>JAPZLL010000004.1:1200000-1732122 GCA_036250225.1 Cercophora sp. LCS_1
GGGATATCGAAGTTTATCGACTTCAACGGGCGCTCATAATTATTTCACTGATCACACCCTGTTGCCTGCACCACATCCGATAACAGCCTTGGACCGACGGTATTTCGTAGACGCCATGAAGAGTAATTCAGTGAAGAGTTCAACCGCATGCTTCAAATAGAGCGAGAATGGGATCCGTCGGCTGGCTATCGACTGGAGTGAGGAGCGAAACTGGGTACCTTGTCGATATGGATCTCGACATCGCGTACGCACTCCAGGATTTGCCAAATCTCACTCAAGGGTACTGTGACCTACCAAACTTCTTTTTTGAAGACCGCCCACCTCACCTTACCACTCTAACTCTGTCATCCCCCCCGTCTCTTTCCCTCCCAACCCCCCCTCCACCCTCTCCACAACCCCCAAACACCCATCCGCCAACATCCCTCCCTCCCGCAACGTCGCCAACATCCCCCTAAGCGCCAACAGTCCCAACACTCTCACTTCATCCCACTCCTCCACGCTTATCTGCACAGTGCCCGTCTGATAACATTGTAATGCATCATGACGGGTTGCTAAAGTACAAATCTAGGCGGACGAGTCTCTCCAGCGCCATGATCCAGATCGTGGATCAGTCGGCTGACGCCTTCGACACGGCCGAGAAGAAGATGCGTGCTATCCGCACGCAGACCAATGTCATGTTTGGGCGGAATGGTCTTGTAAGCGCAGTCAGATACTCATCGTCTTCCCAAGCACTGACTCTTCTGGTCTCTCTAGGTCCAAACCATTCTTATGTGTCTCCAGGATCCACGTCTAGCCAAGAAAAGTCTGCTCAACTCCATGTCCAAGTTTGAGAAGGACACGGAGAAGTGTGCGGCTTGGGCGCAGGAAATTGAGAGCCAGTTTAGCGACGTTGTCAAGTGCGCCGGCGAGGTGAATCTGGCCATGGCTGAGGGTTTGAGTGAGCACTTTCCTGATCAGGCCTGTGTATCGTTCGTGCCTCGGTGCTAACTCATAATAGCCATCGCTGCCGAGGAGCAAGAGGATATCAAGCTACACGCCATCAAAGCTGAGATCGTCAAGGAGAGGCAGGAAAATGTCGTCGAGGTGATCAAGTCCCGTGTAAATGATGCCCAGTCCGAGTTTGTCGAGGCGAGAGAACAGTTTCAAAAGACGTCTAACAAAGGCGGTGAGTTTCACCCCGTTTACCTTTTTTACCTAGGTACCTGCTAACTTCCTGGAAGAGGCGTCAGCCATGTTTGCCGCTGCGGCGGTGGGAATAGGTAGCGCCTTCACTGGCCTCGTCGGTGGCGTAGTCAACGTCTTCCAAGAGACTCCCAAGGTGGCCGTCGAAGCCCTGCGAGCCGCCGGCCACTTTGGAGCGATCGGCATCCACCACCACCACGGAGACGCAGCAACACCCACACCTGCCGCAACCAATGGAGACGGCGCTGTTGCCACGGGGGCACGAGCAGCTGCAGACGTCGGTGGGCTCGACCCAGCTCTCCTCTCGGCCGAGCAGATCGAAACCCAACTCCTCAGCCTCAACGAGCTCCTCGACGGCGAGCTGCCCGATCCCGTCCGCGAGGGCGGTTCCGAGATCAAAGCCATCGTGACCCGTCTCGAGGCCATCCAGAAGAGTCTGCGCGGTTTCCAGAGCAAGCACACAGTAGACGCCGGCGCAATCATGGACGAAGCCCTCGGCGCCACGGCCGACATTTTGTCCTTGGAACCCCGCGCCGCCGAGCAGTGAAATAAAAAGACATCGCGCTGGCACAAGACGCTCAAATCCCTCCTGACGCGGGCGACCAAGCTGCGCTCCTTCGCCGCGTCCCAACCGGGCCAGGGCTTCGGGGGTTCCGGCCCCATCCGCACGTCCCCATCGCCGCACGACTCGACATTACGACAAGATCTTGCACCAGCGGCACCAGACGCTCCTCATCAAGCGCAGCGCCATGAACGAGGCGCGCACCAACCTCGAGCGCCAGACGGAGCGCCGGCTGCAGGCGCAGGCCGACATCATCGAGATCGACTGCCGGATGCGCGAGTTGGCGCACGAGGAAACCGCCTACGAGGACACGAAGAAGGTCCTCCGCAAGGCCATCGACGTCGCGGTTGCCATGCAGGACCAGGTGCGCCAGCTGACGGGGTTTTTCAACGCTCTCGCCAGTATTATTGCGATTATCTGCGTCGGCCAGGCCGAGACATACCTGTCGACGATTGAGGCCGGGCTGAATCCCTCGGCTGAGGAGCGTGTCCTGCTCGCGGCGCACAGCGAAAGGCAGCTGCAGATCATCCGCGAGACGGTCGTCTCACTGCGCGGCCACTTTGGATTCGTGGTGCATTCCGCGGATATGTACCAGGACATCGCCACGCGCCACATCAACCCGTGCATCCGCATGGCCGCCAACCTGCCGCTGAGCGCGGGGCCGGCCGAGCAGGACGAGGCCCGCCGTCGGCTCAAGCTCATGACCGACGAGAGCTCCGAGGCGATCAGACGGCTGGCCCAGCAGGAAATGGAGGCTCACCAACGCGATTTGGAGAGTAGGGTTCTGGAAATTGAGGGCGAGATGGCCGCGCTCGAGTTTGAGCCACCTCCGGAAGAGCTGGAGGAGGTTAGGCAGGCCATACGGGAGAGGGTCGAGGAACCGAGCAAGGAGATGGAGGAGGAGGTTGAGGGACTTGGGGGACTGTTTGAGGAGATTATGGACGATTTGTAAAGGTGGGGGGCTGGAACGAGAGACGAAAGGAGGTGATTACATCTGATTTAGGCGCGACGAGATTCTTTGCTTGTTGAAGCAACCCAACTTAGGATTACGAACGAAAAAGGAAATTTCCCGTGCCCAGATTCGTCACTGAGTGCCAGGCTGTAATAACATGGTAGATTACATTGCGCCCTCTGAAGTGAAAAGAGCAATGACGTAATGGAATTGACTTCTTCTATCTCGTATTCGTGTTCTCGGCGTTCTCTGAGGGTTGTAGTTGAACTGGAACACGCGTCGATTATAATATCTCATGGCTATGAGATCCTACACAACGCCTCCGCATTTTCAAAAGGGACCTAACATAAGCACACCAAATATTCCTTATCCGATAGTAACCCCAAACAACCACGACCCCAGCCACTGACTGACGTCCACGATACCTACTCACCGCATCACAAAACCTCGATCTTCCCAGCACCTTCCAATTCAATCTCATCATCTCATACCATCCAAACCGTTAACTTCTACAACAACCTCCCATCCAAATGTCGTCGGCCACCACCATCCTCACCTACAACCACACCACCAACTCAACCAACTGCAGAAAATAAAATGTCCCCACCCAAAGACGGGGACAGCAAACCCATCAACGTCAACGAAAAAGTCTACGTCCCCATCCGTGGCGGTAAACACCAAGGCACCGTCGAGCAAATCATCACCACTCAAGACAACGCGACAAAAAGCAGGCGTCAAGAACCCACCCAAGGCGTGACCCCCCAATTCCAATGCATCACCCACTGCCGCCCAGACCCCCGACACACCACGTGCCACCACTGTGCCACACAGATCTCGGCAACTGACAACCCCCACAGGTCCTCTTCACAGACCAACACGGCCACCACGTCAACCACAACCCCGGGACATGCGCCATGGAAAGGCAGACAAAGAAACCGCCCAACAGCCTCATCGTTTCTTTTTCGTGATGTACGTGTGGGAGACTGCTCGAAATCTAAGCCGTCGTTATGTGGGGGTCGTCACCTGCCGAGAAGGGTGACCTCCCTGAGGCGTGTGTGACGTGTGATGTGTGATGCCTGCGGAGCAGTTGGGACAATGCCGGGCGTTGGTAATCCCTGTAATCAGACTCTGGTTCAAACTTGGTAGTATCAACGCATCTCATTGATGGCAGATAGTGTGCCGTTGAGAGGGCGGGGCGGACCCGGCTCCCATTGGTTTGGCCATATGCACGTCTTTACGCCCGGCTAGAGTGAGGCTTTTGTCACCCATCCACGGCGATTGGGTCGAGTTTCGGATACTGTCAGCATCCGTCAGACTGGTTCTTGTGAATGACAAACTCCAAAGCTTTTATTCGTTCTATCCGTGGTTGGACTCGAAGGATTTCGGCGTTCCCCGCCAAAAAGTGCACATCTTCCAGCATGCAAGGGTACACCGTCACATTACGTGACTGACTCGTCGCCTCCAAAAATCATTATCTTTACCTCGATGCTCAAGCGGGGTGGGGTATTGCTGGGGATGCTGGGGTCCACGAAAGCGCTGTGTGGACAAACCTTGGCCTTGCTGTGAGAATCATGGAGCTTGAAGATGGCCACGTCATTCGTTTTCATGCTGCGGTTGTAGAACCACCGGTGATTCTTGTTGTGCCGAACCTCATACACTTCGTCCGCAAGGTGCGGGTAGACCACATCCATGGGCACCAAGTCCTGCCGGTCTACCGTTCGAGCATCACAAAGAGCAAGCGGCGTGTCTTGCAGATGCTCTGAAAGTTTGCGCCAGACACTGCAAAAAGATATGGTAAGCAAGAGAAGGAAAAATGCATCAGCGAGTGCTACATACCTCACTAGGCGGATGCGGCCCTTCATGAGTTCATCCGCGTCGTTAGGGCGTAGAAGCGGCAAGCGATGCTTGTGGGTATTCTCGCTAGCGTCTGTTTTGGCGTCAGCAGTGCCAGGAATGCGTGTTTAATGAGCTTGCGTACCGCAGTGAACGCGGAATAGCGGCCGCTTCCAGTGGCAGGGACCACTTGGGTCAGCTTCGACGGCGCCGATAGCGTTAAAATGGTCCTCGCGCTTGTTCCCGGCAAGGAACCTTTTGATCGAGTAGCTTTCGTCATCGTCTTCGTCGCTGGAATACGCGCTTTCAGACGAAAGAACACAATGTGAAGCACCCCAAGGACGCTGGACGGGCACGAAACGATCGGATGAGTGATGTCGAAACTGATTGTGTCAATCACCGGCGATGGAGCAGCCGAAGGTAGAACATACATTGAACGAGTACACCAGACCAGAACCACCGCCGAGGAGTGGAACGACCCAATCCAACAACGCAGGTAGGTAAGTTTCTGTGACGGCCTTGTCGTTCCATTCACCGACGGCAACTGGACACTTGAAGAACTGGAAGCCAGACTGGTCAAGAGCGAACTCCTGCTCGTGGCCTGACAGGTCGTAGACATGGACGGGGTAGCTCTTAGCTACTACGTTGGTGATGTTCATGGGCACCAAGCCCGGCGGCAATTGCAGGCGATAAGGGCGCTCAAAGTGATAACGCGCCAGTGGTGACAGATAGTTGAACTCTTTGGGGGCAACGCATGGGAGCTGGAGGTCGACTTCAATGAGATCGTCAAGGTCATCCCTGATCTTGCGATCAACTGGATCGACATAGGTCTCAGGCCCGAGGGCTGAGATAGGAATTAGACAAAACCACAAGAAAGAAAGGGCCTGGTACCTGAGCCCAGGGAACAGAGCTGGAACTCGTCCATGGGTAGGTCCTCTTCATCGAAGCCGCCGATCGGGGGATGTTCTTCTTTCCACGCTTGCCACGGGTGGTGTTGATGGAAGAGGTGGTTGCGAGGATCAAAAGAAAAGGAGAGAACCTCAGGCCGCTGCGACACAACATGGGTAAATAAAGGGCCGCCGACAATGGGAGGCCAGAACCGTCTCCAGGGTTGCTTCGCGATATCGCCTCCGTCAGCGACCCGCGGAGCCGTCGCCCATCCTATAGCGCTCGCGGGCTTCGCTGGCAGGAGGAGAGGACTCTCCGGCGGCGTCAGAGACAGGTCGTCCTCATCAGACTCCCAGTCATCCGTGCGGAGTGAAAGAGCGAGAGAGCCGTGCGACCGAGTCATGTCTTCGGTAGATTGCTGGAGGCAAATGAGGTCGAACAAAACCGAATCGTGAGGAAGATGCAGCAGCGACCGTGACTGGGACGAGGTGGGCTCTGAGCCCTTAAGAAGCAGGTACTTGAAACTACCGAAGGAGTCGGATGAGCAACATGACCGCTGGGATGTCATGGAGCACGTCCCGGACGTCCAGTAGCCGCTGGTCTGGTCATCGCTTTCGTGGCAGCTGGATGGGGGCCCGGGTGTGGGCAACGAGCGACGCGTGATGCAGACATCACCCACATCTCCGTGGCCGCGCCCTTTGCCTGGCTGCCGTTGACTGGGCATATTGCGTTATTGCGCAGTGGCCAGGCTGTTTTGGAGCGTTGATTATTTTCGGGGAACCAGATTTTGGGGCATTTCCGCACTTTTCGCTCCGGATGCCTGCAAAACCAAGGTTGGGAATGGCTGCTCATAGGTTGGGTGCCAATGAACACGAGGCGGTGCCGACTGCTGAGTGAGAGGTGGTGTGTGCGAATGCAGCCATTTCGCGCATGCAGGCGTGAGCATTTTTGCGACGGGGGCATCGACGCGCATGAAGGACTTCCCGTCGTGTTTGCCCAACGATGTCCTCCCTTCAACAAGTTGCCCAGACCGCGGGGGGATGCCGGCTCACGTCGGCCAACAGAACCAAAGGAAGTGATCGGGTGCGACCGGAGAGGCGGAGGAATTCCTCCCCGAGCCCAAGATAGCGGAAGACATGATCGCGGTGGAAACCAGTTTTTCAAAGGTTGAAGGAGCGATGGTTTACAATGGATGTTGTGTGGGAATCAACAGATCCGGAAACTAGGAACAAACGTCACTTATAACACCAGATTTGAGCCTCCTGACAGCAATGTCGTTGTTGGGCAGAAGTGCTAATGCGTGCACCCGGTCTCTCGTGAAGAAGTCCAAGAGGCATTTTGAAATGGGAACCGGTGGGGGGGGAAAACCACGGCGTCGTCGGGGCCAGCCTGCTCGCATCTGGGTGACGACGATGTATGTCTACACGTGCTCCTGCAGGAATGTGCTGCTTCCGCGGTATCAGTACATGACAATTGGCGGGGTCGCAATTTAACCTAAGCCGAATTGAGAACCGGTCGGGTCGAAGAGGGGGGCGCACTTGATGTCCGGGGAAGTCGCAGCCTGGCGCCCGGCGATGCCCTCATTCAAGCACCTTCCCCAACTTCACCGGCTCTGAACATCGTCCGATCTGCAGACTCAAAACCCCACATATCATCAAAGCTACCTGTATTTGAACACAAAGATTCAGTCAGACGTGATTCAATGGTAGGTGATGGCGTTTTCCAAAATCTCCCCGCTGTTATCTCCCTCCTCGACAGCTGACTGAAGGCGACTTCTTCGACACAGGCCGACCAAAGAAAGCGGCCCAGGGAATATAGGGAGGACTCGAGTGACGTTGAAGAAATGACGCGCGTGAAAGCTGCCCCGAGTGTGGCCGCCATGGCAGGGCTCGCAACCAGGTCACCAGAAGACCAGGCCATTCTTGAGAGAGCTGCAGACCTCCTGAATATATCACTCTCCACTCTCCTAAAACAGCAAGAACAAGCTCCTCCGCGTTTCACGGAAACAATCTCAGCAACTGTGGTACCCCCTGTGGCTGCCTCAACTCCTCGCCACGAACCTCCGAGCCAAACAACGCCCCAACCCTCCGACACGCCCTCGCCAAACATCAGTTCAACTACCGTTGAGACGCCCCAGCCACGTATTGACCAGTTTGTTGGCTCTCCATACAACTACGGCGCGCTGGTTCCGTGGCCAAATGCGGATGCATCCCACTTCCAGGACTCTGACCAGATCGGATACAGAAACCGGCTCTTGAATGGCTTCATCCCCGCAGGAAACCCAGAAAAAGTGGCACGGTTGCAAGCAGCATCCAGTACCCCCCCACAAGGGCCTGATTCTAGTGGCAGTGGGGACACCCACCAGAATGTCGGCAACATTGATCTTGCGGCCCACGCTCTGTCGGCGCTTGTCGACTCATCGGTGGTCAACATCAGCTCCGACCAGGATCTCACAGAGTTGGAAAGCTCCTCAACGGTCTTCGACTTCTCCCAAACCCCGAACTCTGACTTTTCAGAATGGTCACTCGTGCAACTTCCCAATGCCGGAAGCCAAAGCAACGAGATTGTCCCGATGACTTTCGTGGCTGTTAACCCGCTCGAGCCATCGACCGGAACACGCCAGAAACGCGGCCCCTTCCAAGACAACCGTCTTCGCGAAGAGACAAACAAGACTCGACAGCTCAAGGCTTGCATCCGCTGTCGTATGCAGAGAGTTCGAGTACGTTCAAGACAACTGTCGCGCATAACGGCGCATGCTGACCCGCCACCAGTGTCTTCCTGACGCAAGCGATCCCTGGGGCACTTGCGTCACCTGCCAAAACGTGGGCATGGCACAGAAGATTCACAGTCTTCCATGTCTGCGCTACCGTTTGACCGAATGTATTGAGTTCCGGACGGGTAAAGCCCCCGGGATGGAGTACAGCGCCCGCTGGCCCGTCATGAAGCTGAAGGACATCACCAAGTGGGCGTCGTCCGAAATACGAACAATTACCGTCAAGTCCGACGTTTCCCCTATTCCCTTCGATCTACAAGTCAGGAAGTTCGTTCCCATCCCGCAGGATTCGCTCCACCGAGCGTGGATGGATGGCAAGACCAAGAAATTTATCGAGACAACAACGTATGCAATCAACGATATGAAGGCGGCCATGTTGATGATGCGTCGTTACATCACAAGGAACACGTTTGAGACCATGGACAGCTTTCTGAAGCCGTGCGATGAACTTATTAGGATGACCTTCGCTTACGCAAAGGACTACATCGAGTCACAACTTGACGTCTGTGCCCTGTGACAACTCCAAGGCCATGTGCTGACAACTCACTCCCTAGTCCAAAGAAGAAGCAGATCTTCTAGCTAACTACATGAAACTGTGGGTAGCAGTCCGACGGACAGCGACGCTGGAGCACATTGTTGGTCCAGACAAACTCGACATGGTCCCAGAGAAAGAGGACAAGTCGTATCCTCTGCTCGGAGAAGTTCCTCTTCCCCCCGTCATGATCCAGCAACTCGACATCATTCTCACCGTCGGAATTCTGTTGCCTCTGCAAAAGCGAGTGTTGGAAGACATGCAGAAACTCATCCTCTCCAATAACCCGAGGACCTGGATGACCATGTACCTCATTACCTTCATGTCCCTGCACAGTTGCGCTTCCCTGACTTCAGAGAACTACCGCAACGCCAGAAGGCAGGGCTTCAGGGTATGCAGCGTGTCTATTCTCACACCAGACTCGGCTAACAGTTGCTTCAGAGACGTTTTTCGTTCCCGAGCTTCATCCAAGACCGTCACCACTCTGCCAATGTCTTCCTCAGCCACTACCATTACCGAACCGAATCATGCAATCCCTTCAAGATGGACTGGAAGCGGCGACATGCCACTCCTTTTGCCAACATGTCGACGCAGGATGTCATCTTTTTGCAGAAGACGCAAAAGCTTCTGGAGGAGAAAGACAGAGGTGTGTTTTCTATGAAAGGGGTTAACACCGGCCAGCTGACATATTGCAGCCGAGTCCATCAGGATGGCACACGAGCACGAGCTATATGAGAACGATCTGTACTTCATCTCACAGATGTACGAAGAGAATTGGACTCCTAGGGACCCCAGGATTGATTATGATGGCGGAACTGTCCATGGTGGTCCTGTGAAGAAGTATTACAGCGAGCCGGTGCTGGATTGAGACATAGGTTGGCTTTTTTTTTTTTTGAGGAGACCGCCAGGGTATTAGGGCCTGATATCTACAGTGTGACCTTCGGTATCATGGGAGGCGGAGTTCCGGTTTGGATAGGGGACTGCTCTTCTGACACGGCCTTGACATGATGATATACTTACTATAAGCAAATTGGTCAACACAATAACATATATACCCCATAGTCAATATATCTTCAAATAGAGCCTATATGAAGCCTTGCTTGCTAGGTAGACGAGGGGTAGCTCGGCCAGGAAAAGCCAATGACAAAGGTTGAGGTTGTGTTGAGTCCTGACAAAGAAATTGCCGACAAAATAATCAGGGCGTATAAGACAGTTGATGCTACTTCACCACCTTGTTTTCCAAGAGAACCTTAGAGAAATCCATCACCACTTTACAAGGTGCTTAAAAATATTTGTTAAATATCGCAGCCCCTTGGAAAGATAGATATAACCTTCTTACCACGAAAATATCCGTTTGAGCGTATCATTAGGCGGAATTTTTTGTTCAAAGATTGCCTCTTTTCCAGCGGTCATCACCCCTGTCAGCCAGTGAGCACCCACCCCCTTTTCTCACACCTTCTCTTCGCCCCAAACATGTCGAACCGCCTCATCATTGGAAAACAGCAATCGGAAACAGGTTTGCATCTGGGCAAAATCGTGCCGACCATTCCGTGTCGTCATCCCGACCCATCAAACAAAGTACCTGATATCGCCCAGCCCTAAACCCATTGGCCATTCGGCTTGGCTTTGATGGCCACCCGCAAAATGACGTCGCATGAGGTCATCAACAACACCCATTCGCGGAAACAAGGACCCTACGCGCGTTCCAACCCGCCGTCACAAGCGCAGACCGCTCCCGTCGAGATCAGATATATAATTACGTCCTGATCAACCACTGCTTCTGCAATCCTGGAATTTGCAACCATCCAACTTTGCACGCAGAGCAAAACTCACACACGCATCCACGCGCACACACCAAAACAAACAACGCCATCAACAATGAACAACCAACGCATCCGCCACAACGGCCCCATGGGCAACGCCCAAACCTACGGCGAATCCCCCGCCTCCGGCCCCGCCCCAACAACAGCGGGCCACCACAAGCACGACGTCCTCAACAAGCTCGACCCCCGCATCGACTCAACCCAGGACAAGCGTCCCATGCCGCAGGGCACCGGGGGCAACAACATCCCAGCAGGCACCTACGGCCCGCACAGCTCCCGCATGGCCAACATCCTCGACCCGCGCGTCGACTCGGACATGTCCTCGCAGCAGCACCGCGGCGCTCCCGGCGCTGCTGGTTCAGCCATGCACGGTGGCGCAGCCGGCAACGCGCCAGAGGGTACCTACGGCCCACACCGCTCACGCGTAGCCAACGCCATGGACCCCCGCGTTGATTCGGATATGGATGGTCGTGGCGTCGGTACGCAAGGTTACGGTGCAGGCGCACAAGGCTACGGCGGTGGTGCGGCTGGATACGCAGGCGCCACGGCCTCGGGCGCTGCGGCGCCGGGGTACGGGCCTGGTTTCGGGGCCGGTGCCAACCACGTGGGACGGGGCGGCGCTGGAAATGTTGCGCAGCCCGGAATGGCGGGGACGACGCATACGGCGGGCCCGCATAAGAGCGGGTTGATGAATAAGTTGGATCCGAGGGTGGATAGCAAGACGGGCATGGTGAAGGAGGGGGCGTATACGGAGCGGAGGGGTATTTAAAACTCCGACAAGAAGTGTTGGTCTCTTTTGTTATACAAGTATGATTGGAAGGATACCAGTTTGTGTTTGTTATGATGGATGATACCAGGTTTTATTTTTGTCGGATGTTAGGTTATGAATGGACACGTTTTCGCTATGGAACTGTTGTTGATGCTATACTTTACCAGGGTGATTCTGCGGTCTGTCAGGCAATGGATTCCGATGCGTGACATCGATGGTGAAACTGGCGAACGAAGGAGGAGGGAACTTGGTCAGGTGGGATTCTGTGTAGGTAGAAAGAATGTATACCGCCCAAGGACCTGGCAGTACTTTTCCATAAACGGGGGAAGACGGATAGCTCAGTTGCCTGAGAATCGCATCGCATCGTTAGGGAGTTCGTGGGTGTGGTCGAGGCCCGTAGTTTATTCCTGACCCCGTTCGTTTTGTCTCTCTTTTCTTTCCCTCGAATTCTTTTTGTCCGTAATTGCTGATGTTGTTTCCAGACTTGGTGTCTTGTCTTCCGTCATCCTTCCAGGTCGGCTCCCGGACAAAAGACGTGGCGTGATTGCGAAGAGGTAGTACATTCGAGATCTACGACGAGGCACAAGTGTCTGCTCAATGTGTCATTCAGAAGAGGTATCATCCTCCACAACTACCTACTGCCTAACCGACAAACCCATCCTGGACACGAAACAAAGTCGTCAGGGAGTAAAGCACCAAACTCCAACCTTCCCAAGAACCTACTATCACCTTCGGACATACCTCCCTCCCATATAAGCCAGCATACATGAAACCTATAGACTGAGTGCGCTCAATGACCGTACCAAACGAATCAATACTCTTGAATGATATCCGATTTTCTAAGCTTGTGTCTCCCGCTTGCCGGTGTGCTGATCCGCCCCGAAGCGCGCCGTCCGGCAATCCCGAACTCGCCGGCAATACTCTCCCGCGTCGGCTTCTTGAGACGGGCACGATCCACCATGTTGACTTCGTGGGGCAGCGCGACGATCACGTTCTTATCACTGCCGAACTTGAAGTCATCTGCCTTCACGTCGTCGGTGTAGCGCTTGATCATGTACGGCGCCTTGCGACCTCCCAAGACCTTCTTCAAGCTCCACTCAATGATGTACGGGCCGGTGGCCGTGATGATACTAGTCTCCTCGAGGCCCTCTCCGGTGTTGAACTTGGCAGGCGTGAAGTTAACACCCTTGCCGGTCTCATACGCGAATTGAGCGACATGCTCGGGGGTAAGGGCGAGACGTCTGGGCTGGGGCTTCTGGTCTGCAGCGAACGACTTCTCGAAGCCCAGCTTGCCCTCATTCTTGCCACTCTTCTGCAGCGCATCAATGAGGAGCAGATACGTCCTGCACGTGGCCAGAACCCAGCGACCATCGGCCGAGACGTCGAGACCAATGATGGGCTCTCCGAGAGCTGGGATATGTGTCTTGGCGTTGATGCCCAATCGATCGAACAACCGAACGTCTCCCTTGTTCGAAGCGACGGCAATGTAGCCCTTCTCGGTGGTCGCGAGGGCAGAGAAGTCGTTCTTGCTGGCATACTGCTTGAGTTGTGCGTCGACGAGTTTGTTGCCAGACACACGAGGATCAACGCGGTACAGAGCATTGTGGCTCACACCGAGGAAGGTGGGCTCGTGTGTCATCTGCGCAAACTTGTTCTCGGGCGCGAATGTAACGACTGGAATGTCATCGTGTACCTTCCACTCGTCCACCACCTTGCCATACTCAAGATCCATGCGGAACAGTTTGTTGGGGTCGTCATCCTTCTGGAGAATGAGATTGCGATCTTCGTTGTGAAGCATGACCTTCTTTGGGGAGAAAAGCGTGCCATCGGCTGTCTGGACCTTGGAGATATTGGTGCTGAACTCGAGATGGTTGTTGGCAGTATGCTTGAAGACACCGATCTTAGAACCGCGGACGACAAATGAACGGTCATGCTTGTAGCCAACCGCGAGTTGCTTGTTGACTTCGGTGTCCTTGGGCTCGGTTTCGACGTCGTCTTCTTCCTCATCGCTATCGTAGTGCTCGCTCAACGCACGGTCATCCTCAACCTCTTCTTCCTCCTCCTCCTCCTCTTCCTCCTCCTCGGGCTCGTTGTCTTCCATAGTGAGCTCGTTGAAGGCATCGGTCACGTAGTCACGGTCCTTGTCCTTGATCTTGGACCACTTCATCTCGTTGAGTTGCTCCCACAGGGCCTGGAGGAGACCAGCCTGGAATCGCTCCAAGGTGGGCTGGTCCTTGAACCGGAGCAGCCATGAATAAGCCGAGCCATCTTCGGCGAACTGGTTAAAGATGAACGACAAGAACTCGAAGTTGAAGACGGGGTTGATGTCTCCCACCACCGGAATACCCAGCCAGTCCCGGTCGGAGCTGCCAATCTGCAGCCAGTACTGCCAGTTTCCAACTTCTGACACCGTTGCAGTGACAGATGCGTCCTGCAATACGAAGGCGCCCGACGGAAAGTCGAAGAAGTGGAGCTCTGCAACCTCGGCCGCCAGGATCTCTCGCGCCTCCGGGTTGGCACCGGGTGTAGGGGGCCTCATGTCGCGCTCCTTGCCCTTCTTGACGGGTGTAGCATCCAGCGCAACCGCCGGCTCCCGCTTCTGGCCGGAGTTGGCTGTGGCTTTGCCGGATAACATTGAGTCGGAAGAGCCGATCGATCGGTTGAGGGTGGGACTGTGCAATGGGCTGGCTTGAGGGATAGGTTGGCCGACAAACTCAAACTGACGAAGGTCGTCGTCGGAGGCGGTTGTGTAGGGCTTGCGGTACTTGCGCTCGTATTGGCACTGCTTTGCGACAAGTAGAAATTGGGTAACCTGGGACTGCGAAACGCTGTGGTCGCAGACGAATTCGTAAACGTCCCCGGCGTCACCACTAAGGTCGCGCCAGCACAGAACCTTCTCGCTGCCCTCTCTGCTCTCGACGCGGAAGTGGAGCGCTTCGTCAAGCAGGAAAGTCTTTTCGTCGCGCTCAACGGCAAGAGACTCGACGTCAGCGTCGGCGTCGTCTGCGTCTTCCTCGGCCAGGAGCTCGGCTTCTCCCTCTTCGTAAACTCGCTGCACAACTAGTTGGTACTGGAAATCCTGGGCGGTTCTTCGAATACGGGCGGACGAGTCCTTGAAGATAAGTTCGGAATAGCCTTTGGGCGAAAGCGGTCGGACGAGGTAAAGTTGGCCCTGGGGCAGCTCGATCATAGACTCCTGATTGCTGGAGCCAAAAAGCAGCTTGCCGACTAGAGGCTGTTAGTAAATGCCAATTATGCGAACCGTTTGCAGACAAGAAGTTTGCTGGAATATCGGGCTGCCGTTGCTGGGGCACTGTTGACGATAGCGCCTTTGCAAGGGTCCCGGCCAGGGTTTGGAGGGGTAGGCGGGGCAAACTTACCATTCCTGAGAACAAACATGCTGGCAGTTTGCGAGGGCTGTCGCGAAACTAGCAATGGGACGCACGGGGTGTCGGCGCTTGTGGGTTTCGGTGGAAACGGGAAGGCGTCGGGTATAAGTAGCAGGGCCGTCAAGCAGCCAGAATGACTTTGGGCAACGACGCGCCGTTCGTGTCGCCGACAAGCATGCAGGCAGATCTTGGTCAAAGAACAGCCGGGAGGAACTGCGTCATAACAAAAGAAAGTCGCAAATTCTTGACCAATGGTGGGGAGAGGGGAAAAAGTGTGGCGGTGCGTAGCCAATCGCCACACCATATGTTTGCCAAGACTTTCAGGCCGCCACGCCACCTGAGTCACGAGGACCAAGACGTCCCTCCTGAGCACTTGCCGGGCCCCACCAAAGTTTCTGACAAAAAAATAGGCACTCAAACAGCCGGGGATGGCATTGTAGTTCCAAAACGCATTAGGAGAATCGTCCAACCTTTTTTACAGAGTTTTTCGGGGTGTTTTAATATTAACTGAGGAATTTGGATTTTGTATCCACCCTCTCTAATGAATGTTTACCCTTTAGACCTAGCGAGTGTGTCATTCATTTTGTGTAGCTTCTCGCCCACACTGAATATGAGCTTGATAGGTGGACGATGACTATATTTATGAAAATGGTACAGTCTTGATTGCACCATGCGTGTTAGTTATATTTACCCCTGTCTGACGGAACTGAACCAAAAAGGGCGGGTGTTGTGATCTTAGTCCTAACTTTCACGAGACCGAGCAACTTCCCCTCGAGGGCTCATCGATGCCAAGACAAAACTGCAGCTCTCGCAGGTATCGCATGACTCTGTTTTCTTCTCTGTTTCCGAAAAAACCTTTGTCTATCCAGACCTTGTACCTTTCTCACAGCAGCCACCGGGCAGACTGATCAAGGTCAAAACCGGTTCATCGTTCGTGCGGTTTAAACGTCGTTCCATCTCCAGTTGACAAGGTTTTCCGTCTTCTGGTAAAATTTGTCGTCCAGCGGCACGATATTGACTCTCAACGTCTTGTCGTCAATTCGTCGCCCATCCCACTCTTCTACAAAATGCTGCATAACCTTCTGGGAACCGAAACAAACCCAGGCATGGGTTCGAGGCTTCATATTTTTGGCCTTGGGGCAAACCGCAACGGATGGCAGCGCCGTGAGGGAACTCCCTTGCGATCCTGTTAAAGAGCCATTGGTTGAACTGGGGACTCGCGGGTAAATCCTCGCTTTCCTGACTGTTGGTCCTGACAATGAACGGAAACTCTTCATGGGGTCTTGGTCGTCTCTCCCAGAAGATCTTTCCCTGCTTCCTGTAAAGAAGAACGATGAATTTCTCTCCGGTCGGCCAAGACAATAGTCTAAAGAGCGTCCCAAGTGTGCGAACCGCGTCCATACCAGCCGAGTGGCCCCCGCATCGAGTCTGCAGGTGCCAGCCGGTAAATCCCAGGGAAAGCATCGTGTCTCGCAGTGAGGGAGCACTAAAGGTGAGTTTGCTGCTGGTAAGCTCCCGAACAATGTCGACAAGATCCACCCAGTGGGACACCATGTTGGCACGCCCAGGGAATAAGCACGCCATTGCGCGGAATTCGTGATGCGACCCCCAAATCACCAATACGATCTTCGGCGTCGCAGATCCCTCGGTTACCGTGAAATGTTGAAGGGACTCCAGCAGAATCTTCTCTGTTTGTTCTTTTTCCGTAAAGATCAGAGGCGAAAGGGGCGATGCCTCGTAACCTTTGTTCCGGTACCCGATGGCCAGAGTACGAGCTTTGAATCCATGGTGCTTAGACATCTCGGCAAGGGATTCCGAGTTCAGTGGTAGTAGCGACTCTATCTGAGGATTGGCCACTGCGAAGCCGACCGAAGTTCCCCCGTGGGGACGTCAGGAGCTCCTTCAACATCGAGAGCTAGTAGTTCGCAATGCTGGGACAGGCGACGCAGAGACTCTGTGTCCCGCACTCTTCGTTCGATCCATAGTTCTCGCACGTTTGCGGGTGCGTTGGCAAGATGGTTGGGTATTGCGTTTCGTCTTTTCGTCGTTTCGCGTGTCTTCGTGTCATGTTTCTTTTCACCATCGTGGTTTTTCTCGAGGATCGGTGGTCCAAGACTTTCCTGGAACGTCTGTGAACCCGAAATTTGCGTGCAAAAGGGAAGTGCCCGCAGGAGAAAGAACAACCTGGAAGATGTCGCTGCAAACCTAGATACCTACCTCATTGATAGTTAAAATAGCCAGCATCCGCGCCCCTGGCGGAAGATTCACGTATTGACTTCATGGGCCGAAGCTAAGTAGAGGGGTGAAATAACATTGAGTTCATTCGCCTGCGGGACCCAAAAGATAAACTGCGTACACTTAACTGAACTATAAATCTCTCATCACTGGCTCCGTCGGCCGAGTTTTGGGCACCTCTCGTGTCTTACTCTTCCCTCTGTCGCAAGTGATCTTGTGTGCCGGGGACTCAGAATCGCTACCGGTCGATACCCCAAGGATGTCGTCGATGATGAGACGTGCCACATTCTTGCCCATCAAAGCATTTGTTTCCATCGTCGAAATGAAGCTCTCCATCCCCGATGTGTAGTACACTCCGGGACCAACGATCGGGTCCTGGAATGTAACACGCGGCCATGCCTTTGGATACGACCAGAAGACGTGGGGATAGTACCAGGAGATTGGACTGATGTCTGATGTGGAACCTTTCGGCTTACCGACGAAGTCATCAGGTACCTCGACACCAAAGAGACGACTGGAAATCGTGATGTTAGTTGGGTACCTCAAGTGCCCGCTGCCGGGGGTGTGAACCGACCTCAAGAACTCAGGAGTGACCTCCTGGGGCGAGAAAATCTTATAGAGATACTCCTCTTTCTCCGTCTTAGGGTTGAAGACTTTTCGCAAGGTGCTGATGCTGAAAAATCCCGCTTTGCCGCTTCCCTCGACGCCCGCAGGAACATCTTCACCCTTGCTCAACGTAGTGAGAACAGTGCCTGGCACGTCCCCGGCATCTTTAAGGCCGAAAAAGGCGGGGCTGTACCTGAAGGGCGAGGCAAAGATGGTGACGTGGAGCCTGACGTAGGGGATCTCGTCGATGGCGGATTCCAGAACATCTCCCGCTGAGATTTTGCTGAACTGATACGGGTTGGCTAGAACCACATCATGGAATTGGACTGCGTAGTCTTCCTCGGTATCGCCAGACTTGGCTCGGATGGAGTACCGCCTTTCGTCACCGCCTTCGCGAGAGGCACGGCTGATCGCGACTACCGAAGTGTTGAGCAAAAGCCCTGCTCCTGATCGTTCTACCATCTTGTGGAAAATCTGCCAGTTACCACCATCGACGGCCATTGCACCCTCCGGCGCCATGGAAACCTGGGTTGTCAGGAAAGTGCCCCTAGAGATGACGAAACCTT
The DNA here is from genome assembly GCA_036250225.1 of Cercophora sp. LCS_1. Classification (NCBI taxonomy): domain Eukaryota; kingdom Fungi; phylum Ascomycota; class Sordariomycetes; order Sordariales; family Lasiosphaeriaceae; genus Cercophora; species Cercophora sp. LCS_1. Next base: position 1,218,111 of record JAPZLL010000004.1, read on the forward strand.
ACGTACCATCGTGTCAAGCCCATGGATCTCAAACAGATTGGAACCGTAGTTGACTCTCGTACTGGCCTGAATAATATCATGGGCATAGGCATCCCCGATCTTGCGGCTTGTCAGCGTGGACATCGGACCCGACGACGAACACCTACGTTGTTCGCTTTGAGCAGTTGCTGCCCGGTCACCCCTGTCACCTCAACCAAGTCCAGCTCATAAGTGCGTTGGGTCAAGGAGCGAAACGGGAAATAGGGCGCCTCATACAGCTTGAGGAATTTGTCGATGGTGGCTCTCATGAGGTTTTGGGTTCGCCGAGGAGCTAGAAACCCGTACTTCATGATGACTTTGTATGCGTTCCACCAGTACGAGTCGTCCTCGTTCACCTGGAAGACAAATTCATCGCCATCCCAGATCCCCAAGTTAGGATCGGAGTTCAAATCCGGGTCCCTAGGAGCAAGTCCGAACTCGTCAAGGCGGTCATACAGAATGCGATTGTCTTTGATGAAGATGCTGGCGCCAAGCTCCACTCGCACCGACTCGTTTCCATAAGGATTGATGGTTAGAGTTCGACCTCCGATACGGCCTGTCTTCTCAAACACAGTGATGTTGACAGCAGTCCCGGTTTCTTCGGCATATGTCCTCAGGTGGTATGCCGCAGAGGAACCTGCTGCGCCAGCTCCTGTTCAGAGTGTAAGCCCGGGGTTCAAAGGCAGGATCGCCCTCAAACTCAAGGAAGCAAGTCGCAGGCTGTCCTTACCAATGATTGCGACTTGCCGCACTTGTTTCGCATCAGCACTGTCGGAAAGCGGAGCGGCACCATTAACGGCGCCGGCAGCGAGCAACACGGGAACGAGTGACCGAAGACTGAACGGCGCCATGATAGCGTTGTTTCTTGACATCAATCGAGTTATGATGGGCTGAAACAGCATGCACCGACCCCAAAATTCCAAGATGCAATGATCCTCATAAAGTCAAACTTCAGTCGCCGCGGAGAAGTGCCATCTTCCGAGGGCAACGGAATGTTGTTGATCATGGTCAGCTTACGGAGTGGCCTGTTGTTGAACGAGATCAGGTGCTTAGGAGTTAAGGGGTACTTCAATGCCCTCTGTAATCTGGAGTGAGAGAAGGTATTCTTTAGCATCTTATCGGGCACTTTCTCCCCCAGGCAGGATTGGTCCAAGCTCCAGGCCAGCTGCCACACCCCTGTCGCTGCCTGCCGCCTCCGCCAAATCACGACCCGACCGAAATGCACGAAAAAAAGTTCCAGGGTCGGAGAGCAGCTTCCCCTCCAAACCCCCACCGCCGCGACGACGCCAACTCCGCGAACCTCCCAACAACGCCGCCCACCCAGTTACTCCCGTCATGTCTGCTGCGCAGCTCCTCAACCCCAAAGCCGAGTCCCGGGTATGCTTTGGCCCATGTCATAACCGCATAACGATCGCTGACCTGTTTGCAGCGGAGGGGTGAAGCTCTCAAGGTCAACATCAGCGCCGGCGAGGGTCTTCAGGATGTCCTCAAGTCCAACCTCGGGCCCTTGGGCACTATCAAGATGTAAGAGGTCCCAAGATTCCTTGGCCATCAACCTCGGTTGTATTAACGGTATCGTAGGCTTGTTGACGGCGCTGGTCAGGTATGATGCAACTTGCAGGCAACCCCCAAATGCACAACACGCTGCAGAGATCGCTGACGAGTTCACCCTTCGAGTAGATCAAATTGACAAAGGATGGAAATGTTCTCTTGCGGGAGATGCAAATACAAAACCCCACGGCCGTCATGATTGCGCGCGCGGCGACCGCCCAAGACGATATTTGCGGCGATGGCACGACCTCGGTGGTTCTTCTTGTGGGCGAGCTTCTCAAGCAGGCGGATAGATACATCTCCGAGGGCCTGCATCCCCGTATCATCACAGATGGGTTTGAGATCGCAAAGGCTGAGGCGCTCAAGGTACTTACCCCGCCCCTTATTGTAAACATCCCCTGACCGCTGACCTTTGGGCAGTTCCTCGACGAATTCAAGCAGCCGAAAGAGGTCGACCGTGAACTCCTTCTCTCTGTCGCCCGAACATCCCTCGCAACAAAGCTAAGCGCCGGTCTCGCACAGAGCCTTACAGCCGACATTGTTGACGCCGTCCTTGCGATTTACCAAGCGCCCGCGAAGCCTGACCTCCACATGATCGAAATTATGAAAATGCAGCACCGCACTGCGTCTGATACCCAGTTGATCCGCGGCCTTGCTTTGGATCACGGCGCAAGACACCCAGATATGCCGAAGCGCGTGGAGAACGCCTACATCCTTACCCTGAACGTCAGTCTCGAGTACGAAAAATCAGAGATCAACTCGAGTTTCTTCTACTCCAGCGCCGAGCAGAGGGACAAGCTCGTCGAGAGCGAGCGTCGCTTCGTGGATCACAAGTTGAAGAAGATCATTGAGCTCAAGAAGGAGGTTTGCGGTAACGACCCCAAGAAGAACTTTGTCATCATCAACCAAAAGGGCATTGATCCCCTTTCTCTGGACGTCTTGGCAAAGAACAACATTCTGGCTCTCCGGAGAGCGAAGAGGAGGAACATGGAACGGCTACAGCTCATCTGCGGCGGTATCGCGCAAAACAGTGTGGATGATTTGACCCCAGATGTTCTTGGCTGGGCTGGCCTTGTTTACGAGCAACAGCTGGGCGAGGAGAAGTACACATTCGTCGAGGATGTCAAGGACCCCAAGTCCGTGACCCTGCTCATCAAGGGGCCCAACCAGCACACCATTACCCAGGTGTCTGACGCAGTCCGCGATGGTCTGCGCAGCGTCTACAACATGATCGTCGACGGGAGCGTAGTGCCAGGCGCTGGCGCGTTCCAGGTTGCTTGCGCCGCTCATCTCAAGAGCGACAAGTTCACCAAGACTGTGAAGGGCAAGGCCAAGTGGGGTGTTGAGGCGTTCGCGGACGCTCTCCTCGTCATCCCCAAGACCCTTGCCGCCAATGCCGGTCTTGATATCCAGGATGCCCGTAAGTTCCCTTTCCACTAGTAGCCATGCAGTGCTAACAAAAATCACAGTCGCCGCGCTCCAGGACGAGCACGCAGAGGGGAACATTGTGGGCCTTGACCTGTCAACCGGTGAGCCCATGGATCCTACACTGGAGGGCGTGTACGACTCTTTTCGTGTTTTGAGGAATTGCGTTGCTTCCAGCACGGGCATTGCGTCCAACCTGTTGCTGTGCGATGAGTTGTTGAAGGCGAGACAGATGGGCCGCCAAGGCGGGCCAGGGCCTGGTATGGACGGCCCTGAGGAGTAAAAGAGTGTGTTTCGTCTGCGTCTGTAAAATACCTACATAGACAAAATGCATGACGAGAGCTCGAACGTTAGTGTAACTTGCCCTGGTTCTTCTTGCTCACTGTGATACTGCCACTGCTGTCAGCGGTGGGTGCCCCGCCATCATATTGGCGGGGCTCCCGCAGCGATTTTACCCCGCCAAAATTTTGAAAGCTGCCAGCCCGAAACCCACCGCACGATTTGCGACTTGCGCTTGCGACAACCAAATCAGTCCCTTATTACAACAAAATGGGTGGTTATGATAGCGATTCGTCCGGCGGCGAGGACAATGACTTCACCGAGACCAATGTTCTCCTCGGCTATGCCTCCGGCGACGCCAACGGCGAAGAGATCAGCCGTCTCGGTGGCCGTCCGGTTTGTCAACAACACCGGTCTCTCTCTCTCATAGCGATACTAATCTTCCCAGGACTGGCTCGATATCTCCAAGCCACCTTCCTCCGCCCTAGCAAGATGTAAAGTTTGCAAAAGCATGCTCGTCCTCCTCCTCCAACTGAACGGCGAACTCCCCGACCGCTTCCCCGGCCACGAACGGCGCATCTACATCTTTGCCTGCAGAAACAAGACATGTCGACGAAAGGACGGCAGCATACGCGCCATTCGTGGTGTCCGTGTCTCACCTGACGCCCCTGCGCCCAAAGAGACCAAGCCCGTCAAGGAGGCCCCTCCTGCTCCTCCTAAAGCATCCGCCGCTGGCATAGGCGAGGCTCTGTTCGGCGTCAAACCTCCCTCTGCCACGATCTCCAACGCAAACCCCTTTGCTTCTTCCTCTTCATTCGGCGGCGGTAACCCCTTTGCTTCGAAGTCGAACCCCTTCGCGCCGAAACAAGCTACCCCTGAGCCTGCAAAGGAGAGGGAACAGCCTAAGGAACAGCCCAAGGAACAAAGTCCCCCAGTGGATGACCTCCCCAAAACATTCGCAGAAACACTCTCCCTCAACAACCCGCAAACACAAGACCCACCGCCTCCTCCCGAGCCGTGGCCGGCAGAGAAGGACATGCCTGAGCCGTATCCCGAGCGGTGGCTCGCTGACGCTGAGTACGAGACTCTCGATCCGACGCCGCTCCCCGTTGCGCAGGCCACCTCGATGGAGATTGACTCTGGCGATGCGGGCGGTAGTGGAGGCGGCAAGGAAGACAAGGAGGTGTTTGAGAGTAGTATGGACGCCACGTTCCAAAAGTTTGCGGATCGGGTGGGACAGAATCCGGATCAGTGCATTCGGTATGAGTTTGGTGGGCAGCCGCTGTTGTATTCCAAGGAGGATGCTGTTGGGAAACTGCTACATGGTGGGGATGAGGGCAAGGTGAAGACTGCCAAGGGGCTCCCAAGGTGTGCGAACTGTGGTGCCGGGCGGGTGTTCGAGGTACAGCTAACACCACATGCCATTGAGGAGTTGGAGATTGATGAGGACAGTTTGGATGGGATGGATTGGGGCACGGTAGTCGTGGGTGTTTGTGAGAGGGATTGCCAGGAACGAGGGACAAAAGCGGGCGAGGCAAGTTACATTGAGGAGTGGGCTGGAGTACAGTGGGAGGAGCTCACTGTAAAGAGGTAACGTAGAGTTAGAGGCCAATTAGAAAGATCATGTCATTTGCTTGTATCGCTGGCATCTATGCGTGATGAATGGCATAAACCTGCGATATTCTAGACACCCTGTTCATCCGTGATGGCTTGACCAAGCCCGCCGAAAAGACCCCCTGAACGCCAGAGCTTTTAGCCACCAGATGCAGGAAACCGGTTCCCCGTTGTTCACCAGTAAACTCCCCGTCCTTATACCTACGCCGTCTCCTCCCAACTCCTCTTGATGATGCGTGAGAACATGTCAACGTTGACGTCTTCCCGAATCTCCGTCTTCTTGGCCTCATTCTCCGCGTTCTTGGGGATTTGGACGATGCCGCCCTCGGCAACCTTCCACCCGCATGTCTCGACAACAAACTTCTTGACCTCTTCCTCGTCATCCAGACCGAGCCATTCCTCCAACACGCCAACGCTGATCTCACGGTATGATTGGCTGATGAGCTGGGCGATCCGAACGCGAATCATCTCCTCGAAACCGGCGACATCGGTCGTCAGATCCGCGTAAGCGTCATCGCTCTCAAGAGTGGCCCAGAACCGTGCGTATTGTGCACCCTCGAGTTGTTGGTTGAGCGCGCGGAGCTGGCTGACGGCCTCGCTGAGGTCGGAACCCGATGCTGGGTTCGTTTGCTGAGGGGAGAGGAGATGCAGGGCGAGGTCGAACTGAACGGAAGGGAACTGTGTCAAGGACTTGACAAGGATGTTGGTGATAACTTCGTCCTTGATTCTATCAGGGTTGAGTTGGTACCTTGCGGGAGGCGCGGACGGTTAGTCTTTGCTGATCAAGAGGGGCTGGGGCATCAAAGAAAGTGAAGATGGATGTTTTTTCAGGTAATACACCAAAGTTGACCTCATGGGGTAGTCAGGCTAATAGGAAACGTATAATCGTTCATCATGGAATCCAAAAGAGAAAACGAAGCAGCACGGTGACAACTCACAACTTGAGCAGAGCCCTGTTCGCGTTACAATCGCAGAACTTCTCCTCGCATTGTTGCGACAAGTACGCCTCGAGGATGGGCGAAGCCTCGGGGTTGTATCGCTCGAGACCGTTGATTATGTTGCGGATCTCTTGTGGCCGCTCTTGGGGGTCTTCGCCGTTCATGATGGGCGATGTTGTGTGGTGAGGTCGGAGTTTTGTTGGGGGGAGATTGACTTTCGGGAGGTTTGTCTCGAACCCTTCCTCAACCGAGATGGTGGGGCACGCTGAGGATTTCCTGCCTTTTCGCCCGTTGTGTGTGAGCCGCTAGCGCCGGATTTGGACTAGCCCGAAGAGGGGTGTTGGCAGCTAGGGTCAGGTGCTCCCGTGGCGCCCTCGTGCCAGCGAACGCGACGCGATTCGAAGGACGTCATCGCTCAACAGCGCTGAAGACACCGCATGCCACAGAACGCAATGTGAAGTTCAAGCCCAGGAGGTTATTCCCATGAAAGATACTGTCAAAACCACCCAGAGCTCCAACATTCCCAACTCCACCCGCAACCTCCACAAGACACCATGGCGGCAAGTCCTGCGAAGAAGCGGAAGCTGAACCCAGATGCGAAGCAAAAGGCGATTCCTACAAGAGGACTCGAGTATTTCTTCGCCAAACAGCAGCAAAATGGATCTTCGTCAAAACTGCCATCGTCCAGTCCGGACGTAAGCCTAGCACCCAACCCGCCCAACGGACCAGGGGCACAGCTGACCGATGAAGAGCTCGCAAGGAAGTTGCAGGCAGAGTGGGATGCTGAAGTGAGCGGCTCGTCAAGTCAGAGTGAGAGCAAGCCGGGATCCAAACCAACTACTTCCAAAGCTTCCGAGACGCCAATCACCACCATGCCCCAACCATCAAGCTCTAGTGCACCACCGCCTCTAGCCAAGACTGACAAGGCCAAGAACACGCTGTCCCTTTCCTCAGTTGCTGCAACCAAAGACCAAGCTTCTGCGTCCATTCCGTTAGATGAGAGCCCTCTCACGTTCAATCCATCGCAATACATCCCCCAGCTACAAGAATGCTGGGCGTCAGACGGGGGCGATGCTTCATATGCCCTACTTACCCGATGCTTTGTCTTGGTCAGTGGCACCCAAAGCCGTATCAAGATTGTTGACACCTTGGTCAACAGCATCAGGGTTCTGATAGAGGGTGATCCATCCAGTCTGCTCCCTGCAGTATGGCTTGCCACAAATGCCATCTCGCCTCCGTATATATCCATGGAGCTTGGACTAGGAGGATCCGCCATCTCCAAGGCGCTGAAACAAGTCTGTGGCCTTGACAACCGGTCTCTCAAAGCCATTTACGACCGGCTCGGTGACCCCGGAGATGTAGCCTTTGAGGCCAAGAAGAAACAGAGCTTCACGCTACGGAAGCCAAAACCGCTGACCATTAAAGGCGTCTTTCAGTCTCTTGTCAAGATCGCCAAGACCCAAGGGCAAGGCAGCGGTGATGTGAAGCAGCGCATTGTGGATAGGTTGCTGCAAGACGCCCGCGGTGGGGAGGAAAGCCGATATATTGTCAGGACACTCTGTCAACACTTGCGGATCGGCGCCGTCAAGACGACAATGCTGATCGCGCTCTCGAGGGCGTTTCTCCTCTCAAAACCACCTGGGGCGGACTTCCCAACCAGAAGCTCGCAGGACTTAGCGAAGCTGAAGAAGGAAGAGCTCGCGGAAGTATGGAGCAAGGGAGAGGAGATCGTCAAGGCATGCTTCGCAAGGCGCCCTGACTACAACGACCTGTTACCCGTCCTCCTTGAGATCGGGGTGTGCGAAGAGCTACTCGTCCGGTGCGGCCCTACAATCCATATCCCTCTTCGGCCGATGTTGGGGAGTATCACAAGAGATCTATCCGAAATGCTCACGAAGCTTCAAGGTCGCGACTTTGCCTGCGAGTACAAGTACGATGGACAGCGGGCGCAGATCCACTGTGACGCCGCGGGCAAAGTCTCTATATTCTCACGACATCTCGAGCTCATGACCGATAAATACCCAGACTTGGTTGCCCTGGTTCCCAAAATCAGGGGCGAAGGTGTTGACAGCTTCATCATGGAAGGCGAAGTGGTTGCCGTCGACCAGACCACCGGTGAGCTCAAGAACTTCCAAACACTCACAAACCGGGCCCGAAAGGACGTAGCCATTGGTAGCATCACCATTGAAGTGTGTCTATTTGCATTCGACCTCATGTTTCTCAATGGGCAGCCCCTGCTGGACCGATCGTTTCGCGAGAGACGGGACATGCTCCGATCGCTCTTCATTGAGGTTCCCAACCGATTCACCTGTGTCAAAAGCATGGATGCCACATCACAGGACTCGGAGAGTGTGCTGGACTTCTTCAAGTCAGCTACAGACAGCAAATGCGAAGGCATCATGGTGAAAATCCTCGACAACCTACCGGAGCTGGAATACCGCGGTGAAGATGCGGAGCCCAACGACGAACAGCAACCCGCCAAAGCCACGGCCAAGAAGGTCAAAGCTAAAGGGAAAGCCAAGGCATCCGATAAAGACGCTCAACCCGAGAAAAAATCCCGTCGCAAAGCGCTTCTCGCGACTTACGAACCAGACAAGCGGCTTGACTCCTGGCTCAAGGTCAAGAAAGATTACAACTCAAGTTTCGACACTCTTGACCTTATTCCAATCGCCGGGTGGCATGGTCAGGGCCGAAAGGCGAAATGGTGGTCGCCAATCCTCATGGCGGTGCGCAACGAGGAAACGGGCTCATTCGAAGCAGTGTGTAAATGCATGTCGGGTTTCACAGATGGATTTTACAAGACGAATAAGGAGTTTTACGATGATGGCACTGAGAGTGGAGAGCCAAAGAATGTCCACATTAAGCAGCCGGGGTTTATCGAGTACTCTGGCCCCGCGCCGGATGTGTGGTTTGAACCTCAGGAGGTGTGGGAGATGGCCTTTGCGGACATCACCATCAGTCCGACCTATACGGCAGCGATTGGGTTGGTCCAGGAGGACAAGGGGTTGAGTCTTCGCTTCCCACGTTTCTTGAAGAAGAGAGACGACAAGGGGATCGAGGAGGCCAGCACCAACGAGTTTCTTGCTTCGCTTTGGAGGAAGCAGGAGGCAAAGGCTCCAGCCACCGAGAAGAGGCCGTTAGAAGGCGAAGACGGCATTCTGGACGAACAATGATCGAAGCAGGCAAGTCTATCAATTCTGTATACCGACGAAATCAAGCCATGGCCAGAACCGCCGTCACTCCTTCCACGCCCGGTAGACGATGCGGCACCCATACTTCTCTCCCTTTTTCAGGAGCATCTGGCTCTTCCACTCGTCCACATTCGCCGCGTTGACATATCGGCTGGGCTCCACGCAGAAACCGCTGCGCGCGGCGCGAGCGGGTGCACCAGCGACCTCCGGCACATCGATGTACTTGCCAGTATAGAACTGGAAAGCAGGCTCGGTGCTGTATACCTCGAGGTGGATCTTGGACTCGGGATGGTACGCCGTGACCAGCTTCTCCAACGGTGACGGCCGCGTATCAATGGGCACTGAACCAGCCGCCTCGTTGAGGACGAAGCAATCATCGATATCAGGCTCCACCGGGCCAAGTGTGAACGCCCTGTTGCCCTCCACCTTTGAGAATGCCGTCGGGCCGCCAGTCGGGATGCCGCCATCGTCAACAGGGAGGTATGTGTTCGTCGCAAGCGTAACAACCGTCCCCTCAATCGAAGGGCCACCGGTTAGGTTAAAGTACCTGTTTTTGTCAGCGTCGTGGAAACGAGACGACCAAAGAGTGCTCACGAGTGGTTGGTCATGTTGATGACCGTCTCGTCCGCGCCATCAACAAGCTCCGCCTCGTACTCGATCCCCAGGACAAGCACCTCGCTGTCGCCCTCCTTCTGTGTCCCGACCGTGTACACAACGCTCGCCTCCACCGTGCCGGGGAAACCCTCGTCACCATCGGGGCTGACAAGGCTGAACCTGACGCTCTCTCCGCCTTCGATCTCCCCGGCGCCAGGAATCTCCCTGATCCCAACGGGCTTCGGGCCGTCCCAGATCTTCTTGCCCCACCCGACGACACCGCCGTGCAGGTTGTTCACGCCATTATTCTTCGCGAGAGCGTAGGACTTGCCCCCGTTGAGGCTGTTGAGCTGAGCGCCACCGATGCGGTTGGCCACACGGCCAATGGTCTCGCCGAAGAAGGGGTCGTTGTGGCTCTCGTACTGCGATTGCGAGGGGAAGCCCTGCACAATGTTGATGCCGCCGACCTTGAGCGTCTGGATGATGGCGCCCAGGGGCAGGAAGGAGACGGGTGCGTCGGCCATTGTTTTTGGGGGCGATTTGGTGATGTCAGACTACGCAGAATTGGAGAAAGGGGGAATGCCGTGTTGGGTTGGGATGATGTTCAGGGTGTTGAGGTGTTTGGGGAAGGTGCTTCCCAAGGGGCTGGAAACCTCCATGGCTTGGGGGATGGATATGCGTCTATGCGAAACGAGATCGGTCGGTTGCACATGACGACGCGGTGATTCCATTCAGGCTATTTGGGATGTGTTGCGGTTCTCCCTTTTCCCCTCTTTTGCTTGGCCCCAGGTCGTTGCTCGCCTGTGGGTTTCGTCGTGTTTTGGCGGGGTTATGGAGGGGTAGCTCTGGGGCTTGTTTCGCGCCGAGGAGCCGCATTCTCTCCACCTTTGACGACCTGTTGCCCGCGCCCACCGGAGGGAATTACCCACTCCCGACTTTTGCCTGTTTTTTTTTTCTGTCTCCAAATCCCTCTTTTTTCTGATGGAGAAGGACGGGGGTCATGGTAATGGGGATGTCGCAGGATGCGTTAGGTGCGGAATGTTCCACGAGTTCATGAAGGAGGGGGAAGAGCAGCGCCGTGGTGAATTGATACGTGTCCTGGGCTCCCGAGGAGAGACTCGATAGTCTCACAGTCTCGCCTTTGGTCCAGAAACAATCGTTCTGGGGATTGTGTCGCCACTCTGATGAGCACAACTTTGCATACGGCCACCTTCTTGCAGTCACTGGCACAGGTCTCGCAAATAAAGGTTCCAAGGGTTTCTGGCGTTTTGTATCCCGATTTTACCATCCTGGTTAAACCCAATACACTCTTCTCTTCATGCCGAGTTACCCGTCCGTCCGTCTCCTCTGGTGTGTAGGACCAGTCCCGGTTTTCCGGTCCTCGTAAAAAGACGCGTGGGTGCTCCCCTCAGAAGTCTGTGCGAGGGCTTCGGGTGTTGGGTAACAGTGGTGGAACATCACAGCCATGCCTGGTGGCTGAGTTGGGAGTATCTGTATTAGAGTTGAGACCTCCATTTCAACGAACCAGAACAGCTCCGACCTGGATGGCGCAACGGTATTCCGCTAGGGCCTATGATGGGTCATGTCTGGGGCGTAGACCTCCTTAGAGGCACTGGGTTCGACTCTCAGAGTTGAAAAAATGATCCACTTTTCACCGCAGACCCTCCTCCCTTCGGGGAGTAGAGGCTCGGCGTTGAATTTTTGTTTCTTTTTCAACCACCAAGTACAACATGAGTATTCTTTGGGCAGGTATGTCCTTCCATGGATCAAGAACGCCAGGCCAGATATTATTGGGCCACGAGATTCTTGCCATCTAGGATACATGGATGAAAGCTTTTCAATGAACAGAGTATTGGCAATGCCGCAAGACATCGAGAATCCCGAACGAAGTACGTGAAGGCATATTACAGGATAATTGGTGACAAGTATTGTACAATACAAAGGCAACTTGCTTCGGTGGTTCCAACACCACCCTCCCCGCCCGACCGCCCTCACTTGTCGGCAACTTCCCTGGCGCCCCCAGCTCAAACAACAGTGGTGTTAGAGCAAGGGGTGCCTGTGTTGGCCGTGGCGAGGTGGAAAGCGTGCACTGCTTGACGAAAGTGGGTGTCGACCTGGGATTTCTGATTCGCAGCCTGTTGGCTGTACGATGTATTGGCCGGGAATACTGCCATCACCTGATAGAGCAGGGCATCCACTACCCCAGCCGTCTCGTGAATAGCCGATAGAATACGGAACTCAGCCTGCTTATCGATGGCGATAAGAGTAGATGCGAAGAGCTCTCAGCATCCATCAGCTCAAAGGTCCCTAGACGAACTGTCTCCCAGGTCAGTTAACACTGCTGTGTAAGGACTCTAATAGTTCTCATTCATATGTATGAATACGCCTCGTAGAGGCCCTGCTGATCTGCCTGGTTGCTAATCACCGGGGACCGAACCATGACCGAGACGCTGGACAGACACGAGTCTGAAATGTCACTGAACTCGTCCAGTATGTCCTGCAGACACACCGTCAATTGCGTGCTATTTTTGCTGAGCCGAGGCGTACAGTACCTGGAATGGGCCTAGATTGCGCAACGCGGTCACTGCATTGACAAGGTTCTTGAGATCAAAGGCCGTCCGAGCGAGTCCATTGCAACCAAGTTGGATCTCGAGTGGTGCGGCCATCGCTGCGTTGATAGGTAACACAGCAGCCCAGACTCCGAACACGGCCAACGAAATGGCCCGTACCCAGCCACCAAAAAGGGGTGACTGAACCCTCATTGCAAAGGGTTGATAAGAGGTGGGCTGAATAAACGAGTGGATGGGAGCAGACCGCAGTCCCGTGTAACGAGTGAGAACAGCAACAGTGCAGATCTGTTGCGCAAAAGACGTAAATATGGGAGGAGGCGGATGGAAAGGGAGTTGGGACTTGTTGGGCCGGAGCTCCGGGGGCAGCGGAGCAGCCGGAGACTTGGGAGCGTGACATCAAGCGATCAGAGAGAGGATTCTCGTCACATCCTCCCAAAGATGCCCCTGAATACGATACATGACTGACGCTTTGACACTGTCAAGATGTAAGATTTACGAGATAATCATGCTAAAGCCTCATCGAAAGTGGAGAATTGGAAGGCGATGACTGCAGCAGTTGAAGAGACGGCACCAGGCCCACGCTCGGGGATTTTCCTCAAATGGCGCAAGAGGTCGACCACAGAAAATAGACTTCAAGGTTTTGCAGCCTCCACTCGCTCCAGTTACTGTGATACGCGCCCGTGAAGGCGGTGGGGGTACCTTCCGGTGGTTGATACGTTCCCCACTGACCCTGTTGTGCGACTGACAGTGGAGAAGCTGCAGCAGTGCAGCTTCCCGACTGAGAGGACCAAAATAGCATATCATATCGTATGATCCTTGCAAAGCGACATCTCGGGCGACACGCCGCCATGCCCGGCTGCCTGCAGTGACCCGTCCCCCTTGCGCGGCAAACCGCCATCACAGTCCTCCTTGACGCTGTCATGCTCGGGACCAGACAAGGCCACCGACTTGGCGCCGTGGATGTGGGCTATGACGCTGCTCATCCCCGCCCGTGAAGCCCAGCTCGACCGACTCTTCCTGGTTCTGGCTGAGGGGTGGATCGTCCCTCGGACATCAGATGATGGCTGAGTGCCAGACTGGTCGAAAGGCCCTAATATGATAGTACTAGCCATAATGCAGGGGAAGCAGCCCGAACAGTCTGCATGTGGCTCGTCACGACCCTCATGTACCCTTGGGTCGGGTCTTGGGGTGGTATCATAGGTATCGGAAGCCCCTGGCCGATATTCTATCTCCATCACGCACTCCCACTTGGACCCCCGTTTGTCTCCATTCGCTCGCTTGTGTTCCCATCCCTGATCTGTGTTTCCATCTCTAAATTTCAAGCTTCTCACTCGTTTCTTTCCCTTTGTTTGCAGTGCTTGGTCTGTCACTACCATATTTTCCAGAGTATGAAGACTACAATCTCAACGAGAACAGATCGGCTACCTCTCCTCTGGAATACTGGGGAGAATGGCCGGATCATGAGTTCCACCCATCACCAGAAAACTGGCGCATGCCATTCTACTCGCTTTTTCTCGACAGATTCGTCAATGGAGATCCATCGAACGACAACATCAACGGAACGGCATTCGAGGTTGACATGCTTTCCACCCAACTTCGAGCCGGCGGTGACATCAGCGGACTGGTAGATACACTTGATTATCTTCAGGGGATGGGAATCAAGGTACAACCGCTGCGCCTAAACGTCGTATACCTTTCTGACAAGAATGCCCAGGCCGTATACATTGCCGGGAGCCCCTTTATCAACCAGCCGCGGTCTGCAGACAGCTTCAGCCCTCTCGACTTGACACTATTGGACCAACACTTCGGAACAATCAACGCATGGCGTCATGCTATCGACCAGATTCACCGCCGTGGGATGTACGTCATCCTGGAGAACACCATGTCGACTATGGGTGATCTCATCGGCTTTGAGGGTTACCTGAACACGACGACCCCTTTCAGCTTCACGGAGCACAAGGCGATCTAGAAGTCCCCTAGGCGGTACTAGGACTTCCACGTTGGTGAAGACAGGGCCGATTGCGATTATCCTCGATTCTGGGATGAGCACGGGGAACCTGTCGGAGACAATGTGACGACTTTGATGAGTAGCTCAGGCTGCCTCAACAGCGATTTTGATCAGGTGTATTTCCTTCTCCCCATGTGAAGGTTCTTACTCACACGAACGAACAGTACGGAGATGTCGAGTCCTTTGGCAAATATCCAGAGTGGCAAAAGCAGCTCAGCAAGTTCGGCTTTGTTCAAGACCGCCTCCGTGAATGGCAACCAAGTGTTCTCGACAAGATCAAACGATTCTCGTGCATGACAATAGCATCTCTCGACATTGACGGCTTCCGCATCGACAAGGCCCTTACGATTACCGTTGATGCCCAGGCAGACTGGTCAGACCACATGCGTGATTGCGCTAGGCGCTTCAGCAAGACCAACTTCTTCATCCCGGGTGAAATTGTCGGACACAATGCCCTTGGAGCGCTGTATTATGGTCGAGGCATGGAGCCAAGGATGTTCGCCGACACGGTCGAGGAGGGTTTCAACGCGACGAACGAAACTAGCCCATCTACGCACATCAGAACCAGCCACGCTCTTGACTCGGCCTGTTTCCACTACTCTGCATATCGAGCATTGACGCGCTTCCTTGGAATCGACGGAGTTTACGGAGCCAATATGGACACTCGCATCAACTGGGCCGAGGGGTGGCAAGACATGTTGGGGACAAACGACTTCATCAACGCCAACACTGGAAAGTTTGACCCGCGCCATATGTTTGGCGTCTCGAACCAGGATGTTTTCCGGTGGCCCTCCATTATCAATGGCACCCACAAGTATCTGGTTGGTGCCTTCATCACGTCCCTGCTCCTTCCCGGCATCCCAATCGTGAACTGGGGCGAGGAGCAAGCCTTTTACGTTTTGGAGAACATCGCTGGCAACTACTTGTACGGACGGCAGCCAATGACCTCAACCGTCGCGTGGGAGTTGCACGGTTGTTACAAGGTCGGCTCTGAAAAGTACTTCAACTTTCCTTTGGATGCCGCTCTTTACGGTTGCGACGACCCAAATGTCAGCCTCGATCATCGAGACCCATCTCATCCCATCCGAGCCATCATCAAGAGATTCTTAGGGCTGAGATCGACCTACCCGGCTCTCAACGACGGGTTCGATATGTTTCAGCTGTCCAACCACACCCACTGGATCGTACTTCCTGGCTCGGAGGGTACGGGCACTGAAATGGGTCTTTGGAGCAGTGTTCGGATGAGCCACAAGGGGCTTCAGGACTTTTCCGGTGTGCCTCACGGCACACTCGAGTCCTCATCAAAAGCTATTGATGATGGGGGCGCTGGTTTGGTCTACGGGTGCATCTCTGGGATTCAAAAGTTTCCTCCTTGGGGATTCAAGGCGTTTGTCCTCAAAGAAAGCTGGGTTACGCCCTCTCCGACCATCACCAAGTTCCTCCCCGGTCATGACTATCGACTCGAGTCGTCGGATGAGGGCCCGACATCCGTGGAGATTGCATTCCAGTTCTCCACGGAGATGGACTGTGACTCGGTGCTCAACTCGATTGAAATCACATCCAACAGCGTTGGCAAGACTACTGCCACGCTGAACAGAAACTCGGTACGATGCAGACGCCTCAGTCCTAGTAAAGACAACCTTCAGTACGTTGCCCAAACACCATCTACTTGGGAGGTTGCAGCCACCATCAACGACATCCCCGACGGAGTGCGCCGGATCACGGTTAGAAATGCAACAGACAGTTCCAAAACGCTTGTCACGGGCTCGGTAGACCACTTCCTTCTCAGGGTCGGGAAACCCGACAATCCTGTCATCTTCCCGAGGCACGCCAACTACACCCAGGGCTTCGCCAAGGAACGGGACGGAAAGGTCTACGTTCGACACAAGGCTGCCGGCGCAACACAGCTCCGTTGTTCCCAGACGTGGGGCTCATCGTGGACTCCGTGGCTCAATTACACCGGCGAGGAGTTTGAGATGCCACCCAAGAATTGGACTGGAACCAGCCTCCAACAGTGGGCTGGTGAGCATGTGGTTTGCCAGTATTACAGCAAACTCGCTGGAAGCAGCCACCATCAGCAAGAGGGCGACGTATCGAACTCAACTCGCCGGTTTCCGCATCTTTTTGTCAATGGTCACTTCAATGCTTTCGGTTTCGATTCCGGTATTCCCAACCAGATGGCGCAGATCTCCAACAATGGCAATACTACCTGGTGGATCGAGGTGATGGCTGAGTGGCCGACAGCTGTGCAATTCAACGTGTGGGGTCTCAATCCCGACGGTCTTCCCGATCAGACTTCTTTGTTCGGCGACGTCAACTTTGACTTCGTTCTCGACAGGCTTCCTCCTGGCTCGCTGAGGCAGAACGTGGTCAATGTCACCAAGTCTCCCCCTGCACCGTTCCTAGGCTGGCGCTTCGAAGTCGACGACGCGACGATGAAGTACAACATGCTACCGGCCGGGAGCGTATCACGCCAGATCGCTATTTTCTCTCTGATGTGGATTGTCCCGCTTCTGGCAGGCTGGGTGGTCGTGCTCATTTTCACGGGCTCGTTCTACAAGGTCAAACACATCTCCGGGGTGGCCAGGACGCAGGGTCTCTCGGGGAAACTTCGCCAGGTGTTTGAAATGAAGGCGAAGAGTCGCCCGCATGAACCGGATTCATCCTCGTCTGGTGATGAAACCCGTCCTGGAACTGCAGCCACGCATATAAATACCAATGGTGGGCTGCTTGACATGGAGATTGGCGCGCCCAGGAAGAAGGTTCTGATCGCTACCATGGAGTACGACATTGAGGATTGGGCAATCAAAATCAATATTGGTGGGCTCGGTGTCATGGCACAGCTCATGGGCAAAGCTCTGGGACACCTGGATATTATCTGGGTTGTTCCCTGCGTGGGCGGCCTCCAGAGCCAGCATCCGAACGGATATCCCGTCGATCAACCAGCCGAACCAATGGTCATCACTGTGATTGGATCCAAGTACACGGTCGAGGTGCAGTATCACAAACTACGCAACATTACATACGTGCTGGTGGACGCGCCCATCTTTCGTCTTCAAGCACCATCAGGGCCTTACCCAGACAGGATGGACAATCTAGACAGCGCAATCTACTACTCGGCCTGGAATCAGTGCATCGCCGAGACTCTCAAGCGCTTCAACCCCGATATCTATCACATCAACGACTTCCACGGAGCTCTCGCGCCATTGTACCTTCTTCCACAAGTGATTCCTTGTTGCTTGTCTCTCCACAACGCCGAATTTCAAGGCATGTGGAGCGTCGGGAACAAGGAAGAGAAGGATGAAGTTTGCAAGGTGTTCAACCTCAACCACAAAGTCGTGGAGCGCTTTGTCCAGTTTGGCGAGGTCTTCAATCTTCTTCATGCCGGGGCGAGTTACCTCCGAGAGTTTCAGCACGGATTTGGGGCTGTAGGTGTGTCCAAAAAGTACGGGAAAAGGTCATTCGCTCGCTACCCAATTTTCTGGGGACTCTCCAAGATTGGTTCCCTTCCGAATCCCGACCCCTCTGATACAGCCGACTGGTCCCCGGAGCTTGAAGCGGCCTCTAATACCGGAAAGATCGAGATCGATGCCGAGTTTGAATCCAGTCGTGCCGAGCTGCGTCGCCAGGCCCAGGAATGGGCTGGTCTGGAGCAAAACGCTGATGCCCAATTGTTCGTCTTTGTGGGTCGGTGGTCGATGCAAAAAGGTGTTGATCTCATCGCCGACGTCTTCCCTTCGACCTTGGAACACAATCCAACCGTCCAGTTGATTGCGATTGGTCCGGTCATTGACTTGTATGGAAAGTTGGCGGCCATCAAGTTGCATCGACTGATGGAGCAATATCCTGGTCGTGTTTACTCAAAACCAGAGTTTACACAATTGCCACCCTACATCTTCAGTGGCGCTGAGTTTGCTCTGATTCCTTCCAGAGACGAGCCGTTTGGTCTTGTTGCGGTAGAATTTGGCAAGAAAGGAGCGCTCGGCGTGGGTGCACGAGTTGGTTTGTGGCCCCCTCCAAAGCGTTGTTTACTTACCCCTGAGGCACAAGCTAACATCACGTAGGTGGTCTGGGCAACATGCCTGGCTGGTACTACACCGTCGAGTCAACTCCGGCAAAGCATCTCATCAGTCAGTTCAAAGATGCTATCCAAGGTGCCCTCGCATCCGACAATGAAACGCGCGCCAAGATGAGAGCCGTGTCTGCGAAACTGCGCTTTCCTGTTGCACGATGGGTTGAGGAAATTGAGGATCTTCACAGCACTTCGATTCGGAAGTCCGAGAAACATTGGGACAGGCCATCGCATTTGCAGCTTTCTAAATTTCGCCTTTCCCGTCTAGCTTCCCCGACTCCACCCGACACACTTGACGGGCGGCTAGTCACGCCAACTACATTCCTTTCACCTGAATACACCCCAGTCCCCCCAGCAAGCCCTCGGCACGAATTGGATGGCTGGCCACTTGCTCCGCCTGTGCTGGCTCATAAAAAGGGGTTCTCGAGTGTGTCGGTCGAGTCCATCACCAAGGGCAGACAAGATTTGCGAGTTTTTCTCACTTGAAACTCTGAAGGCCTTCCAACTAACGCTGTCCGTAGTGCACTGCAGAAAGTCGACCCCTTTTTTACTGACGCCGACGGCGAATACACCGAGGAGTTTACCAAGAAGCTGGCGAGCCTCGACCCAAGGAATTCCGAGACTGAGACCTGCATTGGGCAGTTCTTGGCTCGGTCCGAGAAGAAGTGGTTCGAGGATTACAAGTGTCAAACTTGGTTTGGGTTCCTCCTCTCGCAATGCGTCCAAGATGTCTCTCGTAATGGACCGTCCCCATCTCCAGCTCCGCCCCGGACTTCGCGCTTCCTGGGGATTCCAACTCGGCCCCACAGCCCTTACACGCCCAGCGTTGTTTCATCCTTGTATTCTGAGGATGGTGAAGCTCGCCGAGAACCGACTCTTGCGCACCCGAACGTCTCGACATGCGAGGCCCCAGACAGCCCAGTGCCCTCTCAGGTCCTAACATCACCGCTGCAGAAGTTTATGCTTCGTAAGCTCTTTGGCTGGCCTGTGTACACCATTATCTTGGCACTGGGGCAGATTCTGGGGGCCAGCTCGTACCAGATTTCCCTTCTCAACGACGAGCAAGGCCAGACGGCCAGCATGCTCTACACCATTGCCAGCATCTATGCGGCATCGCCAGTCTTGTGGTGGGTGGCCTTTCGCCGCCTCCCTTCAGTCTGGGTTTTGTCGACACCATTCGCTGTATATGGGGTTGCCTTTCTCTTTGTTGGCATTGCTCCGTTTGCGTCAAGCACTTTTGCTCGTGGATGGTTACAGAAGGTCGCTTCAGGCGTGTACGCTGCCGCGTCTTCCAGTGGATCAATGTACTTTGCTCTCAACTTTGGCGATGAAGGTTAGTATCGCACTGTCTCCCATGACCAGTGCCCGCTAACCGGTTGAAGGTGGTGCTCCTATCCACACATGGATCATCCGCGCTTGCGCCGTGCAAGGGATTCAGCAGATTTATATCAGTGGATTGTGGTATTAGGGCTCACTTCTGGCCTCGTACGACAGCAACGGCATCCCTGCAGCCAGAGCATCAGATATCGTCATCAGCTCCATCTGCTTCCCCGCTGCGGCTTTCCTTATTGGTCTGGAGGCCCTGGTATTCTTCGGTTTGCCAGAATACTACCGCCAAACGCCTGGATCGATCCCATCCTTTTTCAAGTCAATCTTCCGTCGCAGGCTGATCATCGTATGTTTCCTTCTGACATTTGCTCCCAATATGCTGACTCCTTCCAGTGCTTTCTCGTCGCCGTCGTAGTTCAGAACTACTGGTTTTCCTCCGTTTACGGCCGTTCCTGGCGGTTCCTCTGGACGACGTCGCACGCTCCTACATGGCAGATTCTCCTTCTGGTCGTCTTCTTCTTTGGCATCGTCTGGGTTGCCCTCTTCTCACAGCTCGCCCACCTCTCACGCGAACACAGCTGGATCTTCCCGGTTCTCGCCATCGGTCTTGGTGCATCCCGCTGGGCACAAACTTTTTGGGGCATCTCGGGCGTGGGAACTTCTCTCCCTTGGGCCATTGGTGGTTCACCAGCTGGCGGCGCCCTCGTGTCCCGCGCGTTGTGGCTCTGGCTCGGCGTTTTGGATGCACTGCAAGGGACCGGTGTCGGTATGATGCTGTTGCAGACGACGACGAGGTTCCACAACAACTTTGCCTTGGTTGCAGCACAGGTACTCGGTTCGATCGCGACAATATTGGGGCGGGCAACAGCACCCAACGCTGTGGGCCCGGGACCGGTGTTCCCTAATCTTGCACTGAGCCTGGAGGGGCTGGGGAATGCGTCATTTTGGGTCTGTTTATTGATGCAGATTGCTATTTGCGTGGCGTTTGTAACATTCTTCAGGAAGGAGCAGTTGAGTAAGCCGTGATTTGTCGACGGTGTGTCAAGAGGAGGGTCGGTGTTCATAGACACATGGGCGTTTCCGGTGGTTCCGGAGGTCTGTTGCTTCGAGGAGGGGTTAGAACATAGATACGGGATACAGGACTAGAGTAGATCTTAATGTTTTATATGTCAGGCATGGGCTCAAGCACTGCTCTGGTCCAGCCATTGAAATTGTTGGTATCGGGGTTGGCACTCTCCAAGTCAGTCTTCCCCGGTCCGGTGGGCACCGAGCTTGCCCCCTTTGCTACCTACCACCAAAGCGCGAATGCCCGTGACCTGGTGGGGCAAACCTTCATCTGGCTGTCATTACCCCTGAAATGTTCAACACGAGGGATACCCTTCATGCAGCTTCCCCCACGACCTGCATCCCATCAGACTGCCGACAAATATCGCAATACCAGATCATGAAATGTGCGAAGGATCTGGGAGTCGAGCACGTGACCCCACAAGACGCGCAAACAGGCTGAGTTGTGCCCTGGTTATGTCGTTGTCGGGGCATTGCGCACGGACAACACGATCCCCGTTCCCCGCGAAGGAATGTTGCGTGGGGCGCGATGCTTGGGCCAGCTTGGGCCAGCATGCAGCACTGTGATTGCTTCGGCTTTTCGGGGTCTCCGCGTTTCCCCCCGTTAGACTGCCCCATTTCCCCAGACTTTGGCGTATCCAGGCTCCCTTGGTTAGCGACGACGCGTGACCAGCCAAGCAGGCGAGAGGGGTCAACGGAGTCGAAGCAATCGAAAAAAGGGGGCGTGTATGTGTGCAACGGCAAAGTTGGGGTGATGTTCTCTTTTTTGACAGCTCTCCAACAAAGCTCCGACGAAAGCTTCAATTGATGCATGTCGAGCTGTCCCTCCCTTTCGCCGGCGGCAGAGCTTGGGGGGGGGGGCGGATGGGCTGCACCACAATTTCCAAGGTGCTTGCGTCCGGGGGTGCCTCCTGCCCGAAACAGGACGGGACAGGTATCACATACAACCATCCCCCCGCGTATGCGATCACAGCAACTGTCCGGGCTGGCAAAGGCGATTGGCGAATGAGGCCGTCGCTTTAAATGCAGCACCCGGCCACACCTCACCCGCTCGCACATTTCTTCCCCTCTCTTCCGTCCTGACTCGTTCTCCTTTCATCCATCCAACCTCATCCCATCCCATCCACACCCATCCATCCAGTCCATCCTTTTTGTTTTGCTTTCATTTTGCTTTCAAAATGTTTGCATCGAGCAGGACCATCGGCGCTGCTGCCCGCTTGGGCTCCAAGCAGCCTTCCCGTCTGCTGTCGACGTCGCAGGGTACGTTCAATTGAGCCCGCCGACAGCTTCCCTTCCATTGCTTCTGTGACGCGTTATTTATTGTCCTGTGTTCGAACAGCTCGCATCCCCAGCTCCATCATGTCGGCGACACGCCAGCCCGTGAGCCGCAACGGGCTCATCCTCAGCAGCGCCCGCAACACCCTCGCCTCTGGAGGCCTGGTTCGCAGCGCCATGCAGTCGCGAGGTGTCGTCGTCGAGTCGACGACTGCCGCCATCGTTGCCGCCGCCAAGATCCACGGCGCCGGTCTTGCCACCATCGGCCTTGCTGGTGCTGGTGTCGGTATCGGTAACGTCTATGCCGCCCTCATCCAGGGTGTCGCACGCAACCCCGCAATGAGAGGTAAGCACAGTTGACCTAACCTCTCCCTTCTCCCTTCTCCCCTGACCCGACCCGAACTCCCGTCACCGCCAATCACTGGCGAACACACACACACACACGCGCACACACACACACAAACGCACAACACGCACAATGCCCAGATAACTAACGTGGTCTTCTTCTTGTCCCATTGCAGGCCAACTCTTCTCGTTTGCCGTCCTGGGTTTCGCCCTTGCCGAAGCTACCGGCCTGTTCGCGCTCATGGTTGCCTTCCTCCTTCTCTACGGATACTAGATTGTTGTCGGCGGTGACAGCGGCGGCGGATGATATTTTGCTTGTTGCGAGATTGGATGGATGGAGATGATACAGCAGCATGGGATCTGTGGATAGATAAAGACAAGGCATTTTGTACGTGTAATGATAAGAGTGTCTAGTCAACAACCAGCCCACCATGGAACGCACACACACAAAAACTTGAACACGCTGTCCCCTTTCAATTCTGTCATTTGTTGTTGTTGTGAGCGCTGATCTCGGCGGTTGGACGGCGGCGGCGGGGACATTGATCGACGAGAGACCGGGCGGGGTTTTGGTCTCACCTTTCGCAATCGCGCCGGCGGCACCGTGGCGCCAAACTCAGCTCCCTCATCCGACCAGCCGATTCCGTTTTATCGCGACCGCTCTCTCCCGGAACCGGGCGTCCCTCCCCTCTCTTCCTCTGGTCGCAGTCCGATGCATCCTCATTGATAGAGGTCAAGAGTGGATATTGATAACCAGAACGACGCTACGGCCAGGGCTCCGCTTGTGGAGCGGGCCATCTTGACACGACCCTGGTCGCGCCATTTTGAGATCACGGGCCATGGTTTCCCCAGATTTTGGGCGGGGCGGTGGAGTTTTTTTGGCGTTGACGGGCCTGGAGTGATGCGGGGAGAAAATTTTTCGCCCACGCGAGATAACGGTGTTCATCCCCCAGATTCCTGACCGCCTTGACAAGGACAAGGAAGAAGGACATGGACCCCAACTGGAGTACATATGCGAACGACAATACGGTGTGTTTTGTGGGGTGCATTCGGCGGCCAAGGGCGTGCCTTTGCTTTTGACATTGTGCATTTGGTGGTATGGATGGTGGTGGATGGTGGATATGTATCGTGAAACGAACAAGCTTGACCGCTTGACGTTATCCACGCGGTCCGCTCCGAAACCAAAAGGGTGCCAAGTGGTGGTGTCCACTCCTGTCACTACATGGGATGTGTTTTTTTTATTCCGACTGGTGGGTGTTGTACTGGAGTTGGGTGGTTTCGTCTCTGGGAATGTCCTTGGCGGGCTTCATGTTGCGGTTGGGGATGCTGGGATATGTGTGGTGGGGAGAGGACGTCCTGGATCCTTGGAACATGCTGAAGAGTGAGGCCTGATGTTTCGGTTTGGGGATATTCTCCAGGTACTTGACGATGTGGTGCGAGATGGATGGGTTCTTGACAAAGGCGGTTCCAGGTGTCCATCGGACATGCTGCCTCCAGCAAGTAACTGAGCAGAATACCCTTTGGGCTGTTTAAGAAGCATGGGATGTTGTTCTTGAAGCCACTGACGATGTTATCCACGCTGGTTGGGCCTTCTGAGATGGCTATCATCTGTTGATATGGGCCGGCAGAGCACGCGGTTTGTAATGGCTTTTTTCACCTCAGAATCAAGGCAGTCTTCCCGCTCGGGATGTATTCCTCAGGGTGGCCCATGCCCCCCGCTTCTTGTACTTTTCATCTCTCCTTGTCTAAATCCAGGGCCTAGAGAGTGGGTACAAACTCTGCCGTTGCCGTCACGCCAGTCCAACCCTCTTCTCCTCCAACCAACATTTCCCAATTCACTTGGCCCTTCCACACAATCACGTTGCCATCTGCAACCAGCACTTGAGAGCTGCCTTTCAGCATCAAGATGGGCAGAAGACTGAGGAACCGCCGCGCATCGCCCGAGTCTGGTGTAAGTACCAGTCGCATCATTTTCCACATTCGTACTACCTCGTCCAATGTACTGACCTCTTTTCCTTTGCATCAGACCCAGACCCAGGCGGCAATGGACCAGCAAGCTTCTGGTCCGTCCAATGCCGCCTCTTCCATGGGTATGAACCCTGTAAGTTCCCTTCACGATCCCAGAAACCCCAGCAGCGCAATCTAAACCATTGACTCGCAATTGGTATCTGACTTGGGATCAACAACGGCTAACAAAGTACCAGACGGCCCAGGACTTCACTCCCAACAACAATGACAACAACTACGATAGCGGCATTGAAGACGTCTACTTTGTTCAAGACCCCAACAGCGTCTTTCGGCCCATCTTTCAGCCCGGTTCCACCGATCCCATGACCACGTTTTCCGGCATCATCGATCAAGACCGGCTCACCGCGGTGGAACAGGGCATCGATGCGCTCCGTTACAACGAGGAGGCGCACCAGGATGTCCTGGCAAGGCACGGAGCCAGCATTGCGCGTCATACCCATGGCCTTGTCGTTCTCGAAGAACAGATCGACGTCTTGCGGTATGAGCTGCACCGGCTCAGGCAGCAGCATGCGGAACTGATTCGCCTTGTTTATGCTTCGGCTAAGGGGGAGATTGATTCTGCGCAGGTACGTTTAATTCTCGCGCAGTTTCTGTTTTGTTGTTGATGATGGCTGACTTTGTTTTTCTTTTTCTTTACAGCTTGCCAGCGAGGCGGAGAAGTTGATTGCTTAGTTCTTCTGTGACAAAGCTCTGGATCATCGGCAATACCTCCGGACCACAGCCGGAGCTTGTGGCAAGACTCCTTTGCGGGATTTGGGTACTAGGTTGGTATCAAGCCAAGGATACGTGGCGTCCTGGAGCTAGGGTACAGTTCGGGTGGAAATACTACTTGATGGCCTTGTAAGCGTATGTTGGTAATGGCTTGATAAGTGTACCTTGCTGGTGATACAATCAATACTTGAAAGCCCGTGCCAATGCCCAAGCCCAACGCTTCAACTCCTCCCTCCACTTCTCTGAACGAAATAACGGCTCTTCAAAAATGCTCTGCCTCTTTGCAAGATGATCACGGAATTTGCAAGCAGGTCTACAAAATACACTATCCAAACACATTATCGAAATACACTATCGAAATACACTGTCCAGGCGTCCTGTTGAACTGTCGACGGTCCAAGACCTACACCATGCCGTGAGACCCCTCCTCCAACCCAATCCAAAACGTCTCTAGAAGCTCTATCAGTCAAGTACTATCGGATCGTCGGCAGCCCCGCGCTTCCTGCCCGCAACAATGCTGACAGGCCAAGGTGTTCCAGCCGCCGGGGTCGCCATAGGTGGCCGAGGCTGGGTCAGCCCTGTCCCCGCCGCTGGCCGCGCCGCAGACCCAGTGTAGCGAAGATGCTGCATGCTCGTGATTCTTTCCCAGTCGTCACCAAGGAGTATCTTCATCTTGTCTTGATCGAACTCGGCAAAGTCCGCTGCCGCCTGATTATACCGCTTGTTCCATTCTTGCTTTGCTCGAGAGCCGGCGTCGAGACCCTTTGTGACAACCAAGGTGTAGGGACTGCCACTCCGCTCTGTCATATGTGTGCAGCCCGAGCCTGCTGAATCGAGAACCCCATGAAGGTGAGCTCGACGCTTCTGGGCCAGAGGAAATCGCCCAACCCTTTGATCAGACGTCAAAAACCGATTCAGTGCTTGACAATCCTGGCAAGAACAAGACACGGGCCTTTGCCGGTTGTCGACCACGCCGCTTGGCTCTTGTCCGACGAATTTGGTGGTGTAGGCTTCCAGAATGGCCCTCGCGAGTTCTTGATACCGAGAGGTGGAAAGAGGAACCTTTTTGTCCTCCAAAGTAGGGATGAGTTGGCGGAGGAAAGGAATCCACAGGTGGCATAACGCAGCGGCGGGGATACAATCAACGTCGGTGATAATCTTTTCGGAGAGAAGCAGGGCCAGGTCATCCCATTTGTGATTGATGCACAAGGCGACGCAGGCATTGAGTTGTTTGGGGCTGATGAAGAACGCTACGCGTGACCGTTGTGCGAACGCCTGGGCATGGGCGTAAGTTGGCCTGGATGCCTGAACAGCCTTCAAAGCTGCCACGGCTTCGTCGCTGTCGCTGGAGGTAAGTTGTGAGGGCTTCATGCTGTCGAGGACCGTCTGGAGTACTGGGTTGCATGTTTTTAGCGTCGCAGCCTTCTCAAATTTGCCTTCGCTTGCAAGCTTGATGGCCTCTAAGACAGCAGCCGTTGCAAACGGCGTCAGGTGTACCTGTTTTTCAAGGACAGGGAGAAAGCTTCGCATCAAAGTTAGAAACTGTCTTCCGTCGAGATGGGCTTTGGCTTACCTCTCCGTAAAGAATCCGAGATCACGGTACTTCACGATCATTTCGACAATGGCAACTCCATCAGAAGCTGCCACGTCTTGTTCTAAACAAGAAGTCGTGGCCTGGGGAACAACTTCATTGGCCACCCAGTCCTTGACACAAGACGTGCAGGGACTGTCGCAACCTGGCTTGGAAATGGCCGTCAATAGTGGCGTATATTCACGGACCTTGATTGTCGATAGATACTGGAGGAGACTGTAAAGGCATGAGGTCAGAGCCCGGAAACTGTTGAGCCAGCAACCACCTACATGTTTTTGATGTGCGCAAAGTCAAATGCGCTATTTCTAGCGGCCAATCCAATTATCTCAAAGAGGGGCATTGAAAGGGTGCCGAGCTCAGTCTTGAACCATCCAAAGGCCTTGCCAAAGAGTTCGTACTGGCGATGGGAGAGAACAACCTGAAAGAACTCCCTCGCAATATCTAGGTTGTACTCCGGTGGACTTCTAGTGCTGGAATAGTAGTCATAAGATGCAAAACCTGATGACCAAGCGAGACTGGCCAGATATTCCACCATCTCTAGAGCCGATTCCGCGGTCTCCGGGTCAGCGCACTTGGCTAGATATTGCGACAAGAGGGTTTGTGCACTCGAATTTTCGATGCCCTTGAGGAGGAATCGATCCATGCAATCGTTGGGGACAATGACAGCGAGCTGGGAGACTGGTGGTTAGTTAATGTCACGAGAAGCCTCAGCAAAGGAATTACGAACGGTCTTGCGGTACCAATGGGTCGCAGTAACACCCTCATTGCCCGTAAAGCCTGAATAGTCTCGTTCGCCACATTTTCCGTCCTGGAACGGATCTTCGTCATCTTGAATCAGATTGGATTCGAGATCATCCATGTCGATCTCCATACCGGTCCGAGCCGTGGCACCCTCGGCAGTGATGAGCTTCTTGACGGTGACTTTGGTCTCGTATACCTCAATGAAAGAATGCCACCCCTTGTCGTCGTCGTCGTCGTCGTCGTCGTCTTCGTCTTCGTCCTCAGAGTCCTCGCCCCATCGGCTATGATAGCGACCACCATAGCCACCATAGCGACCACCATAGCCACCATAGTCGTCCTCGCAGTCACCTTCTTCCTCCTTTTCGAGCACACCCAACAATAGGCTGGCGTCCATCTCTTCGCAAATCTTCTTGAGGCATCTCACACGAAGCCCATCAACACCTTTGAGGGTGGAGAACGAGAGGCTGGCCTCGGTATAGTCATGATCCAGCATGTAATAGAGGCAATCGTTCTTAGCATCGCCGCCGTTGTAACTCCGAGAATCCAACCATGCGCGCAGAGCGCTACGGACCGCGTCATTCCCTAGCGTGGTGTCACCGACAGAGGGCTGAGGTACTGCCTGTGGACTGGCAAGGTTGAATGTCAGGACGCAGCGGATCCCCGAAGTGACGGGCAGGACTTCGTGCGAAACATCAGAGAACCAACAAAATGTGGATGGCTGCATCTCGGAGGATTTGAATGTCTTGGTGACACCGCCGTGCTTGAGCACGAGATCGCCGCCTTGGTGTGCCGAGGGAAGGCAGATGACCAGAGTGCCAAACATGCCTGGAATCTTTTCTGTATCGGTATGGGGCTTGAACATGGCGCCCTTTTCGTAGATCAACATCTTGTAGAGCTCGGCATTGACCTGACCCGTGATTCCAAGTTGCTGTGCAGCCCATTTCCCGATTGACTTTATCATTGCCACCCATGGGCCGCTCAAGTCAAGCAGTGCTGCGTCCAGCTCCCAGGTGTTACGGACAGATGTGTCGACAAAGGTCTCGCTGCCTTTACCGTAGGGCGATTGTCGCGCCTTCTCGATCAACTGGCGCGCCGCATCCTCCTGGAGCGGGAACTTGATCCACCCCATGCCCCCTCGAACCAAAATGGGATAAACACATCTCTCGGCGAGTTTACTGGCTGCAGCGAACTCCCCCGGCGCCTTGATCGAATTGAGGGCCTCCCGAAGTCCATCCTTGAGCGGGTCAAGGACTCGAGCCCGTTTGGTTGGACGCGGCATTGTTGCCTCGGAGAGGAACTTTTGTTGTTGTTTCCGTGTCACAACCACGGCCAGAGAAGAAGAATGAGCGAGAGGGGGGGATGGGGGAAAAGATTGAGGGGAATTGCTCCTTCTTGCGCAAAGCTGACGGTGCCAAAGCGTCGCGGTCGCGTTTGGGTTCACTTCGCGTCTTATTCTTTCGTGTTAAAGTGGGTCCGAATTTGGAGTTTCTTTTTCTTGACCGGGACTGAAATCGGCCAGTGCGCGTCTGGATCTGGATTTAGATGGAGCTGCCAGCCACCTAGGATAGCGGAATGTTACTGACCACTTACACCACCATCATACCGCCAAAAAAAAAAATGGCAAAAAAATGGCAAAACCAAGAGTCGAACACAAGCTGTTCACCTTTCAAAGTAGTAGTCTTCCAAAGTGGACTCGGTCACGGTGTGCTTGATGTCAAAACCACCCCGTGTACCTACCTATAAACTTGCAAGGTGAATGCCTGGTGGTCTTACCTCACCCAAGTTGCAAACCGTCACAATCTCCTTGGCAGCCGACACCCCCTTTGCAACAACCCCAATCACCCCCTGAATCCCCCCCCCCCCCAAACCCCTTTGCCTGTAGAATGTCAAAGTTTCAGATGGCGCGTTGTGTGGGGTCACATTGCAGAGAGCAGTTATGCAAACCTTAGGGCATGTGAAAGGGAAGGGAGAAAAAAGAGAAGAGAAGAAAAGGGACCTCCTTTTGAATGATTACCCTGAAGTGCCAGAATGTTACCCATGTTCGCCATGTAATTTGCCAACCGTCCATCCTCCAACTGTTGTTGTCGAATTCTTGTAGATGATCAAGGGGCCATCATATGCCCTCTCTATCCTCACAATAATTACCTCTACACAATGCATGTTACCCCTTGTGGCCGCAGGGGAATTGGTTCAGGACCATCTCAGTGGGGCAATAGGGTCCAACATCATTCCCATCTGACTGCTTCAAGTCCCATACGTGTATGATCCAAAGATAAAGATGGTCCACTTCCACCTCACCAGCCAGGCACCCACTTCAATCCGTCCCCAAGGTCAGCTTAACAATCTCGGTCCCTTTATTCACATCGTCAATAAACCCTCACTTTTTTTTTTTTTTTTGGCTCAGAACCCAAGGCTGGGTGTATATATTCTCCCCCACACCACCACCACCACCAATCTCTTTCTTCTTCCTCCGACGACTTACCCCTTCTAGCAACCCATCTCTTGCGGTGACCTCTTGCAAAGATGCCTGTGCTGGTTGACAACCCCTGGATTGTCGCCCTCAAAGCGAGTGACGGCAACTAGCCCTCCGCTGCACTAGAGATAGGCGCTGCCGAAGAGACCTCGACTGTGCGCCAGGACCCCGTGCCTGACACCAGCCGCCTGCATCGACGTCATCAAAGATTGCACGCCGCACGAAAGGGGTTGGCTAAACTCGAGCGCCGAAAGAACGCCGAGGCTAGCAACGTCCAGGAGAAGGAACGCCTCGCCAACAAGATTACGGATACCCGTTCCAGGATTCTCAGGCTTCACCGCAAGATCCTGACAAGGCACTTGAAGATCATTGAAACCTATGGAGCAATTCTTGATAACCATGCTGACGCTATCGATGCCCACTCCGATACTATGGCCACCAACTACCGGTACCCCACGTCGGACTCGGACACGTCAGACTTGGATTAACTTGGAGTCACCGATGGAAGCCCAAGCCAGGAACAAGGACTCTCTGAGAATGCCGGCCAGAGGGCAGGTCAACCCTGCTCAGGTACGTCGATATAAGCCTCCCCATTCCCCTCGCTTCGTACTAACATTTTTCTCTCCCCAGTCGTCAGAATCAGGTGGATTCATCTGGCATTGGGGATTAATTACCTCTGGCGGGCATCACGGTACATAGCAACTTGCGAGCGAGGAGTTCGGGGTCTGTGGGATTACGGCAAGGATCCCAGCTCAGGCGGTTGCCTAGGTACATGACAAACAAACAATAAGAGCCTCGGCACGCTAGATCTGCACCCATTTGACACCTTCGTACCATGACACATATGCGTGGGGAACAACAGCCTTCTCTGCTCGTCATGCTTCTTAGAGCAATTTTACTCTTCTACTTATTGAGATGTGGGTAACAATAAAATCAGACAATATAGAAGCACAAGAATCGAGGGGATTCATCTACCAAAAAGAAAATATGGAATCTTGACGGTTTTGAAATACTGTGCATCCCACAAACGCACCGAAGAGGCACAGTGTTTTCATATCGGTGTTTGCTGCGACCGAGAATGCCAACTCAAACCACCTGTTGCCTCCAAGTCATCTTTTTTTTTTTTTTTTTTTTTTTTTTCGCGTGTTTGCCAGACATATCAGACCCATGGATCTTTGCTGATGACCCGGCTTTTCTTTCCTCTCGACTCTGGTTCTTATGGTCATTGTAGCATTGACAGGCCCAGCGCCGTCGGCTTGGCTGATTGCCGTCTAGGCCTTGAGGTTACACCACTGCAACCAGACGATGCGGCAAGGCGCCCAGGCCCACACGGGAGAATCACCCCCAAATCCCATTGGCCGCCCTCATTGTCACGGTTACACAACCAGAAGTCCTCGGTACGAAAATATCTATATTCAAAAGAACTCGCCATACTACGCGCCCCAGGGTTGTGGGGATAAATGCGACGGCGCCGGGAGGATGGGGGGCGATTTATTAATCCCCGACGTCCCATGGATGGCACCCTCTTCCCGTCCCAGCGACCTCGGGCAAAGATTCGACCTCGATGGAGGCCGCAGCAGCTGTCATTGGCATCGCCGACGCGGCCGCTCGCGCGAGCTCCAAGATATGGAACCTCTGCGAGCAATGGAAGGACGCGCCGCAGGACATTTACCAGCTTCGCGATGAGCTCGACCGCGCCGATCGCTTCTTCAGCGCGCTCAAAGAAGCAAGCAACCAACAGTTTCCTGCCCACGTTTCCGAGAACATATCAACAGACTTGGCGTCGTTGCTCAAAAAGGGCTACAACACGGTCTACACGCTGCAGCTCTTGGTCGATGAGCTGCTCTGCACCAACTTCCTACCCGGGGTGTCGGCGCAAAGCAGAGGCGAGGATGGCACAGTGGAGATCAGCAAGAGGAGGAGGCTGCTTTGGTTGAAGAAGCTGCACAAGGTCAAGAGGCTGAAAGCGACATTGAAGCAAACGACGGAGCAAACAGGTCTGTACCTTTCGTTGTTGAACGTGTAAGCTCCCCCAAGTCCCCCAGTTAGGCAGAGTCTGACGGCTACAGAACCATCTCGACCGAGATTGCCACAAGCGCTTCATACTTCCAGACCCAACTCAGCATTGTCGAAGCATCCACGAACCCGCCACCGTATCCCGCAACGCCGACCATCGAGACGAGCGAAAAGGGGCCCCAGGAAGATGCTGCAGCAGACATATCTTCCCTCCATGAGCGGATCAATACCCAGGTGGAACAATTAGACGAGCTCAAATCTCTCATCCTAGGGATCCGAGACCATGAGAAACCAAAACCCCTGACCAAGGAAGCGTTCCCAAAATGGGTCACGCCCAACACGCCACGACGGGTAGACAACACAGCCAACTCATGTTACCGCAACTGCCGCTGCTCCTGTCACGCAACCCTCCACCGAAGCGAGTGGGAGCTCTCCGGTCTGTCGTGGAGCCTCCTGGGCTCTCTCCGCCTCGCCTTCTCCTCGACCTCTCCACGTCCTTGCAGCGACACACGCTGCAAATTAGGGCGGCCAGCCAACTACACCCGGCCCCGCCGCTTCGTAGCAGCCCAGTACAAACTCCCCGACTGGCTTGCGCGCGCCGTCGTCTCCCTCTACGTCAGCGACCTGGGCGATCCAGAGCTCGTTCTGCGCGTATCCAAATACATCGACTCTGTGCGCGAAGTCCGCGACACCAGCATCTTCCAATACATCAACGACGGCGACAAAGACGGTCTGAAATCCATCATCACCTCCCGCCCCTCATCCGTGCACGACGTGCTCAATGGCAACTTCAGCCCCCTCTTCGTAGCACTCAAACCCGACGTCCTGCGTTCCAACCCCGAAACCATCCCCCTACTCCTCCAAGCAGGGGCCGACCCCTTTTACAAAACCACCTACGGCGGCACCCCCCTACAAATCGCCTTCTTCCGCTGGTTAGCAAGCATGCCGGGCTCGGAAAACTTCCCGACCCTCTTCCCCTTTGACGACCTCATCGAACAAGAAGAATACACACGCCTCCACCGCATCGCCTGCGGTTTGTCTCCTGCCATCCCCAACCTCGAAACCGAACTCCAGCGGCCCGAAATCACCGACGCAGTCAACACCAAAACCACTACGGCCCTCACACCGCTCCACCTCGCCGCCATGACGGGTAACGTATCAGCAGTCCGTCTCCTCCTCCGCGCAGGTGCCGATCCAAGCGCGGTAGCCCACAACCGCAACACGCCCCTGAGCTTGGCGTTCCGCGGAAAACTACCCGACCACCACCCGCAGGTGATCCGCTTGCTCATCGCCGCCGGATCCAATATCCACTGCGACCTAGGCGGTATGAACCTGATTCACTACCTGTGCGATAACAGCGACTACCGTCCCCAAGATGCAGTAAACCTCCTCGATCAGCTCGTCGGGCTGGGCCTCAACCCAACTAAGGCGTCGCCCGTTACAAAGACATCGGCGATACAGATGGCTGCGGTGAGTAATAACTACCATTTGATACCGCGGATGGTGGAGTACGGTGTGGATATCAACCAGCAGGATGAGGACGGCGATACAGCGCTGCATGAGGCGATTGTGAACTCGTCGTATGAGGCGGCTGAAGTTTTGTTGCGGCTGGGGGCGGATTGTAGGGTGTTGACGAGGAGGGGAGAGACGGTGTTGCATATGTTGGCCAAGTATGGCGATCGGAGAATGGTGGGGATTTTGGCGGCAGAAAAGGGGGTGAGGGGTGTTGATGTTGATGCGAGGGATCGAAACGGCAAGACGGTGTTTGAGCTGCTTGGGGAGAGGAAGAGGGTGGATGAGCAGTTTAGGTTTGGGTTTTTGCAGCTGGTGGGTGGGTTGAGAAGGTTGGCGATGGGGTTGCCCGAGTTGGTGAGTGACGAGGGGACGGAAAGTGAGGGTGAGACCGAGACTGAGAGTGATGAAGAGGAATTTTATGATGCTGTTGAGGGGTGAGGTTGTAGGACTATATCAAGATTTATCTATTAAAACGCATTGGGGCAATGGACAGGTTGGAATTGGTTTGGGAGAGAGCTCTATGAAAAACGCATCGCTAGAGTGGAATAACAAGGGTTCCATCCTCTTTCAAATACTTGGTGACCGAATATCGCTCACAGATGAGCCTATTCATCTGTCAGTTACGCCCATGGTCTCCAGAGAAAAAAGACTTACGACCACCAGTAGTTTCCCGTCGTACAAGTCCAAAAGTTCAGAAGATACGTCTCAACACTTGCTTGTGTCTTGGGGTCTCTTTCAGTGGCCCGCAGGCTCTCAGCAGCGCGATTCATGTTATCGCCGGAAGCACGCAGGATGTCTAGGATCGAAGTGAGCGCTGTATCGAGGTCCGCTCCTGTTTCGTTGACCATTATGGGTACCAGACTGTGGATGCTTTGGCCCTGTGAACCGTCAGTGGCATGTTGCAAAATAGACATGGACGGCTTTACCATCTCCTTTTTGAGTGAAACAATATCATTCCATATGATGATTTGTCGGTTCAGCTCATAGCACATGGTTCTTACCTCCTGGGTGTCGAAGAGTTCCTTGGGGACGTGTTGGCCGCCCATGTATCTGTCATTGTCAAATTCCTTGTGTCAGAATCTGGGGCGAGGATTGCCTTACTCTCCAAGAGCACAGTACGTATGTATGGAGGTAGTCCCCAACCGATGCTCCCAATACTCATCAAGCGTCGGCAGCTCCCCCTTTCCAACAAACTTGCTCTCAACCTCAACGCAGCCCATGTACTCCTTGATCGTGTCGTAGAACCTTTGTCTCTCCTCAACCGTGCAAGCCTCGCGAAGAGGAGCACCAGCGTGCTTAAAAAGGGAGCAGTACTTTGTCGGGGCCTCGGGTTCTTCGGCAAGATGACTGAGACCGAGCTGAAACTCGACATACTTCAGGGCCTCCCGGTGAAGCCACTCGATCTTGTCGATACCCTCGGCCGTGGGGATGGCGCTATCCTCGATAACATCGTCCCAAAGAAAGAGCCACATCGAGTACCACGCCAAAGTCTCGAGCCGGTCGAGGAATGAGCGGGGATACCACACGGAGCAAAAGACGGGCAGGTTGAGCTTGTACGCCTTGCGCCTAACAAAGTCGTCCGAGATCCATTCATCAATCTTTGTGTGGATGGTCTTTGTGAGTTGATCATAATGGGGGCTGATCTCCATGGGCCATTGCGAGTAGAAACCAAAGAGGTTTGGGATGCGAAGGGTTTGGCCCTTGAGCTTTTGGGTGACTTTGTCAACAGTAGTGTTTGACATGATGAAATGAACAATGAAATCGAGGCAAGATGAGGCTTTCCACCCTTTTGGAATATGGCGAGAGAACTTGGGGCAGTATTTATCACTTAGCAGCCACAAATGCCCCCGGCAGGTGGCCCTCCCTTCCAGAAGGGCAACGCTGTGACCCTCGTGGGGACATTATCTGGTACAAGGATCACGGAATACATGATCAGGAAAGGAATCCCGGCCCCGGGCTTCCAACACTAGGGTTGACGGGATCGGTGGTTGCATTCTGCAATCGGACCTGCGCGTGAATCCTGTGCTTTGTAAACCTGCTTCTTTAGTGAGGATGCCGTGCCGAATGAAGCTAGCAACACGTCGGTGGCCTGATTTCAGCCTTGTTGGTTCATTGGAAAGCGGCGCGATGAACGGATTACGGGTTTGATGGAAGCGCGTCGGCGACGGATGCGTAGATATTAGCCCAAGTGATATCTTAGCGAGCCGAGCATAGCGGCATTGCGTGTTTGGTGGTCAGCATGCAGTCCAATCCGGGGCGGCACGCTCTCCGTCACCAACAGGCAGTCTGTGGTGCGCTTGGAAACGGGACTGAGCCACGCGCAAGCTCTTATCCTTGAGTCCCCCATGACCAATGGTTTTAAGGTTCTGAGGCTTCTTGTCCCGTTTGGGAACGAAAACCAAGCGTGACATCGGTGCCGCGCGTGCAGGTGACGGCTCCTACCCGGACTTGGACAAGTCAAGTGCAGCGATTGCTCAGACACAAAGGCCTAATAAAGCATGAGGGAAATGGAAGCTGACTTATCTTTTCATCGGTAGGTGATGGAGGTCGAAGGATTTCGCTGAGGATCCATCGCTTGTGCGGGTTAGCGGGTGTTGTCGGCATCCAGCTTTCGGCCGAACCGTAACGTCGCCGTCCAAGTTGCTGTTTAGCGGTCGACCTACATCTGCGTTGCACAACATAGAATCCATTGATGACCGTATCTTGGTTCGATTTCGGGACTCGGAGCTAAAAGTTGATGTGGATCACCACTGTGGCAGACAAATTACCTCCCGTATCCTGGCCATGGAAGACTCGACTATGTCAGTGGGACTTCTCATCATGACAAACAGTCCGCCTCGAAGCAATCAAAATGAAACTGCTTACATGACATAAAGATACCCCAGGATGTCGCCATAAAGGACAATACTCTGGGAGAGATCAGTTCTTCCCCCGATGATGCCAAGCCCCATGTCTACCCACGCTCCTCCCACAGATGATAACCTATTTTCCAACAACAAACCTTCACATACGACCATACCCATTGGAAAACTCGGGATCCCGTTCGCTCTCCCATAGATAAGCCAATGAGGGCCAAACTAGTAGTTGGGTCGGTGACGACCAGCGAATCCTTGGTGTTGTATGTTTTTTTGCTATCGTGTTCATGTCTGTCAGCTACAATTTCAAAGGCAACCACACACAAGGAAGGATTCGGGTAGAATCGAATCAGCTGGCACGTTTTACACGTCCCTTTTTGGATCTTGGCATCTGGCAGTGGAAGAGGCGGGGCTCATTGATTTTGGCAAGCGCCTGCACGTCGGATCAAGGACCCACACAACGAACGCGACGCGCCCACCCCCAGCGTATCGCTCGATGAAGCTCACAACCAGGCATCCGTAGCAAGACATCGCTTATACCCAATCTCTACTTGAAGATTGATTCCAATTCTTTGCTGCTCTACGTTTTCTTCATTTTCAACGACATCCCTGCTGCGCGATGGCGACAACGATGCGTCGCGGTTCAAACACCACAGCGAAGAAAGCAATTCTCCAGAACGCGTCAGGTGACGACGAGATCGACCGTAGAATCCTGCAACAAAGGAATGGAACGTTTGCTAGCACCCAAGCTGGATTGGAATTCGAGCAGCAATTCTGGCAGGGTAAAAAGGGGCCGGAGCTTGAGGGCATCGGCTGCGGCAAAGCAACATTTTCAAGCCCATGGATTCCATCGAGATACCCCTCACCGAGCGAGACTAGAATCGTGATTGAGGCCGGAGAAGGAGGTCCTGGGAATGGCAGTATTCGACTCATCGGGCCACGGGGATATTGGCCCGGACCTCCAAAGTTTGCAGATGCCAGCTTTCTCGTTCCGTTCGCTCACATCGGTATGTATTGCACCCGATTTCCGTGGCGGTTCAAAGAGCGGGCCTGTTGATACATTAAACAGAGCAGGTTATCGCGCTGCCTTACGTTATGGACTACAAGAGCAACCCGCGGGCTGGCGGTTTTCCGTTTGTTCTCATCCCATCGGCCACGATCGGTTCCTTTCCTCTGAGGAGATTCCCAAGATTCATCTCCTTTGCTTGTCCACAGAGGGCCGACATCTCGCTTTCTGCCTTAAAGCGAGCCCTCAACGAGCAGCTAGCACGCTTCCACAAGGCTGTCATTGACCTCACGCTCGACAGCTGCATCTGCTCCAAGGCGGTCGTCAAGATGAGCCAAACTGACAAACAGCCCCTGGCTGAAGGTATGCCACGTCACCGAGTCCTTGGCTCAGGTCATTCGGTCTGACAGAAGTATCGCAGGTTCGCTGTACTTTCTCGAGACTGGGATCTTGTTTCTCGCACCTAGCACCAGGATGAACCTGTATTTGCCAAGGACATCCTTGTTGGTAGTGGCGACTGTTGTAATTCGAGACAAGGCCCAGCGAGTGGACGCCAACGCGGAAATACCGGTAGTCGCTTTCGACCTCTACCTCCCAGGAAACACTGCCGCCAACGATTTGAATAGTCCCCTATGGTTCTGCCGGCTCCCCTTTCGATACCTCGAGGCGGTCCAGGCTTACTTTGAGGCACGGGAGGCTCAAGTGAAGCGACTTGAGCAAATACACAACGATTACGTCAATGGCGATTTCAAGAATTAAAACGGCAAATCCAGAAGGTAGCTTGATGGATATTTGCCAGCGGTGAGTTTAGGTGAACGAACAGCCAGTTTCCGTCCAACATCACGATCGATACAATGATCTGCAGCCCTCTACTCTCCTTCCAATGGCCGCCTCGCAACAACCACGCGATGCTGATACCAAGCATGAACACTCGGATCGCTCAGCTGCTTCCTTAAGTGCCTGAGATATGCATGGATCTCCTCAATCGGCCAACCCATGACAGCATTCCACATGTACAACACGTAGCCTGCAAAGTATCAGTCGACTTCTCCTCCTAGACATCACCACAGCGCAAGGACAAAAGCAAGGAGAAAGAAACTTACCCTCAAGGTCCGTCTCAGCAACCAACCTCGAATACAACCCCAGCTCCCTCGACTTCTCATCCTCAGGCCAAGACCCAATCGGACACTTGATATCCGTCACCTTGACGTCCACGAACCCCGCAGCCTCCAGTCCCTTCTTCTGAACATCATCTTCGACAACCCGAAACGTCCTCCCGAATTTCTTGCTCCCTTCCCAAAACACCTTGGTCCACTGCCCCATCGGGCTATCGTCCTTGACAGAACCGTCATCACTCCCAAACCGCACGCTGTTGGCGTGATCCTCGATCCAGCCTCCCGGCTTGGTGCACCGAAACGCCTCCCGGTAAAAGGCGTCCCAGTCGACGATGGATCCGAACAGGGCGCGGAGGTGGATAAAGTCAAAGGTCTTGTCTTTGAATGCCCAGGGCTGCTGGTTGGCGTCATCGATTTCAAACGAGAGATTGGGGGGTGTCCAGGCTGGTTGGATGGGCGAGACGTCGGTTCCGATGACCTTGGCTTTGGGGTAGAGGTCTGCAAAATCGCTATGGGTGGGGTTGTCAGTTGATATTTGGGGAGTTGGTGAGGAGAAGGGAGTGTTACATGGCCCAGATTCCGTTACCTGTGCCAATGTCGAGGACGGATTGGACATCTTTCGGGATGGGCGCTATGAAGAGTTTGCCGCCGAGGAGGAGTGTGCAGAGGTGGTGGCTGCGATACCAGGATGAGAGAATGGAAACAGGGATGAGGGGGATGGGGTTGGATGCTCACTGAAGGTCCATGGACTCACTTTGCTTTGCGTCGTTGGGTGTCCACGATTGTGCGTCGCCGATATCATGATGGAAGGTTCGGCCATGGAGTTTGCGGAATTTGAGGATGCTGCTGGTGATGGATGCAGAGCTGGAGAAGGCGCTGTAGGTTGAGTCGGCGTCGTTGGGTTCGTTATCGACGGCCTGGGAGGGGTCAATCTCTGGTTCTTACGTCTTTCGGTAACGGTGAGGATACCGGGGTCTGTTGCCAGTGAGATCCAGGGAGGATCTCCTCGTTGTTTTCCGGAGCGGCCATTATGAGTCTCTGATCAATAAAGCCTGTGCTAAACAAGGTGTTTTGGCTCCGAAGGTAGTAGAGAGAGAGGTTGGGAGCGTCACGGAATACCTAGCGGGACGGCAGCCTTGATGATAGCTGGCCGAGTCCAGTAGCCCCATAGCTCATGTGACTATGAGTTGGCCACTAGGCTTGTCTGTCACTACATTGCGCAAGGTATGTGAACTTGTGTGTTGCCGCGGCCCTGGAATCCGAGTACACCAAGCTGGAAATGGATTCAAATGGAAAGCTGACAATGTGGCCACGATTAAATTACGCGTCCACGGCAGCATCAGAGCCAAGGATTCTGTGGCTCCATCATTTCAAACAGGCCATGCTAGATCTCTTTATGGTCAACTGGGCGTAGAAGCAAAAAGCCCTGAGAGAGAATTCGTGCGTTTTAGAGGCTGGATCGGTTGATCCCAAGCCCTTAACTATGATATTGATACAAAACATCACCAGATGCCCCCATTTTGACAAAAAAAAAATCGGTTTTGATAACTAGGGCGCGTTGATTCGATCGGCTTTGTTTGCTATGTTGTGTAACTACACTTCACCAATGACAAGAGGCACAAATATTCGCGCCAAAGAATTGAGGCCTACCAACAGGCTGCCATGCGTTTGCTGTCTTTGAGCACTCTCCTCTTTCTCTGCCGATTTATTTTCTCATCCATCACACTCCTCCCAGTAACCTCGCACACAAATCTCAACAATCAACCAAAATGGACATCTCAACCATCCTCTCCTGCCTCTGCGGCCCCTCTGACTCTCCCACCAACTCTCCCACCCACCAATGCGCCTTCATCACCGAAAAGCCCACCATCGAACCGCAGCCATCTAGCACTCGCACCGCAAAAGACATCGCCACAAACATCATCTCCATTATCCGCCGCGCCGAGAAGCCGGACCACCGTCTCACCGCGCAGCTCGACGACGCCGTCGGCACGACAGGCTGGACAGACCGACTGGCCGAGCATGTCCTCAGCGCGCTGCAGGAGACACTAAAGGGCAATCATGAAACTTGGGGCGAGGCGCTGTCGGAGGCGTACGATGTTGCCGTCCAGGTCGCGGACGAGATGTTTATCGATTTGGTTGAATATGTCAAGGAGCACCCGCTTGAAATTGCGGCGTCGATCTTGCTGACGCTTGTTGCGTTTGGGGTCTTGGTCAGGTTGATGCCGCTTGTTTTGGAGCTGTTGGGGTTTGGGGTTGAGGGGCCTGTTGAAGGATCATTTGCTGCGTGGTTTCAGCGGACGTACGGGGGGTATGTCCCCAAGGGCTCTATCATGTCGTTTCTTCAGAGGTTGGGGATGACGTGGGCAAAGGAGTGAAGGGGGGGGGTTGGCTGCGGTGAGAGTCAACAGTTAATGATCGGAGTAACGACATGCTGCGGATATGAATAGAAGCCGTTTCGACTTCTGCTTTGGCTCGTGTTTTGAATTACTACAGAATGGATATCTTAAGAGAGCCAAGCTCTACTCCCATGAAAGCTCCATGATCGATCAATTCCCTTGCAGAAATGGACATAACAATGAGAGGCGTCCTTGTGGACGAGCAACGTTGCTTCTCGAAACCATTGATGCACCCCTCTCCGTCTGAGGAGGCACAATCCAGTCTCTGAAAGCGCTTCTCGGCTCTTGTTGTGAATGGGTTACGTTCATGGATGATCATGGCACGGTTGTGGATGACTCAGGGAGTCGTTTGTTGCCGAGTGTCGATTTGTTGGGTCTCATATTTGCGTGGCATCACAGGCAAGCTTTTCGATGTGCCGTCAGGGGAGAGACCTTACTTTTAACCCTGTTTATTGGCGAAAACCTTCAGGTAACCACTCATTACGCTTGGGAAATGATCCTACAAAGTCATGGAGCTTGCTGCGAATCTGGACGCGGGGCAAAAGGATCGAGGACGGCGATACTTCCGTCGGAAGGCGTCATGAACACCAGAAGCTCAATATCGTAGGTTGTGTAAATTATATTCGGTTGCCTCATATCTCAGTCTTATGTAGAAAGAGACAACAAGTGGTGGTCTGACTGGGCCTTCATCTTGCGACGCGGAAAGCAATGGGCTGCCTGCCACTCTCTAACCCATCCCGCGATGCGACGCTCACTCGGGGTTCATTGCGCGTCAAAACACGCAATGCTTGCAGGAACCAAGTTAAATTCGCGCAAAAGAAACAATGACCCATGGCGATGATTCACCAATGCTGTGAACTCGCAGCCAAGAGCATGGGGAGCGGGGTTTGAGTCAGCGAATGAGCAATGGCTGGCTGCGGATAGCTTCACACATGCGACCAACGCGGGGCACCAACATTGGTGACTTTGCATGCGATCTGGAAATTCTCTGAAACAGGGGCGGAAACGTGGAAGCAAACGGGACGGCAAGAATCCAGGCACATCAGAGATCAAGAACCAGTCATCATTAAACAGCAGAGCAGGGGTTGTGGGTTTGGCAATCGAGCTCAAATGCGCTTGCTTGTGAGCGCGCAATCGATGCGATGTGCGAAAACGCGTCACAATTGCGCCCAGGCTTTGTCGAAAATCACGGTTGCAGATCGATGGAATTGCAACCGTTTTCCGTGGCGAAAAAATCGGCAAAAAAGGAACGGGCATCCGGGTGTCACCACCAGCGCGCAACCTGTGTGGGAGACCGGAAAAGAGACGAGAGGGCGAGAGGAGAGCGAGGGAAGGGGGATGGGCGAGAGCTCGAGATGGGTTTGCGAATCCGCGACGGCGGGGTGCGCATGATTGCCAACGAGAGGTACAAAATGATGACTTGTAGTTGAACGGACCAATCAGAAAAAAGGTGCGCTGCGACTTTTTTGGCGGTTCCGATTAAAAAGTTGGCCCGAAGGGGGAAAGCGCAGAAATGTCGGGCGGCAAGTGATCGAAGCGACGCGGCACGCTTCCAGTCGGCGGGCTCCCGAGTCGCATCGCCGTAGAGTCTCCCTGTCGAAGGGTTCCCGTGGCTCATGATCTTTTTGTCTCTCCACCCTGAATGCGGGTCAGCGCAGAACAAAACACGAATGCGGTGGATGCGTCGGTAGCTAGCTGGACGCAGCCCTATTGAGCGATGGAGCTTGGAAATGAGGCGCATTTGGGCCCATGAAGTGAAGAAACGAGAGTGAACGAGAATCAATGTCGGGCATCATCTCGAAGAATTGGGCTGACCGAAAGACGAGCTGCCACACCTCTGCCTCCCCGTGATGCGGCGCTGATGCCATGCCACCTCACCTCCAGGTCCTCCGGGCTCGCGCCCCGCCTGCTTTTTCGACCTGGGAAGCTGCGATCCAGGCTGCCGTGATGGGAGTTTAGTGGGGAGCACGGGCCATTTTCGCACCAAGAGCCCCGGAAAATGGCCTGCAGCGTGAGGTTGTGAGACCTGGGCAGCGAAGCGGGAGCAGGCGCAATCACTCAATGGCAGGCCGCGCCCCCGCTCCCATATATAAACACCGGGGCCGCCCTCCTCGAGCGCGACTACCCGCCCACCCTCTGTCCCCGGTTCCTCTCGATCACGAATGCAAGCATTTTGAATAGTTGTGCTTTGTTCATCCGATTTGTATCATCGACATCGATTTTTGCCATCGCTCAACGCCCACCCAACACACCATCATCAATTACCATGCCTCCCAAGAAGTCTTCCCCTACTGGCGCTGCCACCAAGGCTAAGGCCGCCCCCAGCCATGGCTCATACCAGGTTTGTCGCAAACTCACCGGGTTTTCATGAGTGCATCTTTGGCTAACCAGGAACAGGCCATGATTACCGATGCGATCATTGCGGTATTTACTCCCATCCCTTTTCTTCCGGCGCAAGGCATGTCGGCGTCGCATGGCAATCGCGCCGTCCCGTCGTCACCGCTTGCGCCTCACTGAAACAATGCTGACCCCACTTCCCACACAGCTCAAGGATCGCAATGGATCTAGGTGAGTTAGCCCACATCTAGTCGCGTCTCAATGAGTGAAGAAACTAATTTCTTGTAGCCGGCAATCCCTGAAGAAGTATGTCAAGGCCAACAACAGCCTCAAAGTCAGCGACAACATGTTCGACTCGCTCTTCAACAAGGCATTGAAGGCGGGTGTGGACAAGGGTGTCTTTGAGCAGCCCAAGGGTCCCTCGGGCGGTACCAAGTTGGCCAAGAAGGGTGCTGCTCCCGCGGCTCCTGCGAAGAAGGCTGCCGCTCCCAAGAAGGAGAAGGAGCCTGCCGCGAAGAAGGAGGCTGCTCCCAAGGAGAAGAAGGCCCCTGTCAAGAAGGCTGCGCCCAAGAAGGAGACCAAGGCCAAGGAGCCCAAGGAGAAGAAGGCCGCCGCTCCCAAGAAGGAGAAGAAGGCTGCTGCCCCCAAGGAGAAGAAGGTGTGTATACCGGCTTGAGTATTCCACTCTCGCTAACCGCCGTCAGGCCCCCGCTGTTGTTGAGAAGCCCACCGTCCTTACCAAGACCAAGTCTGGTCGCGTCGCAAAGACCGCTGCTAAGCCTCCTGCGAAGAAGGCCGCGCCCAAGAAGGCTGCGCCCAAGAAGGAGAAGACGCCAAAGAAGGCCGACAAGGCGGAAGCCTCGGCATGATTGCCATGATTCCCCTCTTGATGTCTTTCCATGTTATGACGGCTTTGGGTATGGCGTTCAGGAAACCATTGGGATGATGGTTGGGTCATTGGTTACGCGATTTAACTCACGGAGAGCGCGGGGATTGGTTCATTGCACTTTGGATGATATCATGTATCTTGGGCTTTGTGGGATGGTTTTTGCTATATTGGGATCCAAGCCTGGTTGGGGTTTGGCGCGGCGGTCAGGTCCGGACGATGATCATGCCCACCTCACCACGCTTTGGGCCTCTTCACG
Source organism: Cercophora sp. LCS_1 (assembly GCA_036250225.1). Lineage (NCBI taxonomy): Eukaryota > Fungi > Ascomycota > Sordariomycetes > Sordariales > Lasiosphaeriaceae > Cercophora > Cercophora sp. LCS_1. Next base: position 1,262,314 of record JAPZLL010000004.1, read on the forward strand.
ATACCACGGGGAGGAGAGGCTCGGTGGGCGATTCTGGACGGCGCAGGATGGCAGATTTGCGATTTCGGGCGGGCAGACACATCACCTGCGTTGGAAGGAAAAGGGCGGCTGGCTTTTCCGAGCGGTCGGTTTGGGGTGTGTAATTATAAAGGGAACGGATGGTTCTATGGTCGTGTTCGCTGTTCATTGGTACTGCTGCGCTGCCGCGATGGCGGGTATGTGATGTGCTTGTTGTGCGCGTTGTTTACCTCCGCTTGTCAGCGCCGTGTTTACGCGACTTGGTTTCGTGTCTGGGGAGCTCCCCCCTGAGTTTACCCTGGCGTCCGTCGATGATGCGCGATTTGCCGGAATCGAGATGAAAGCTGTCCCACGGTCCCGCCCCATGTAAGGTAGGGACGTCGACGCCCGAACGAGGCGGAATGGTACCTGCTTTGCCTGCTCATGATGGAGGTGGACAGCTCAACAATCTGCCCCGCATGTGGTGCTTCGCACTTGTGCCTTCAACTGTCCCTGAACGGTGCCACCTGGCAGGCCTGGAGTCCAATCCAGTCGCAGCACTTATTCACAGTCGCGCTTAGGTAATTCTCGATGCCCCTCACCACTGGCCCGTGCCGCTGCATCGTTGTGGACCGGTGACCAGGGGAAAGCCCACCACAGCGCCGCAAGCTGCATGATTCAGCGTCTGGCTTGTTCTCACCTCCCTCTGCCGTGTGTGCGCCTCGCAATTGTTGCGTCTTTCCAAGGACCAGTCAGGTCCAGGTCTCCTGGCGCCCAGTCTCACCCCACCACGACCTACCCTGGACTTCGATCCAAGCTCGACCCCTCCATCCCATCAACCCGTCGCAACCAGACGACAAAGGAGACGACACACGGAGCACGCTTAACTCGAATACTGACGTGCTGATTGTCTTCGGCCGCTGCCATCAATCGCGCACCTGCGGTCTCCCACTTGCCGAGCTGCCCGACACACCTTGGGCGGATTCGCAGCTTGCTGGACAAAGCATCAACAATGGGCAGCACCTAACTCGACCTCGATCTGCTGCCAACGCAACCGCTAGCCCTCTTCTCACCAACAATGGCCCAGCCGAGTCTCAGTTCCAACAACCCCTTCCGTCGCAATGGGTCCGGCGCACCCGCTCGTCCCTCGTTAGCCTCAGATTCGCCGGCGGATCTCCCATCCAGTGACCTCTTTCGCAGCCAACTGCAGGCCCTCGCCGAACCAGCCCAACCGCCGCCCTCGACAAGCTTCCAAAAGCCCAAGGTTGTGAAAAAGGTCCGCGTTCAATCGCCTCCGCCCTCATCCCCCGAGTCATCCGGAGTCCCGGAGGGTTATTCCCGGGCCGGCGAATATGACGAGAGCAGCGATGATGAACCCAACCCATTCAGCATCACGCAGCCGGCCGTTGATGAGGCCCGTGGGGCACCCGAGGATCATGCGCGGCAGCAGGTGCCACCAAACCCGTTTCAAAGAACGTTGCAGGACTTGGAGTTGAACACTGAGGCGGAACAGACTGGGACACCAACTGCGCGAGCCGCCCTCGATGTCGATGCTTTCAAGCGGCTCTTGTTAACCGGGCAAACCGGGGGTTCGAGTGCTGCAAAGCCACTTCAACCGCAGGCTCCTGCGCCGTCAGGCCAACAAAGTCAAGGTGATGGCGCGAGCCTGGCCGACACCTCGTCTGCTTCGCGACAGTCCATTTTCGACTCGGCCCATGTTCCCACTCAGGAGACACCCCGCACCTCGCACGAGATATCCGAACCCGAGCTCGATGACGATCGCCATGGGTTGATTTCGAATGCCCATTCGAGGGCACAAACACCGACTACTCTGAGAAAGAAGCCTCCGCCGCCGAGCTCTCGACATGGAAAGCTGATAAAACCTGACAAGGACAGACTGGACAGCTCTAGCTTATCGCCACGATCATCTCTTGCATCCCCAACAGCTTTGGAGCCATCTACTCCATTGGAAGTCAACAAGCCACTCCCGCCGCCCCCGCAAAGGCATTCAAGGGGGGAAGAAACAGAGAGCATATTCGATCGCGAAGCTGCCGGCAAGGTTCCTGAGCCAGTGGAGGGGGCCGGAACCGAGTCCCTCCCTGCCCCAAGACCGCCTACGCCCCCCAACACGTCCCACGCGACCACACCTGCTTTTGGGGTCCAGTCCCCGAAGAAGCCGCCCCCACCACCGAGAAGGCAACCCCATGGTAGGTCAGACAGCAGGGTATCCATCGCCGCTGCCGCCCCCACCCCAACCTCCAGTCTTGACGAACACGACGTGTCAGTGAGACGCTCATCCCAGGATTCTACCCGCTCCCGCTCCTCCAGTCTGCGTGTTAGCATCCATGCTCCCGCGCCTCCCCCACCGAGACGTCCAAACCACGGGCCGCGTACATCTGTCGCATACTCATCAACAAGCCCATCAGTAAATCTGAGCGGTCCCGTGTCACCCAGTGGTGAACGCAGCCCATCTGAGCAGGGTGTCTCACCTGGTGTGGGCTCAATATCTACAACGCTTGCCGAAACCCCTGAACTGGTGGCCACACCTTCGCCGGGCCTCCACACACACCCCAAGCTTTTCCCACCACCTCCACCGCCGGCGCGCAATGCATCGATAAGGTCGAAACGTCCACCGAGTGTGTCATCACTAGATGCGACCTCAAGGAGGGTGGGGGCAAGTGCTGTCCCGCCACCGCCACCGCCAAGGCAGCGTGGGAGCAGCAAGGGAAGCATTGACGGAACAACGGCGGGAGGAAAAGATACCAGCGATACCACTGCACCAGGAAGGGGAGCTGTGGATGGGGCTGGAGGGAGAGTATTGGAGGGGACTTTTGCCGAAGAGCCGGCGAATGCCTTGGAGGACGGGACTGCGAACGATATACTTGCTGACTTGACGGCCTTGCAACGGGAAGTTGATGCACTAAGGGGCAAGGTCGAACAAGATCCAAGTTAGTGTCAGCTGTGATTTGCGAGGCTTGGCCGCACGAGCGATGATATTGTGCGTGTATGACGATGTGACGAGAACATGTAACCCGTGACGGAGTTGACGTTATTTGGGTGCAAGGGCTAGCCTCGCTTCATAGGTGTTGAATATGTAGCAGATAAATGGTCAAGCGTCCATTTATCAATAACATTGCCCACCAGCGACGACGGGCGCCTATGTAGATGATTATGACGCCGTCTTTTTTCAACCAGTCTACCAAAGGGACCAGGGGCTTCCGCTCCGATTCCCCCGATGGTATCGAACCCGATGGACGCAAGCAACCTAAAACGCCTCGCTAATGCAGTCGCCAAGAATAAGACAATGTCCCTTACCGCCCTCTCCCATGCGCACCATAGGCAAACCCAGCCAAAGCAGCACTGCTGACATTCTTGCCCGTTACGATCTGCCTCATCTGCGCCACGAGCCGAGCATTCTTGCTCTTCTTGCCCTCTCCCACGGACAAGAATTCCTGAAGCCACTTCTCCTCTTGCCCCGTCAGCGGCAGACTTGCAAGTTCCTTCCCTCTCGGTCCAACTTTCTCGGAGTAGTCCAGCACCGAGGCAACCAATCTCTCAAAGAGCACCTGTCGTGCAGTCTCGGGGTATGTTCGGGAAAAGTAGAGCGCCTCGGTCACGCTTGTTCGCGCCAGCGCAGCAAATAGGAGCTCGAGTGCCTCGGAGGTCTTGAAGACGGGCTGCGCCGTGTGGTAGTATGCAAGAGGCAGGCTGTAATCGTCGCCGACGGCGTGGCGAACAAGGACCACGATGATCTCGTCGGCGAACTCGGTCGGCAGCGAGGGGTGTGCAAGATGCTCGAGCGCAAACTTGAACTCTTGCCGGTCCATGTGCCAGAGGCCCCTCATAAGGATCTGGTATTTCTGCGGCAAGGCTGAGTCCTCGGCTAGTGACTCTGCGAGTTGCGAGCGCGCGCCGCGCTGGTCATCGTAGTCGAGGAGCAGGTAGAAGAAGACGGAGAGCTTGTGGTGTGGAGAGCCCTTGCTGTTGCATATTTGGTGGTGGAGGGTGCGGAGGGAGGACTCATTCTTTGGTGGGTATGCTTTGGCTGAGACGGTAATGTTAGCGAAAGAGGGATTGGGGGCAATTGGGGGTTAGCAAATACCATCTGTGATTCCGAGGGCGCGCAGGACGCGATCGATGAAGAGGATTCCGTCGAATTTCTTGCGAAAGGTCTCGATCGCTTTGGTGCCGGCTTGGTCGTAGGGTTTCGGGCCGTCAACGGGGAAGACGGCCTGGAGCTGGGTGAAGTCGAGCATCGTGACTTTTGTGGTTTGCGACAATCACCGGCGCCGGCTCACAAAATGTTTGATGAGACAGCTCGGTGACGAATGTTTTGGCGGTACCAGAGTTGCTGATGCAATTACCGGGGAACTTTTTGAAGAATCTCTGTAAGCGGCCTGTCGGGTCGTGGCGCATATAGTGGCACGTGCGCTGGGCCGCTGCAACAAGGGGGGTTTGTTTACCTCCAAAATGTCAACAGTGGCGGGGCAGCGTCTCATCGCGACCGACATTTTCGAACGCGCTAACATAACCCTCTCGGCGGCCCTTTTGGATTTGCGCTTTCGCCGGCCGACGACGACAACCTACTAACCGCGCTTGTTTTTCTTGTTCGACACAACCAGTCATGGCATCGCGACCGTCGCGCCGCGCTGCTGCCCGGCGCACAGCGATTATCGAGTCCGACGACGAAATCGCCGACGCGACCCAAAAGATGGAGGAAAGTGAAGACGACTTTGCCCCCGCCCCATCAGCAAGCCCCCGACGGCCAACCCAGGGGAGGCGGAAAACAACAACTACAGTTGAGGCTCCGGCGACGCCCAAGCGACGACCCGGGCGCCCGAGAAAGAGCGCTGCGCCCTCCGCCAGCGTCGAGCCCAGCGAGGTGTTCGATGCCGACCAAACGGCGATGACTGTCGACCAGGATGAGCCGGTCAAGAAAGCGTCCCCACGAAAGCGGAAGAGTGTTGCGCCGCGGGCAAGCAAGGCCACTACCCCGGAACTTCAACCCCCACCACTGCCGACGCCAAAGGCCTCGCAGTCGCCCGAGTCCGTGACGGTGGTCGGCTCCCCGTTGGCCGACATCACATCGACCACAGTCAACCGAACAGATGAAACGGTGTTGGCTGCTGTCAAGCCCATCCGGGCCATGGACACGATCCTCGAGAAGCCCATGGATATTGTCCTCAAATCACGAACAATGGCGGTCCCGACTGTCGAGGACACGGGACCAAAGCCGCGCATCGTGATTACATATCTCATTCTCACGAACTTCAAGAGTTACGCTGGTCGACAAGAAGTCGGGCCTTTCCACGCCTCATTCTCGTCTGTCGTCGGGCCCAACGGCTCGGGCAAGTCGAACGTCATCGACTCGCTACTGTTCGTCTTCGGCTTCCGCGCCAGCAAAATGCGTCAGGGCAAGATCTCGGCCCTCATTCACAACTCAGCGCAGTACCCCGATCTGGAATACTGCGAAGTGGCTGTTCACTTCCGGGAGGTTATGGACGTGGTAAGTTCGAGGTCGATATCTGATGAGCCGTCTGCTAACAACAACAGCCTGGTGGCGCCCCTGAAGTTATTCCCAACTCGGACCTTGTCATTTCCCGAAAAGCGTTCAAGAACAACTCCAGCCAGTACTACATCAACGGGAAAACGTCAAACTTCACGACCGTTACGACACTCCTCCGGGACCGGGGCGTGGATCTCGACCACAAGCGGTTCTTGATTCTCCAGGGCGAGGTCGAGTCGATTGCTCAAATGAAACCCAAGGCTGGCAATGAGCATGAAGATGGCCTTCTCGAGTATCTTGAGGATATCATCGGCACGTCCAAGTACAAGACACCGATTGAGGAGGCAGCCACTGAGGTCGAAACGCTCAATGAGATATGCCTAGAGAAGAGCAGTCGTGTCCAACACGTCGAAAAGGAGAAGAGTGGACTTGAGGACAAAAAGAACAAGGCCCTTGCTTTCATTCGCGATGAAAACGAACTGGCCATGAAGCAGTCCGCACTCTATCAACTCTACATCAGCGAATGTGACGACAACTTGGCCGTCACAGAGGAAGCTATCGGCCAAATGCAGGCCCAGCTTGACGAGGAGCTGGAGAACCACAACGGAAGTGAGCAGGTCATTAAGCAGTTGGAGAAGGCTTACACCAAGGCCAGCAAGGAGTACGACGGCCAGGAGAAGGATACACAGAATCTGATCAAGGAAATGACCAAGTTCGACCAGGAGCGTGTCAAATTCGAGGAAAAGCGCAAGTTTCTGACAGACAAGCGCAAGAAGCTCGAAAAGACAATCGCAAATGCCGAAAACTCAACGGCCGAGGCAGATGAGACAATCGAGCAATGCACCGAGGAAATCCAGACGCGCGCCAACGAAATCTCAGAGCTTGAAGCGCTTGTCAAGAAGGAGGAGGCCGAGCTCGCCAGGATCCGTGACAGCTTGAAGGGCAAGACACAACAGTTCTCGGATCAGATCGCCGCCAAGCAAAAGTCCCTGGAACCCTGGAACGAGAAGATCAACCAGAAGCAGTCGGCTATAGCGGTTGCTGAGAGTGAAATGACCATCCTCCGTGAGAAGGCGAATGCCGGCGCGGTTGCTTTGGAGGAGCTTGAGGCCAAGATCGCTGCCATCGAGGAAGGCAGAGCCGCCAAGGTGGAGGAGTTCAAGGCGGCTCACGCTGAGAAAGCTGCCCTCGAGAAGGAAGCAAAGAAAATCCAGCTAGAATTGCAGAAGCTTGGGGAGGAGGAGCCCAAATTCCGGGCACAGCTCTCCAATGCGCGGCAAAAGGCCGAGGAAGCGCGCTCAAGTTTGTCCGCCACTCAGACCCAAGGCAACGTTCTCACCGCCCTGATGCGCATGAAGGAGTCAGGCCGCATCGACGGCTTCCACGGGCGTCTTGGGAATCTCGGTACGATCGATCAGAGGTACGATGTCGCCATTTCCACGGCCTGCCCTCAACTGGACAATTTCGTCACCGACACCGTTGAGGCCGGCCAACAGTGCATCGAGTATCTGCGCAAGACCAATCTTGGTCGTGGAAACTTTATGTGTCTAGACAAACTGCGGTCTCGCGACTTCTCGCCCATCAACACGCCAGAGAATGCCCCGCGACTCTTTGATCTGGTCAAGGCAAAGGAAGACAGGTTCCGTCCTGCCTTTTACCACGCCCTGCAAGACACTCTTGTCGCGACAGACCTGGCACAGGCCAACCGCATCGCCTATGGTGCCAAGAGGTGGCGAGTCGTCACGCTGCAGGGTGAGCTCATTGATAAGTCCGGTACCATGTCAGGTGGTGGCACCACCGTCAAGAAGGGTCTCATGTCCTCCAAGCTCGTCGCCTCCATCGGCAAGGAGCAGGTTGCTAAGCTCGAGGCCGACCGGGACACCCTGGAGCAGAACTTCAACGAGTTCCAAGAGCGCCAGAGGGAACTCGAGACACGCTTGCGCTACGTCCGAGACGAGATCCCCAAGCTTGACACTAAGCTCCAAAAGATCAACCTCGAGGTAGAAAGCTCAGCAAAGAACGTCGTTGACGCGCAGCGCCGGATCAAGGAGCTTGCGAAGGAGCACCAGCCCTCCAAGTCAGACGACAACCGGCTTGTTGTTCTGGAAAAGGAGATTGCAAAGCTCAACAAGGAGGTCGAGAAGCTACACAGCGAGACAGCCAGCGTGGAGGAAGAGATCAAGGCGCTGCAAGACAAGATCATGGAGGTTGGTGGAGAGAAGCTCCGCACCCAAAGAGCCAGAGTCGACTCGCTCAAGGAGGAGATCGCGTCCCAGAACGAGGAGACCTCCAACGCCGAAGTCAAGAAGGCCAAGGCGGAGAAGCAGAAGGTCAAGCTTGAGAAGGACCACGCCAAGGCTTCCAAGGAGCTCGAGGCTGCTATCCGTGACTCTGAGAAACTGGAGGCCGAGATCGAAAATCAAGGCAACGTTGCCGAAGACTTCCAAACCCGCGTTGAGGAGGCCAAGGAAGGGTTGGCAGCCAAGAAACAAGAGTTGGCTGAACTCAAGTCTGAGCTCGACGAAAAGACAGCTGAACTCAACGCCACCCGTGCTCTCGAAATTGAGATGCGCAACAAACTGGAGGAGAGCCAAAAGGTGCTCATCGAGAACCAGAAGCGTCTGCGCTACTGGGAAGACAAGCTCTCCAAGTTGGCGTTGCAGAATATCGAGGACCTCGAAAGAATCCCTGTCCCATCTAAGAAGAAGCCCGAAGCCGAAGCCGACGAAGACGCCATGGACGTTGATGACCCGAGCGCCCAGCTACAGGCCGAGGCGTCAGCGGTCGAGGATACGGCTAACCAAACTATAACCGGTCCCGGCCGTTCCACCCCGCTCGAGCTGCCTCGCTATACCAAGGATGAGCTTGCAGACATGGACAAGGACACCCTCAAGGGTGAAATTGCTGCTCTTGAAGAGAAGACGCAGAACGTCAACGTCGACCTTGGTGTTCTCGCCGAGTATCGTCGCCGTGTGCAAGAGCACGCAGCTCGCTCGTCTGATCTCGCATCAGCCGTTGGACAACGTGATGCTGCGAAGAAGCGATGCGACGACCTGCGAAGGCTCAGGCTCGAGGGCTTCATGGAAGGCTTCAGTACCATCTCCCTCCGGCTCAAGGAGATGTACCAGATGATTACCATGGGCGGCAACGCCGAGCTCGAGCTGGTCGACTCGCTCGATCCATTCAGCGAAGGCATTCTGTTCTCGGTCATGCCGCCCAAGAAAAGCTGGAAGAATATCAGCAATCTGTCTGGTGGTGAGAAAACGCTCAGCTCGCTGGCGCTGGTTTTCGCCCTGCACCATTACAAGCCGACCCCGTTGTACGTCATGGACGAGATTGATGCGGCGTTGGATTTCAGAAACGTGAGTTATCACCAGTCTATACTTGGGTGAGTCGATGCTAACTAATAATGACAGGTCTCGATTGTGGCCAACTACATCAAGGAGCGGACCAAGAATGCTCAGTTCATCGTCATCTCCCTGCGAAATAACATGTTTGAGCTGGCAGCCAGACTGGTCGGCGTGTACAAGGTCAATCACATGACCAAGAGCGTGACGATCGAGAATAAGGACTATATTCATGGAAGACAGGCGCAGCAGCAGCAGTCGCAGCAAGGTCTCGCCCAGGGTATGACGACAACGATGGTTATGAGGTGAGGGATGCAGGAGCATTGGGTTCGGTCATGAGGGTAGGATGGATACTTTGGGATGCATTGGTTGCGTGGATGGCATTGCTGGTTGGGCTGGTTGGTTGGTTGGTTGGTCGATCAAACACGGCGTGGTGGTGCTGTTCCGGGTTTTGTTGCTTGGAGGTTTATACACATCTCGTTGGCTGTGATGAAACGAAGTAATGAAATATCTGTTTCTTGTTGTTCAGTCAAATTGTTCTTCTCACAATCGCGCTGCTGCGGGTGAAGGAGGGGGAAATCATTGCTATCTCCAATATCGCAAACTGATTGCGCAACCGGGAAATTGCATTTGCAGTGATTCTACCTGGTCTTCGCGTGAACTGACCTCAACGATGATACGCCTTAGTTGTTGTCACATACCGCTATCCCTAAAATCTTGTCCAACAATTTACACTGGTCTGACTCGCCGACAACGCCTCGTCTACCTTCCCTTCCACCGCTCTCTCCAGCCTCCCTTTTCGAACAACCACAGCGCTTCGGTCGCAAACGCTTTACTACTCATGTGACCCTCGCCGTGCTTCTTGCTAGCCTCTTCCTCCAAGCTCTCCAACACCCTCCCCTCCTGGAAACACCTCCAGAGCGCAAACGCCAGGTCATCTTCATCTCCCCCTCGCCCACCAGAACCAGTGCCCCATTCTCCCCTTCCCAGTCTATACAACATGCGACCAAGTGTTTGATAGGCAATGCACCTCTGCGATGGAACTGCCGACCGAGCCAGCCGAGCCAACTCAGGAATCGTGTATCCCGCCGCCTCGGGCGCTTCCCCGTGATGGTGCAAGCCCTTGGTAACCGGAACGGTTCGACTTGTACGGGGTGCTAGGAGGGCACCCTTGAAGTCAAACCGAAGTGCCGAGACAGGGAGCGAGTCTTGACCTGGGTAATACGGTGACTCGCGGTCGGCAGCGGAATTTTCGGTCGGGATGGGGGCCATCCATGCGAGTTTCGAGGGGTCGGCGGGGAGGGACGGGAAGAACTTTTTATGAAGATTCTCGAGGAAGTCCGGGTCTGAAGGGTCGAGGTCGGGCGCCTGAGGAGGGGCGGGGAAATGCGTCGTGCCGTCGGGGTGGACATGGTCTCCATTGCTACTAGCGCTTTTGGAGGGCGGCGAAGAGATGGGGAAGAGGTCGTCTGGGGGTTGGGACGGAGCAGCGTCCTCATCGAAGGTGACAGTCTTTTTCGGTTTGGTGCGCGGGGGTTCTGATGGCCTCTCGACAGGTTCGGGGGCTGGTTCCTCGATCTCGATCTCCGGGGGATCCGGCATCGCAGTCGAGGATGCGTCGCCGCCGGGGATCGCGAAGGGGTCAGGCCCCTTGGGCTTGTCGTCCAAGTTCGCGCGACGGAGGAGAAGCTCGAGCAGCCTGGGATCCAACGCGTTGAAGAGATCCTTTTGTGCCTCGAGGATTTCCTGTGGCGACATGGATGCCAGCCGTGCCTGGTTCTCCTCGTCTATCCTTCTTTTTTCGGCTGTTGCGGCATCTTCTTGCGAACTCCCACCGCCGGGGCGTGTGGTGTTTGGCTGCTGAAGCTCTTTCGCTGTCGCTGGTTCATTCGAACTCTGGGCTTGCCTTTGGCGTTTGAAGGCGGACACGCGTTTCTTTGGAGCTGGGAAGCCGGTGTTCGATGATGCTGGATCTGGAAAGCTCGGTGGTTTGACCTCAGACGTCGAGCGCTCTTTGATATCGAAAATCTGAAGAGTAGAGTCCATCATGTCTTGTTTATGGGGACAATGAGTGGGATGTTTTCGCCAGGAGCGCACCTTGCCCATGGAAGACCGAAAGAAGCTTCTGTCGCTTGACCCTTGCCATGGCGGGGTAGTCTAATGTGGGGCATCGGTTAGCTGTTACAGTGCGGCAACAACGGCGACACTGTGTGAACCGTCACGTCCTTCGGTTCTGGTGCATCCATACAGGCCCGGCAGGGAACACAGCCCAGGAGCCAACAAGTGTCACAGTTTCTTATGCGCCGCTTGAAATAGTCATCAAGAGTTATTTGCGCTCATTCCTGTACTTTACGCGGAGTCGCTCTGTGAAAATGCGCTGACTAGCCCGTCGAGATCGCCAGCATGCGAAGAGCAAAAACGTTCCCTTAGTCTCCATCCGGTCGCTTTCGTAACGCGGTAAAACACAACTCGCGCAAAAATGCAAGGCAGAAGGGATTAACGGTGGAAGGTTGCCTGCCCTATTGCCCATTTCTGAGCGTTTCTCGTTGCAATGCCTGCGGCCTTGTTTGGGGTCGGAACCAGCTTCCCTGCCTTCGGGTTGAGAACCGATCGACACTGGCGTCGCGCTAATGCAGACTCCACCACATCTGGATTTCTGCTCGTAGCTGCTATCCGTACTATGGACGGCGAACTTGTACCCAACGGCCAAGACAACGCTCTCCTTGAAAACGATTAGTTGTCGTTCTTCTGGTTGTTTCAATACTCTCTGGTGGCGGCGCCTGTCAACCACATTATCCAACACGCCGAATCGAAAAAATCCTCCGAAGTATTCGCTGTCTGTGCCTCACTTTTCTGGTCGCAGCCGCCGCTCGAAGAAAGAGTGTTGCTTTTTTCACGAGATCTGCTGACTCTGTGGAACTCAGGGGTGGCCAACACCCACCTCTCTTCCATTGGTTCTTACCAATCCTCCTGGATACTCTGCTTGTGGTTTGACTCCTTAGCCCAAGCACCGCGCTAATATGGTTTTCAGCGTTGCGCGGTAACTGCAGGCTTTCCTGAGCGGAAAGACCGCAGCGAAATTCAATCGAGCAGGTAACATGTCATGTTTGCAAATCCTGCAAGACCTTTCCTCAGTTCCAGGTTCCGTCTGGGGGGGGAGCAGCAGCAAGCTAAAACTACCAATCACAAACTTGAAACATATGCACGTAATTCGTTGTGTCACCAAACAGGTACCTGTGCTGCGATGAAGCGACTGGGGTAAAAAGGTACTGACAGGGGTGCTATCCGCAGGCGACCGTCCCGGACGGCTGTTGGAGCACGGTACCCATGCAGCCACGACACTGTGGTTCTTGAGTGGGGTCATGTTGTGCCGCAAGAAGAAACAGACGCCGGTTTTTTAGCTTTTTGGCGCAGCCAAGCCCCAAGAACCGCGCGAACGGTAGGAAAAATCCAGCCTCATTTGGACCTTGCCCCTCAGGCCCTGAGGTTCGGCATGCAACGCACTTGCTGCTGACAACAAGTTCCACAGCCCGTTGTTCCATTCCCGCGTCCCACATCTCCCATTTCAACTCGGTCCGGTCAGGTGAAGCACTGGGGCATGGTCCAGCTCCAATGCCGTCTGGTCACTGATATCCCCAATGATGCCTGTCCGCTCTGGCCATCCCATTCCCAGTTCCCCCTTCTGGTTCCTCCGTCTGCCCCATGGTCTCTGGTCCCGTTCCCTTCGGCGAGCCCAGCCCTGGTGTTTTAATTCGCCTTTCCCAATAATAAATTTTCTCCTTGACTCTCCAAACGTGGTCAGGGCCCCGGTTTTCCTTCGCCAGCTGCGAAGTAATAAAAGTTTCCCAAAAAAAAAAAAGCAGCCATCTCCGTCTCTCTTCCTCGCCTCCCACCTCCAAATTTCCCTCTCTTCTCTCTCCTTTTCCCACAACCAACAACCACCAACCTTCTGGTGCGCAATTCTGTTTTTCATCAACATCAGTCCCTTCACTTCACTCGCGCATCGCGACGACACTGCATTTTTGTGCATCGGAGGCAGCCGGATTGAGTCCACTGCACTGATCCCCTCGTTTCCCACCACTCGTCGCGCTTTTTAGCATCTTGTGCAATCACCACCGACGACTGCAGCGCCCGCCGACTGAGGGTATTCCCAAGAGACCGACCGACTCCACTTTTCGCGACTCGGCCCAAAATCGCCGGTCTAGCGCTCGGACGCATTTTAAGCGACCCCCATCCGCGCCCACGTCACCTGGCACCAGGCGCGGACCGACAGCCAATCAGTTTCCCTTTGACCATTTGACCATTGAGGGTATTCGCAAAGAGCATTCACGGTCCCGAACGTGTCTTTGGCGGCTCCCCCGCCTTTGTGGGATATAAACGCGTCGACAGCCTCACAGCATAATGCAGAAGTACAACTCTTCGCCCAGTGGATCGCTGTCGTCGCCACCGTCGGCTCTGTTGTCAGAGCCTGGGTCGCCCACCCGCTTCCTCAACGCGGGCCGGGCCAACATCGAGATGGACGAGATTATTGTCGATCCCGGTTCGGTGCCGACATTCGGCATCATGCAACAGATGACGCAGCCTCCGCCGCCTCCCGACGTCCCCTTGACTGCCGCCGGCTTGCCCCGGAAAAAGCCCGGCCGAAAACCGGGGAGCACGGTGAAGCCCAAGGTCACCCCCGATGGTACCGAACAGCCAAAGCAGGTGCGCCGCCCGAGGAAACTAAAAGATCCCAATGCGCCTCCTCCGCCTCCGCGCAAGCGCAAGGTGCCGCCGACTGATGCCGAGCCCGAAGCCCGGGATGGTGACGCGACCCGGTCTTTCTCAAATCCAGGCACCCGCCAGCCGAAGATCACCGAGTTGACATCGATGCGCATGTCCATGGATCCCCCGCGCCCCGCTCCCCCTGAGCCTTCATACACGCCAGTGCCGGTGCCGAGGCCTAACTCGATGCAAAACATCTTGAACGATGACCCGCCGCCGAAGCCGCAACCCCCGCCGAGGCAGATGTTCGACCCTATTAGGGGGAACTACGACCCCATCCGGGAGTCCATGATCACTCGTGACCCGTACGGAACTGGGCCTTTGGGCTCGCCCCGTGCGATCACGCAGGTTACCAACCGCGCTAGTGCTTCTCCGTCAATTGCGAGCCTCGTCGATCCTACGCCAGCCAGCATTATCTCCCCTGCTCCGTCACATACGTCATACCAGAACGCCGCGCAGTCTCGGTTCCAAGAGTCGTCGTCCATGCCGCCATCACCATCGCATCCCGTGCGTGCGCCGCAACACATCAATAAGCCCGTTATTGTCGAGGCGAAGCGACCTCCGCCTCCGCCTCCCGCGCCGAAGGCTGAGCCAGTCAAGACGATGTCATTTACCAGCATGACCACCATCCCGGCTTCTGCAGCGGCTGCATTGACTGTGGCCGCTCCCGCTCCCGTTCAGAGCAAGAAACTCGCTGCCGTCGTTCAGCAGGATCGCGATACGCACAAAAAAGGTAGCAGCGCCTCATCGTCCCCACGTATTAATAGCCTCAAGGACGCTTTGCCGGCAATTCCTGGGAGCGAGCGGTCCATTCTCGATTTTGGCAAGGCAAATCCCGGCGAGGAAGCAACAGCGCCGAGTATTGTACTGCACATTCCGCTGAATGGCGAAACCAACAAGTATGTCAACTTCATGCGGATGGCCGAGGAGCGCTACGGCTGGGACGCCTTGCATCCTCGCCTGGCTGCCAATCGCGAACGCAAGGCTCGCATTGCCGCCGCTAGCGCAGCTCTGGAAAAAGAGAAGAATGGCAGTGGCCGGGAGACTGGCGACGAAATGGATGAGGATCTTCAGTCAGACGGTGATAACAGCAACGTCGAGATGGGCGGCATGGGCAATGGCGCTAATGGAACGAGTGGCCCGGATGGCCCACCGGCGAAGCCTGCAAGGAAGAAGCGCAATTTCAAGGAAGACGAGTATGACAAGGACGACGACTTCGTGGACGACTCGGAGCTCCTCTGGGAAGAGCAAGCTGCCGCCAGTCGGGATGGCTTCTTTGTCTACAGTGGGCCCCTCATTCCCGATGTGCCAAAGCCCGCCCCTAGCGACGCGCCTCCGAAAAGAGGACGTGGGGGTGGACGCGGAAGCCGCGGTGGTGGCCGAGGCGGCACCCGTGGCGAGGGCTCTGGTCGTGGACGCGGCGGCGGTCCTGGATCTCGGGGTGGTCAGATTAGAAAGCCGAGAATCACAAAGTTGGAGAAGGAGGCCCGTGACAGAGAGAAGGCAGAGCGCGAAAAGATTGCGCAGATGGCTAGCAAAGTGGGTGCTGGCCCGACGTCGGCGCCATATCAAGGATTAGCTGCGCCCCAGGGGGCGACAGCAGGTGTGGGACTTTGAGCTTGTCACTGGGGTTTTCGGCATGTGGGCACATGCACCCAGCAGACTGTTGCGCTTGTACATGGCCTTGGGCGCCAGGCGATTGTCTTTTTTGTGATTTTACAGGTACGCGATTGTACCATCATCGTGTTGGCACGGAGTTATGCTTTTTTTTTCCATTGTTGTTGGCGTTTCGCGGAGCGGGCTGTCTTCGCTATTACTATTACGGATGGGATGGGTCCCGGATGGTAGCAGTTCGCCTCTTATTGGTAGTCTTATTTCACTCAAAGGGGATGATGGAATGGATGAATCATGGAGCTGAAGACGGTGGATGGATGAAGAGTCAATGGGACAGCGGCTATCAACACCAACCAGCGTCCACGGAGTTAACTAGCACGTGTATACCAATAAGGTGTTCGCGGGTGCATTGTAGCCGGTGTTGTAGCAGAGAGAAATCAAGGACATATGAGTCACAAGTGCACCATATTCGTCGAATACATGTGCCGATATGAGGGCCTTTCACGCTTCTGTCTCATAAACTCGACACTTGACACAAACTCGGACCAGAACTTCTTTCATGTGGCCGTATTTTTATTGACCTACCCATTACCCTATCCAGATGACACCTATCCAACGTCATTGCAAGCATCGCGCATCACCCATCCCACCTCCCACTTTTATATCGCTATAATCAACACCTCGCTCTTCTCACATCACATTACTCCACTCCAATTTCCTATGCCATAACCCCCACTGGCCGAGAAACAACCTGCGTGAGCTCAGGCGCCTTGCCCTTCACAATCTCGCCCCTCCTCGCCAGCCTGGCCTCCCTCTTCTTCCGCCTTCCCTCATTTTTCAGCGTTTCCTCCCTCATGAGCTTGATTAGCCGACTCTTTGCCCGAATCCGATCACCCCATCGATAAAACGCAAACGGGATCGGAATCAGCAAAACCTCCAGCAGTCCCAACAGTGTCCCCGCCCACTGTGGTGTCAGCGCCGAGTACATAGCCGGCCCAGCAAGCGGCAGCGCCGCGCCGAACAGGCTTCTCATGACGGCGTTACCCGCCAAGGCCGAGGCCGAGTAAATGCCGTATGCCGAGGCCAGATAGTTGCCTCCGTAGATGAAGCAGAGGGTGTTGCCCCACCCAAAGAGAACGCCAAAGCTGATGGGGACGGCCCAGTGGATGGTGACCGGCAGACAGGTCCAGCTAAAGGCGAGTTGGCCGATCGGCGTCAGGATGGCTCCGATACACATGACGGCGGCGGTCGCCTCGGGCGCGGCACGGCCGGTTTCAGGGTCGCGGCGGGCCGAGCTATTGATGATTCGGCGCCACACGGGCTCTAGGAACACGGCGAAGAGCGTGCCCACGCCGATGCCGAGGAATGCGAGGCCGGAGATTCCAGGTCCCCAGCCGCGATGTTGGACAAAAACAATGGGGTAAGCGACGAAGCAGAGGTACAGGATGCCGTAGATGACGGATATCCTATGCAAATGAATTAGACAGGCTAGGCCAGCGTCCGGTCCCGGGAGCAAACTCACCAGATGTTGAAACACCACAAGATCGGTTCCGTTACGGCAAGAACAAATGGCCGGCTCAAGTTGATTTTCAGGAGCTGCATTGTGCTGATGCGCACGTCATAACGGCACCACCACCGCTCATCATCCGTTTCCTTACGCTTTTGTGCCGCCTTTCTCTTCAGGATAGTGGGCGCGTAGGTTTCCTTCACGGTGAACAGCATGAGAAGGGCGACTCCAGAGAGGATTATGGCCAACCAGTTTGCCCAGCGCCACCCCAAATACTGGAATACGAAACCACCGATCAAGGGGCCGGTCACCGGGCTGTACGAGACCGTCAGCAAAGTACACGGAGAGAGAGAGAGAGAGAGAGAGAGAGAGAGAGAGAGAGAGAGAGAGACCGTATACTCACCCATTTAGTGGTGCTATTGACCAAAGAGACATGTAAAGAGCGAGATTGTCATCGTTTGTTATGTCCACAACCGTTCCAGGGCTATTTGATATCATGGCAGCCCCGAACAATGCGCTGCTCTTGTCGTCAATACCCAGCGCTTGCTTGTTGGAGAACGGAAGGGCTCATCTTACCCAAAGAAACGGACAACGAGGATTTCAGTCAGCGACGTTGCAAGTCCACACGGTATGATTAGCAATATAAAAATGAACAAACACAGCAAATAGACAGGTCTACGGCCGTACAGCTCGCTCATCGGCGCAACAATGACACTGCCCACCGCTAGACCGAGCAGGTATGTGGACAGCCCAAGGGTGGCTACCGGCACGCTAGTTATATTGAACTCTTCCATGACACCCGTGATGGTGGCTGTGTAGCTAGTGCTGAACAGCACAACCACCCAGGCGGAGTATGAAACGCAAACGATAACCCATGATCGGTACCAGAGCGGCCAATTCCGTGGACTATCGGGATCATCGGCATCAAAGGCCACTTCAAAGTCTGGCAGACGTGAGGCAGAGCTCCCAACACTTGTCCGCGTCTGGGCAACAGATAAAGAAAGAACCTGCTCGTCTGGCAGCCGAAGATCTGGCGTCAAGGCATGTTCAAGCGGTGAAAGTGGGTCTGAGTCGTCGGAGCTCTGTGACGGCGCTTGGCTGTACAAGCTCGGGGCCTTGCTAGCCGTGACGGAGCGATGTGTGCAAGTGTGCGTACAAGTGGAGGAGAGAGCATCCCCGGCGCCAGGACCGGCATCCGGGCACATGCCGGCATCTTTCTCGGGATCCACGTCGGCCATGCTCGGATCCGGACTCAGTTTTGTGGATTGTCGGCGGGCTTGTTATAGCCGATGGTCGGAGATAAATCGATGACGAAAAACAAGCAGGGTTGTAAGGTGATAAGACGGAAATATTGAGAGTGGAAAGGATAGGTACTAGGTTCATCAACTCAACAAACTTTCGGGGCCAGCGGGCGTCCCGGATGTCAACAGTCCACAAGGGCCGAGGAAAGAAGGAAAGCAGCGAAGGATTGGGACCTGGTCGTCTCAGCATCTTAGGCCAGAGGCCGATTCGGATAGTGCGTGTGCTGTATGATGACAAACACGGACAGATCGCGAAAACGAGAAAGCGGGAGCAGACCCTGCCGAAAACATGGGCACCGAAGCCGATACCCGATAGGCCGGCTCGGGGATGCACACTCTCTTCCTCCCTTCATCCTGGCGCTCTCCCACGAGTGGAGATGGTAATCAGACTGATGCACGCTGGTGCGGCAATGTTGTGGGAGTGGTGGGGAGCCGAGGCCGGGCTAGGGAGAGTTTGGCAGACGGCTTCCGGGCCTTGTTGAGTGCCCCTTGTGGCTAGCCGTGGTATATCTTTGGCATTGGCGGCGCCGGTGCCGCATGCGGAGAGACCCTTTGGGGCTGGTCGGCATGCGGTGCCCATGCGGATGCGGGACGCGGCGCGCAAGTGAGGGCACACTTGTCCGTCGAGAACTCCAACGACGCAGGGTAACCCATCAGTGTGTTCTCGGGAGAAAACTGCGACGCTGGAAGCAGAAGCCACATGGTTGCAATGGAGCGGGATGCTGTCGTCGACAACTTTGTTGGTGGCGTGGGGCACAGGACAAGACCCCGCCTTGATTACTACCTATCGCCTTGCCGAGGCACAACGTTGGGAAGGCAATCCGGCACCTGTATGCACCCCGGCCAGTGCCATCCAGTTCGTCTTGGTATTTAGCCGCAACAGAACGTGAGCAATCTGAACTTTCAGCTCTCGTCTTGGTAACTGAACTCCAGCTCTGTGTTGCTGGCTTGTTGAGAAGGTGGCATGCATTGGAATAGCTAGGTCCTCAGGACTTGGCCGCTGTCAACTCGAAGACCGAAGATACGGGCGGCAAGTCTCTCGGCCACGTACGTTCAAGAGTCTAGAGCCGCCCATGAGCGACGCCCCATTGCAGCCTTGAGCCTCGGGCGGGAGGGAGCCTTGGCCACCGGTTTCCCGACCCGGTCCGACTCTCTATCCGATGGCGATGTCAGTAGCGATGTCAGTAACGACGGCCGATGAGAAGACAGGTGGTTGGGGTTACGTCCCAACACAAGGGTTGGCTCACGCGAGCCAGTCAAAAGCCAGGGTGCATCTGGAAAGGGACCATGGAGGTCTGTTGAGAATTGTCTCGAGGAGTAGCAAGCCATGACCAACGAAAGTGAGCCGCCGCCACTTCTCGTTCAGCTGGCTGTACCAGCGCAGGTTTGGGGTGCAGGAGGAGATGAATGTTGTCCGAGGAGTCGGGTGTCACGCTATGTCTTTGAGGCCGTGTCCAATGCCCAGCTACATATGCAGGTCTTAGACACCTTGCAAGACACTCGCCAACAGACTTTGGGCGCTAAAGTCGTATATCGCTTTTGTTTTTCAACTGGTGCGGGGCCTCGAGGTGGGTGTGTTTTGTCCTCAGCGCCACTGGTGATGAAATCCTAGCTCCGATTCATAGGCCGGCCGGCTGGGCTGCGGTGTTCCGCGGATCGAAACGTGGTGTTGGGGGCCGAATGAGTCAAGAGGAGTGAGGTGGTTACCCAAATTGAATACCTAACCCAACAGGGTGATGTTGAGCAAGCCAGTGTGTGCCCGTCATCCAATGATGGGGGCCAGCACGTTGGTTCAGACGTACGTACCATGGATGGGAACAAACTGGAAAGACACAAGGATGCAGCGTGCAACCACACCTTAAAGTCATGGTGTGACAAGTTGGGGTGACAGCTGTGGTGCAAAGATGATTACTGGCCCCAAGCTGGGCTTCGACGGATCCGCCCAACGATGACTGAGACGTAGATTCCGTTCTTCGATAATGCGGGCTTTTGGGGGCTCGACAGCCCGAAGCATTGTAAGTGCCCTGCGTTGTTATGGTGGAGGACCAGCTGCCTGGGAGGTGGTCGTGCTGAGGGGCAACACATGCAACGATTTGCGTGGCGCGAAGAGCGGCTTGACCAAACAGCAGCTTGATATGAACCTAGTTAACCAATCTCCGGATGTTTTCGAGTCTAAGGGAACCCGTTGCCTGCACACGGGCCAGTAGATTGCCCCAGAATCGAGAGTAAGTCGCGGGGCCGGTATTTCCGGAAGTCGTTTTGTTGTAACCGTCTGTTCGGCGGCGGTGATATTGGGTTGCACTATAGGGCAGCGTGTTTCACGTCTCATGTTGATCACCTGCGCCGGAGCAGCAGGTTGGGGAGTATCATCTCCGCACTAAATGGATGCCATCTGCAGGTGAACTAAGTCAAACCTGTGCCGCTGGGCTCGATCCTCACCCCGTAGATGATGGCTCCCTTTGCGATGCTCGTTTGGTAACGAATTTCGGGGAAACCCGAATCTTTTTGCGGCGGTAACTCAAACGTTTGGTCGATCCTGGGAAACACAAGGCGGGTGATTGACACCCGACGGCCATCGTGTTTAAAGATCTGAGTTTCTCGGGTCGGGGCACGGAGGGAAGCCTCGGCCAAGTTGCTTCAATGATCGCCATTTGGGTGAAACTCGTCCAATGTTTGACGCGCTGGTCTGTATTCTGAGCAGATGCTAGGCACCTCACTTGGTAAAAATGTGACGAATGAGCCTATCGTTGAAAAACGACGACGCGCCTATCTTACCGCAGTATTTGGCCGCTCAGAGTTACATCTTGTCGTTGATGTGTTCTGCAGTTGCTGACTGGGTCCTTCCCCAGAGTTGCGTGAGGAACGCTGCGGGGTGTCGTTGGCTCGTGCGTCCGGCTCACAGCCTCTTGTGGTGGGGTTGTCTTTCCACACACTGTCGGGAGTGGAGGTTGCTGTTTTTATGAGAGCGCTTCGCAACCCATAATGCACCTCATAATGTAGTAGGGGGTCTCCAGCTTCTTTCGAGACTCGACCATAAGGCAGAAGATTAGATAGAAACGGCTTCGTCATAGCGCGGTTCTCAAGCTTGCCAACGGATGCCGAGGGGGCAGAGTGTCAGTTGCTTAGTGGTAAGGTGCCTGATGCTCCACTCACACGAAGCCGTTGTTACCCCTGACGGCGCCCAGGAGTGCCTGGCCATGGAGGGCAAGATGAGTGGCCGACCAATGATGGCGGTGCGTCGTCATCCCAGGATCCACTTGTCTACCGTGCCTGGCCGGTTCTGGCCGTTATCTGCATCTGGTTGCCCCTCATCCTCGCATCCCCTCCTCCACGTCGCGCCTTCACGTCCAGTGAACACGATGGTCATCTGTCCTCGCCGTATCGTGCCAAGCGAACTCGGGAGTGGGATGGGAATTTGATGCAACACGAATCAAGAGAAACCGTGCTAGCTTTGTGGACACGAGGCATGCATAGCATCGCAACCCAGTAATTACTCTGGGAACAATGCGTGCCACCTAAGCCCTGACCACTTTGCCGACGTTCCAAACGGATGGAGACTTGATGAAAGGGGGTGGTGAAGACTTTCTCTTCCCGTCGCAATTGGCAATGTGGGTGATGCCAACAGAGCGGTTTGTGTTCCAGCGCTACGTCCGGAGCACAGCCCTAGCTTCATCAACATCTTGAAACGATGGAGAAGGCCGACTAGACTCCCCCATTCAGAATGCGTGCTTCATGTCCCCAGTTCACTTCCCCGGCTTCAACACTCCACCCGCAAGGCGCCATCCGAACTCCTTTTTCCTGTTTCTCTGGACCCATCCCGACCTCGAGGGCTGCTGCCGCAAGCCGACGCTCGCCCCGCTGATCCCTGCCCGCCCGCCTTCTAGCGAAAACGGTGGTGCGCCTTGGCTCCAAACTTGATGCAGAACGAGAGACAAAAGGGCTCAGTAACGTGCGAAAACCCATCCAGAGCCTGTGACACCTTTTTTCCTCCTTTTGTGACCTCTAGTTACGGTGCGTCGTGAGGGCTGGCTTTGCGTGCCGCTGCCTGCACAATTCCACGCATTCGACGCAGCATCGTTTCCGGTTCGCTCCACCACCTTTGCCCCGGCAACCCTGACTGGCTGCACGCTCTCAGGCGGCTCAGACCCTCAATTTGCGCGCCCTATCGCATCGCATCAGCTTGACGCCGTGCTCTGGGACAGGCCTCCCCCAACCGGAAGTTTTGGTAAGGCCCACCGCAGCAACGCACCTCCCGCGCAACCCTCAACCCTCGAACCCTCTCCCGCAATCCCAAGAAGCCCTCCGTTCATTCACAACAATATTCCACCAAGTATTCTGATCCAAATCGGGCTTTCCGCCAACCCGAAAGCGCGCCGAATACACGGTGCGGTCGCTGCTTCCCCCAGAGCGCTTTTTTCTGGCCGGCGCATTCCTGTGAAACGCCCTCCTTTGTGGCGTTCGGTTGCCCGCCGACTCTCCTCCATCCCAACCGCCGAAACGCAGCCCGTGTCTTGACGACAACTCTATCGCCTTTCCGAGTGACCGCACCGCACTGCTAGATTCATCGGTAGTGGTGATTGGCCAGCCTGTTTCGGTTGGCGACACCGATTGACTGTTGTGCGCGAGAATTGTCGCGGCAATCTGTCGGTTCTCATTCCGGGGCATTAGAATAGCATCAGCTTTTCATCCTGTCCCTCAAACCCCTACGTTGGCCACGTCGATACCCACATCATCATCCAGTGGCCTCGGCCCTGGGAGATTGGACACGTTCAAGCAACGGTGACGGACACGTCAACATGTCCGTCATGCTCCAGACGCCTTCACGAGCCTCGACCGCATCCTCATCCTCCTTCCAACCTATATCCCGCCAAAACACAATGTCTTCATACGATGGATCGCGCTCGGCGCGCCAGTCGAAACGATACTCGATGTCGGCTCTGTACATGTCCATATCCGCCAACGAGTCCGACCTTGTCATCGACGACGATCTCGCCAAAGGTAGGCCTGCTTTGCCGACAACCACGCTGTCCGAATGCTGACCCTTTGCAGCGCAAAAACTGCTTCGAGACCTGAAGGCTAAGATCTCATCACAATCGAAGAAGAATTTCGTGCTCGAAAAAGATGTCCGATACCTGGATTCCCGAATCGCCCTGCTGATCCAAAATCGCATGGCCTTGGAAGAGGTGCGGCGAAATCGATATTTTGCGAATATTCCACTGACATTTCCAGCAAAATGAGGTCGCGAGTCACCTCGAGGATGCCACCGAAATGCAAGAAGGCGCATTTCCTAATGACGAGAAGACCCAGAGATACGGCAACCTGCTGTTCCTGTTACAGTCGGAGCCGAGGCACATTGCGCATCTTTGTCGCCTTGTCTCCATGGCGGAGATTGACTCCCTGCTCCAGACAGTCATGTTCACCATTTACGGTAACCAATACGAGAGTCGCGAGGAGCACCTCCTCCTGACCATGTTCCAGGTTCGTCTGTCCCTGCTTGACTTGGCACGGCCAATGGCTAACCGGCTCAGTCTGTCCTCACTTATCAGTTCGACAACACACCCGAATATTCGTCTCTTCTCCGTGCGAACACCCCCGTTTCACGAATGATGACGACGTACACAAGGAGAGGGCCCGGTCAGAGCTTTCTGAAATCCGTCCTCGCGGACAGAATCAACAGCTTGATTGAGCTCAAGGATCTCGACTTGGAGATCAACCCCCTCAAAGTATATGAGCGCATGTGCGAACAGATTGAGGAAGACACAGGGAGTCTCCCTGCGTCATTGCCCAAGGGCATCACGGCTGAGCAGGCAGCCGAAAACCCGCAGGTCCAGGCCATTATCGAGCCCCGGCTCACCATGTTGACGGAGATTGCTAATGGCTTTCTCACGACAATCATCGATGGGCTGGAAGAAGCTCCTTATGGCATTCGGTGGATCTGCAAGCAGATTCGGAGTCTGACCAAGCGCAAGTACCCGGATGCCAACGATCAGGTCATCTGCACGCTTATCGGCGGCTTCTTTTTCCTGCGCTTCATCAACCCAGCCATTGTCACGCCCAAGTCGTATATGCTCATTGATGGCACCCCGGCCGATCGGCCAAGACGGACACTGACCTTGATTGCCAAGATGTTGCAGAATCTGGCCAACAAACCATCGTATGCGAAGGAACCATACATGGCGAAGTTACAGCCATTCATTCATCAGAACAAGGACCGTGTCAACAAGTTCATGCTCGACCTCTGCGAGGTTCAAGACTTTTACGAGAGTCTCGAGATGGACAACTACGTCGCTCTTTCCAAGAAGGACTTGGAACTCTCCATCACCCTCAACGAGATCTATGCTATGCACGCGCTCATTGAGAAGCACACCGGCGAACTGTGCAAGGACGAGAACTCCCATTTGTCCATCATCGTGTCCGAATTGGGCGCTGCGCCCCCACAGGTGCCGCGCAAAGAAAACAGGGTGATCAATTTGCCGCTATTCAGTCGGTGGGAAACGGCGATAGACGATTTGACTGCCGCCCTCGACATCACGCAAGAGGAAGTTTACTTCATGGAGGCCAAGTCGGTTTTTGTGCAGATTCTACGAACCATTCCGGCCACCTCCTCGGTAGCAAAGCGGCCACTGCGGCTTGAGCGAATTGCAGACGCAGCGGCGACCTCAAAGAACGAGGTCGTGATGGTCCGGAAGGGCATCCGTGCGATAGAGCTGCTGGACCAACTCAAGGAGATGAAGGTGATCGATAAGAGCGACCAGTACGCCTTGCTCCGAGACGAAGTCGAGCAGGAGCTCCAGCACTTGGGCTCGCTGAAGGAAGGCGTCATCGCCGAAACTCAGAAGCTTGATGAGGTTTACAAGACGATCCGAGACCATAATACGTACCTCGTCGGCCAACTCGAGACGTACAAGAGTTATCTGCATAACGTGCGGAGCCAAAGCGAGGGAACACGAAGGAAGCAACAAAAGCAGCAAGTCCTAGGTCCCTACAAGTTCACGCACCAGCAGCTTGAGAAGGAGGGCGTCATTCAGAGAAGCAACGTCCCCGACAACCGACGAGCCAACATCTACTTCAACTTCACGAGCCCTCTTCCTGGCACGTTCGTCATCTCGTTGCATTACAAAGGTAAGCACCCCAGCAGCAAGGCAGTGAGTTCAAAGCTAACCGTGACAGGTCGTAATCGGGGCCTCCTAGAGCTCGACCTTAAGTTGGACGATCTTCTGGAGATGCAAAAGGACGGGCAGGATGATCTCGACCTGGAATATGTCCAGTTCAATGTTCCCAAGGTCTTGGCGCTTCTCAACAAACGATTCGCTAGGAAGAAGGGGTGGTAGGCCCGTCGTTCTTTGCGGCATTGCCTGACGTGGTGAAGGCATCTTGCCATTTCAGGTCGAAGAGCTGGAGTTCCGGAGTTTCCTTTTTACGTTACAGATCCGACCTTGATACCACTGTCGTTGCTGTTTGGGTTTCTGCAAGTCTTGCGGTTTCACACAGTCACAGTCTATGAGCGGCCCGCCCCGGCCGCGTGCTTCTTGTTTCCCTGCCTCGAAGCCTTGGACAGCGAATGATTCAATTATCCTTGTGTTATATACGTTTCCTTTGTCACCGGTCTGGTTGTTCGTTCTCACCGAACGCGAAAACACTATATTTTCTGGTCGATGCTCGACGGAAACATGTTCCGTCAGTTTGGAACCAGAGTCGTGCTTCAGCCGCAACAAGAGCATCTACTCCAGCCAATTTCGTTTTGGCGGCCAAAACGGCCGGTTTAATATAATGCCCAACTCGGGCTTCGAAAGGGGAAAGGGGTGGTCGAAAAGGGGTTTGGAGAGGATGGACAGACGGGCACATGGAGCCCAGCAGCTGATGCGAGATGATGGGATGGATGGTACGATATTGACAGGCAATGGGCAAGGGGTTCAAACGGATGGGTAAGGAGGGTGATGTGGTATTTCCTTCGGCTGGTCCGGGCGTGGCTAGCAATCTATCGTGTTTTTCCATGTCAACTACGAAAGGGAGGTTATACCTTCATGATGAAGCAACTGGGTTTATTGTGTCTGGCTTTATTTATGTTTACGTCTTCATTTCTCGCTCTCTTTAAGATCCACACCATAGGCGGCGCACTGCTCGTTGAAGCGATATTTGGAATTGATGGGCATACGTCGCTGGTTTGAGTTGATGTTTTAGCGCATGCCAGTCAGTGTTGTCGAATTGGAACACATTTGAACCATGTTAAAGCCCGCTTGAGAAGCTGTGATACCATGCTCGTCTACGGCTGCCAAAACATAACCTGTCCCTGAGCACCCTCCAGCTGAGCGAGACCAACATACACCATCAATGACAACCTCTTTTCATCGCCATCTTCAGATGTGTGTGATTTGGTAGAGAAGCGCAAAAAGAAAGCCCTATGACGGGAATTGAGCCCGACGTGGGGGTCGAACCCACAACCTTGAGATGACGGAGGAACTCCTTAAGAGTCTCACGCTCTACCGATTGAGCTAGCCGGGCGGCTAGTCGATCACATGACTTGTTGTGAGACGGAGTCCGTAAAGCTGCTTGTATACTCTTAGCCATCCCACGGCATGTGGTTTCGAAGGTGAGACTGCCAAGCGGGAGAACAAGTCGCTGTTATTCCAAACCATACATCGAGCCGCATTTCATGGGTCCCGGGATCGTACCCTCTTTCTTTTCCGATCTCAGGGGGGGGAGCCGGGAAGGCGTCGCTTGAACGGGCCGATTGTATCGTGGTGTGATTGCCATTGCGCTCAGCTCAAACAGCCTTGCAGGTGGGTGGGCCGATGCGTTATCTTGAGCGTTCTAGGCCAGAGGCGATAGGGCCCGACTGGAGCTTCGCCTTCTTGCATCAGGCGCTCTGGGCATCGCAACCGGCCGCTGGCGTGGAACGCCCCGGCAGACGGTTCGCTCTGCCCGGCGGAATCTTGGCTAAGCACCCTCCCGTAGGTTGCGTTGACCCCGCATCATGGGCGGGAGAGGGGTTTTGAGGCGTTGGCAAGAACGATAACGAAGAGAATCAAACACTTCGAGTTTGGATCGCAGCTAGATAGATGCTTCATGATGCAATGAACAGTCTATTAGTTCGACGTCAAGTACCGAAAGACGCTGGTTGCGCGCACCTGTTGCTGCTTGTAAAACCTGTGCCTGGGTAACGGTTCACCCGACCTTGACGTTCAGCGCTAGCTTCCACCTTCCTGAAACTGCAGCGCTCCTCCTTCAACAACAACAACAACAACAAGCCAACATCGCGAAATGGCATCAACCGATTTAACTGTTCAATCTCTCATCGTTGACAAGATGCGGCATGGACAGACGGCCCATCACCTAACTGCGTTGTCTCCATTGGTACCACTCTTCCTCTGAGTTCTGCGCTGAGAAGACACCGAGAGCCCCGAAAGGAGGATCGAGCCGGCCCCCACGGTGTCAAGCGATTGGCTGGCAGCGACAATCAAGGGCCCACTCCTCGTCATCGCCAACATCAGACCACCTTTTTTACGGCTCGTAATCGGTCGAGGAGCTGCAGGATGGAATGGGACGGGGGTGCAACCGACGACTGAGGTGATGGACGCAGCATTGGACGGCGATGGCTGCCCACTGGTGCCGCCGGTTGCGGTGCAGCTGTTCCCTGCTCGGAAGACGATCAGTTTGCCATGAGTTGAGAGGTAGCGCTGGTCGATATAAAAGAACCACGTCTGCTCTCCCGTCTGGGGATTTACCAGTTACTGCTCCAAGCACTTTGGTGTACCTATCACAGCAACCAATTGAACCATCATTCCACACATACCACCATGGGCGACTTGCAAGAGTTGGAGAGCATCAGCCCGTATGGGCCTGCTCGATCGACCGTCAAGGGCGGGCCCCTTTCCAAAGAGGAGATTGAAAAGTACAACGACTTTTTCAAGGCCAGCTTGTATCTCAGTCTCGGCATGATCTACCTCCGCCAGAACCCGTTGCTGAAGGAGCCTCTCAAAACGGAGCATCTCAAAGCCCGGCTTCTCGGCCACTTCGGCTCGGCACCCGGCCAGATCTTCACCTATATGCATTTCAACCGGCTCATCACAAAATACGACCTCGACGCCATCTTCATTTCCGGCCCAGGACACGGCGCCCCGGCCGTGCTTTCACAAGCCTACCTCGAAGGGACGTACTCCGAGGTGTATCCGGGAGCGTCAGAGGATGAGGAGGGCATGAAGAAATTCTTCAAGCAGTTCTCATTCCCAGGCGGAATTGGTTCCCACGCCACTCCAGAGACGCCGGGAAGCATCCACGAGGGCGGCGAGCTTGGTTACTCCATTTCCCATGCCTTTGGCGCCGTTTTCGACCATCCGGATCTCATCGCCCTCACAATGGTGGGCGATGGCGAGGCGGAGACGGGTCCGCTGGCTACCTCGTGGCACAGCACCAAGTTCCTCAACCCCATCACCGACGGTGCCGTCCTCCCTGTTCTTCACCTGAACGGCTACAAGATCAACAACCCGACAATTCTGGCCCGCATCAGCCACAAGGAACTCGAGAACCTGTTCATCGGCTACGGCTACCAGCCTTATTTTGTCGAGGGCGACGATGTCAACACAATGCACCAAGCCATGGCTGCGACACTCGAGCACTGCGTGGTCGAGATCAGGAAGTTCCAGAAGGAGGCTCGCGAGTCGGGCAAGGCAACCAGGCCCATGTGGCCGGTCATCATCCTGAGGACGCCTAAGGGCTGGACGGGACCCCGCAAGATTGACGACAAGTACCTGGAGGGATACTGGCGAGCCCATCAGGTGCCCATCACTGACGTCCACGAGAACCCTGAGCACCTCAAGCTTTTGGAGAGCTGGATGAAGAGCTACGAACCTGACCGACTATTCGCAGAGGGCAAGATCAGCAAGGAGCTCCAATCGGCCATCTGCCCGACTGGAACCCGTCGGATGAGTGCCAACCCTGTGGCTAACGGCGGGACCATCCGGAAGCCGCTTCGGATGCCTGACTTCCGCGATTATGCCCTGGCAGTCGAGAAGTCCGGTGGCACCATGGGTGCTAGCATGACCAACATGGCCGGCTTTTTGCGGGATGTCATTGCCCAGAATCCCACGAGCTTCCGACTCTTCGGGCCAGACGAAACTGAGTCCAACAAGCTAGCAAAGGTCTACCAGGCCGGCAAGAAAGTTTGGATGGGCGAGTACTTCCCCGAAGATGAAGACGGCGGCAACTTGGCTCCTGAAGGCCGTGTGATGGAGATGCTGTCTGAGCACACGTGTGAAGGCTGGCTGGAGGGCTATATCCTCAGTGGTCGCCACGGCCTTCTTAACAGCTACGAGCCGTTCATCCACGTCATTGACTCAATGGTTAACCAGGTACGTCCCCAACCCCCCCGTTTTATTGATAGCATCTGCTAACCATTGTAGCACTGCAAATGGCTTGAAAAGTCCCTGGAGGTCGAGTGGCGGAACAAGGTTGCATCTCTAAACATTCTGCTTACGGCAGTTGTCTGGAGGCAAGACCACAACGGCTTCACCCACCAAGACCCGGGCTTCCTTGATGTTGTAGCGAACAAGAGTCCGGAAGTCGTCCGGATCTATCTCCCACCCGATGGCAACTGCCTCCTGTCGTGCGTGGACCACTGTCTCCGGTCGGCCAACTACGTCAACGTCATCGTTGCCGATAAGCAGGAGCATCTCCAATACCTGAGCATGGAGGAAGCCGTGATCCACTGCACCAAGGGCATTGGCATCTGGCCTCAGTTCAGTACCGATCATGGCAAAGAGCCAGACCTCGTCATGGCATCCTGCGGCGACATCTCAACGCACGAGTCCCTGGCTGCCATCGACCTCTTGCTGCAACACTTCCCCGAGCTCAAGATCCGCTGCGTCAACGTGGTGGACCTTTTCAAGCTCATCTCGCACGTAGACCACCCGCACGGCCTCCGCGACAGCGAGTGGGCGTCCATCTTCACAGCCAACAAGCCCGTCATCTTCAACTTCCACTCGTACCCTTGGTTGGTCCACCGTCTCGCATACAAGCGCCCGGGTGCCCAGAACATGCACGTCCGCGGCTACAAGGAAAAGGGCAACATCGACACGCCCCTCGAGCTGGCCATCCGCAACCAGACGGACCGCTTCAGTCTGGCGATGGATGCCATCGATCGGATGCCACATCTCGGCAACCGCGGTTCGACAGCACGCGAGGCGCTTCACAACGCCCAGATCCAGGCACGCAACAATGCGTTTGAGACGGGTATTGATCCCCCGTTCCTCAAGAACTGGACGTGGCCGCATGAGAGGGTCAAGACATTGCCGTATCTCCATTAGCGATTGGGTTTAAATCCTGCTGAGACGATGGCAGCGCGGGTTTACAGACAGGCGTTGGAGGTCCTGCTTTCCGGGAATAATGAACGGTAAAATTCATGACAGACTCAAGATAGAGATATTTGGTAGACAGCGGATTAATGACATCTACGCGTGGCGGTTTTTTACGCACACAGTTCACCATAGTCTCAGACATGTGACCCACATAGGTGGTGGGTGATGGAAGTGCTGTGTCCAGTTCTCCCAATCACGTTAATCATTTTCCCCTCGACCATCCTCAGCCGCATCTCGTGACGGCGTTTTTCTTCTTCTTCTTTTTTTTTTTTTTTTTTCCCTTTGGCTCCGGAACAACACTGCATCACCGGCTAACGCAAATGCCGCGAAAGGTATGTCACCCACCCATCGCTACACGTATTGTACGTTTAGAAAGTGAAAAATTCACCCCCATGCCAATCAATGAACGGCAGACCAAAACCCCCGAGTCAGTCGTCCAAAACCGCGAGGCCCAGCGTCGCTCCCGCGCCCGCCAGCGCGAGCTCCTCGACGACATGCAACGCCGCCTGGCCGAGCACGAGCGCAAAGGCGTGCAGGCCACGCTGGAGATGCAACGCGCCGCCCGCGCCATCATGGACGAGAACAAACGGCTCCGCGAGATGCTCCGTCGGTGTAGGTGCGGGGCGGCGGCGGCGGCCGATGACGAGGTTCATCTTTCGCCGGTAGCAGCCCCGACCCCGACCCCGGCCCCGACCCCGACCCCGACCCCGATCCCGCCCGGGCTTGGGTCCGGACCGGCGGCTGTGGGTGTGGCGCGGATATCGGAGGCGGAGGTCGAGGTCGAGGCGGAGGCGGAGACCGGATCGAGTGAGGCCTGTGTTTGGACCGGGCTGGCGACGGGTGAAGGCTCGCCGCCGGCGGACGAGACGCCGTGTGATGAGGCGGTTGAGATATTGGCTGAGCTGCAGATGGGGCGGGGGAGGGTGGATAAGGGGCAGACGAGGGCGGCGCTGGGGTGCGGGGATGGGGGTTTTTGTGTGGTGAAGAATGCGAGGTTGTTCCAGGTTATGGATGAGCTTTCGTGATGTGGATGGGTGTGCTCTCTCGCTCTCTCCACTTGGTGAGGTGGTTGGGTGGGACCAATCGTTTGGCGGGGGTGACAGAGTTCCCCTCTTCAGCGACGGGAGGGGAAGGGGGGGGTAGGGGGTGCAAACCGCATGATTGTTACGAACCGGGTTCATTCAACAATCGTTGACTTGAATTCTTTTACATTGATTCAATTTAGTTGAAAAGTGAGGTTATTATCATTATCATGGCTTCGACGGATACCCCTGCGGCCCCGTGGCATGCTGCGTTCCCGGCTCCCAAGGCTCAGCCCGGCGGGATGAGCAAAGAAGCGGTGCTCGAGTTGATCAGGTCTGCCGTTGCCGGGCGTGATTACGTCCTCGTTGACCTGAGAAGGATTGATCATGAGGGCGGCACCATCCGCGGTTCGATCAATCTTCCCGCGCAGAGTCTGTATCCCAGCATTCCCACCCTGTACACCATGTTCAAGGCGGCTGGGGTCCCAAAGGTACTCTGGTACTGTGGTGAGCACCTAGATACGCATACCCTCTCGTCCAATGCACGGTTCTGACGGGGTTGTCGAGGCTCTTCCGGCGGCCGCGGGACACGAGCAGCAGCTTGGTTTGCGGATTACATCCAAGACCAGCAGGACGCCAAGATGGAAAGCTTGATTCTGCAGGGCGGCATCAAGGGGTGGGCAAGGGGTGGACCTCAATTCGTCGAGCAGATGCTCGGCTACGATGCGTCTTACTGGGCTTGAAATGTCGCCGTCGAAGCTTGCCATGCGCCATGGTCTGATTTTGGTCTATGGGGTTCTGGACAACCGACTCAAAATGGTGCCAGCGTGAGGGGATACGGACATGATATCGACGGTGCAGACCTCGACTACTGCCAAGCTCTAGACTATGTTCAATTGGTTTACTGATCTGTACTCTACTGTGTATGGTTCGTGAGGGCCGCGAAGGGGGCCCCCAGGCGCAACCCCGTAAGAACAGCTTCAACTCTGGGCGTTGTCATCTCGGGGCTTCGGGAGCCAGATAAAAGCCACCATGCAGCCGTGAGAGCCACAAACTCGCGTTGCAGCTCGAAGCTCCGCCATTGACAGGTGGTGCATGTTCGTGGCTTCACTGGGGTTGAGGAGAGGTTGAGGATGTGGGATAGATAATTTGGACCCGCGAGAAAGGTTGCGGATCAAAACGACAAAAATTTCAAGAGCGCCATGCAGCATCTGCCGCCTCTGAGAACCACGTGAAGGATTGATGGTGTTTGGATGACCTCATACGGGATGAATAAGAACAGTGGAACTCACCGCAGTCGCAATGGCTGATCGACTGACCGTCCCGGTGTAGGACTTGGTGTGCCGCGTGTCGCCCAGGAATATGGGATTTGGCGAGATCGACGAGGCGAGAAATTCCCACGTGAGGTTTCGGAAGGAAACTCCAGCACAATCCGACAAGTGATATCTCGGGTGGCCACAAGCCCGGGCCGGTGTCGGCAATAGTCCCGACGGCCATCCCGTAAGAGCTGGGCGATTAACTCGCACAATTCGGAAATACGAGGAACTTCCGTCGTGCCAATGGGAAGGAGCCCTGAATTCCGTCAACGCCGCTTCGAGTAGCCTTGACCGGCCCAAGCACCCAATAGGCCTAGGGATTGTTCTCCAAAGCCCTAAAGTAATTTATGGGACATGTCGGGCGTTGGTTCGCACCTTCAGGGTCATTTTTGTTGAGGAAACGCCCTCAAAGTTCCTGGTGCGGCGCTTATTTTGTCAGAGGCTGCCGGGCAAAATTGGCCGGCGGTTGGGTAGCACATTGCCAGTAAGGGGCGAAAGAAGCGCAGGAATGTGATGGAAGAGATGAAAATATGCGTTGTGTTTCGGGGCCCGGGAGAATCCGATCCCGCGGGGATGGGATTTGAAAATTCCCATCCAATGTTCGCAGGCCACAACCCAGGAGCTTTGCCTCCGCACCAATCATAAGGGCAGGTGTGACTCCCGTGCCATCGTGGCGCTTGTGCCTCAGTGCAGATGAAGGCGATGCATGATTGGATTGAAGCTGGTCAGCGTGCTTGGCAAGAGGCTTGGTTCCTTGTTGTGAATGGGATGTCGCGACAAGTAGACCTCTGCCGGACCAAATCCTCCGCTCGAGCCGTTGAGGGAGTGATGGTAGCAACAACCGTTGTTTTCCTGTTGCACTCGAGGTGCAGCACCACCAAGATCAATTGCGTCCGGATGTTCGGCACACACAAACTTGTTTTCTTGTGCATTCGTGCTGTTCCCAACTTTCTCCTCTCGGCACTCTTTGTTCGTCTGACGTCGTTTCTAGCAATTGGAGAACTCCACAACATCACAAACAGTGGGGATGGACAACCATCATGACAGCCCAGACGGACGCAATTAGTTTCCAGTGAAGCAGCTGGGTCTTCTCCTTGGTGCTGAGCTGAGGACAGTGCAGCCTTAATAGTAGCAGGGAGTTCGCATTGCCGATCACATCATGTCAAGGGGAAATATGTTTGCCATGTTTGGGTATGAAGCTACAGGCACTGGCTACCATCTTCCGTCCTTTGCTTTGCGCCCTGCAACCCTGGACTTCCCGTTTGTTCCAGAGTATGACCCCCAACCCAACACGGCTGCCGTGTGGGATTCCCGCCACATGGGCGGGAGGGTGTGTTTGCTCCGGCTGTCCCCCGATACAGTCAAAATGACGTCGAAATTGGACGAAGGGTCCATTCTCCGTCCGGCAGCCCAGCCAGTTTGGGAAGACCCTGGGATTCTGACGTTACGCTTGCTGCTGTTCTGGAGCCGGCAAGGAGGGGTTGAGCTGCTCTCAACAAGAGCTTCCAACCAGGGTGAAGCTTCAAAACGTGTGTTATCGATAATCACGGCCAAGCCCCTCCGCCCGCCACACGCTCCGGTCTGCCTACTTGCAGGCTGGCATAAGAGGGCTGCTGTATCCGGGCGAGCTGGAAGTCAAGGGATACAGCCGTGGCTTACTGTGAGTCGTGTAGACCGAGCTTCATCCCGGGCGGCGGAAGCTTCGATGCGCAAGATGGTGGGCGACCTCGTTCGGACAGCTTGTGGTCCGTCCCTGGCTTGCTGGGGGCGGGTTCCCCTCTCAGACCGGACCTCCCGCGGTAATGGGCCCGCTGTGGGGAATCCCTATCACTTGGTTGCGGCAGCAAGGGTGGTGGCTCGAAAAGTGACACGGGCAGCGGGGAAGGTACTTTGGGTACATGCCCAGCGCAGCAGCGGCGAGCTGTGATCGAGATCGATCAGCACCTGCCCTCCGCAGATCGGTTTTCCATCGTAAAAAAAAATATAGGAAAGAGCACCAGCAACAAAACCTGTCCTTGCCTCCAGTCCAATCCGGGTGCACCTTACACCACCTATTCCCGCCCAGTTTGCAGGGGTTGCGAATTCGACCTCCCCCATAAAGATGGCTTTCCCTCAGCAGGCTGGACCCAACTCTCCCCCACCCAAACTCCAGGTTGACCGACATCTCGTTACTGCCCGTGAAACCCGTGAAACCCGTGACAGGTTATCAGAGTTTAACTTATCAAGCGTCTGGACGCCGGCTCTTCGAAATCAACCATTCGGCTACTCTGCCGCCACCCACCTGCAGGGCAGTCCGGCATTGCTTGAGAATCCATTACATATACCAAGCAGCCAACCACCACGCCCGTTTTCCCCAAGGTCATATCATCATTATTCTCCTCCTTCAGCCGGATCTCAGCAAAAGCTGAGACGGTGACGCGACGACATACCGTCGAACACGTCAGCACTGGAGCGTAACATGGGCAAGCGCTCCTTCGACCACATTGAACCCGCGGTTATGTCAACAGACAAAGTACCGAAAAAAGTGAGTGTACCCGCGTCCTTGAGCCGCAGGTAGCTTGCTAACCTTGTTGCTTAGAACGAACGCAGCCATGAGGAGAACCAGGAGCGAGCCTACATCGCCGCGTCCCGCCGGTCGGACCGAAGCATTGAAGCCCGCTTACAGTCGGCCAGGATGGCTTCTGAGATTCACAAAAAGCGGACGGGCAAAGGCTTCAAGATAACCGAAGAGATCGTGAGAAAGGAGGAAATGTATGAGGAGGAAGATGATGAGCTGCCACGCCACTACCGCGCCTTGACAGCCCATCTGCACACTTCGTCCCCGACAATGAACCACCGAGCCAATGCGTTTGTCACTAGTCAGATTGCTGCCGCAACGCTTGCTCGGGAGATTGAGATCAACCGACAATTTGCGGAACAGTTTCCCAACGTGCCGAGCGTCTCCGGGCATCTGACGCAGGCAATGTATGCCCAACCCGTACACCCAGACCCCAACTCGTTGCATCCTTACCAACAAGGTTTCCACTTTGGTTCCCCCCCGCCGGTAGGATACCATCCACGGCATCGGTCGCAGTCTCTCGCCCAGATCGCACCGCGGCCGCAACCGCAACCGCAACCGCAACCGCAGGCGAGTTATGCCCAGTATCACCACCAAAACCCCATGGCGCGGCATGCATCCTTCGACGATCCAGTACCAGCTCTGACGCCTGGTTCGGGAAGGACACACACGCCGAGCTCCGCTGGCACACCCCCTCTCTTCCAGACTGATGAACTTCAGTTTAGGGGGCAGTCTACCTCGGCGTTGCCGGTTGACCCGTCACTCGGCTTGTCAACCACATTTGGATCCTCCTTTACATCAGAATTAGCAAACAATGCTAAAGATATGGTGAACATTGACCCGACCGATCCAACGACCCAGTACCTTCTGGGTTTAACTGATGGCGGCGAACTTGCCGGGTCGGATGCGACATCGATGGTGTGGTCTACGGATTTTTCGCCCAGGGATATACCTATCCCGTCTTCGGAACAGCAACACTTCGAACCATTAGCTCCTGAGCCATCGGACGCCCTCGATATCACTCAAGCGATCAGAGAGGAATCCTTCCCTTTGCAAGAAGGCAGCCGGGTCAGCACCCCGGGTTGCAGCGTCAACAGTGACTCTTGGAAGGAGTGGTTAGCTGATGACGAAGCTGAATTTGGCATTAGCTGATTTTGTTGGAGCTTTGCTGTTGTCGGGTTGAAATTACTGGCATATTCGAGCGATTTCCACATTTGCATTGCGCGGCGTTCGTGGGTCGAATTGACAAGGACGACGATGAGGTTCGGACGCTCCTACTGAGCGAGCTCGCAAGCGATTACTTGACGGAAAAGGCAAACAGAGATCAAAATGTTCGAAAGAGAAAGGATTCGCGTTGTCGTTGAAAGTAATGTGGTCATGATTATGAGGAGTAATGTGATCATGATTATGAGGGAGGAAAACCTCTGAACGGACAAAAAAAGAATAAAACGATCAATCATATGAATCAATAACATGCAGGATGGGCGGTTAGTGATCAGAAGCCCCCGGAACCCCCAATTGGAAGATTGGGCCACCCCCTTTTGGGCATGTCATGTCTCAAATCTGCCTTGTGGTTCCACAACAAGGTCAAGATGTCACGTATGTTTGCTACAAGGATAAGATCCAAGGGCTCCAATCACACAAATTCATGGGAAAACGCAGAGGCAGAATGGTGGGAAACTCCATTCCCTGGAGTGTCTCTCACAGATGAGAGTCTAAAAAAAACGAAAGAAAAAAATCCCGACGCGGGCACCGGAACGGAGGGCGTGCTTTAGGCGCCACCCCCGGCTCCGGCCCCGGTGGCCGCCGTGGACCCACCACCGCCGCCATTCTCGTTGGCGCCACCCGCGCCCGAGCCCGAGGCCCCACCCCCGCTGTTGTTGCGGCTTTCGCCGCCACCGCCGGTCTCATTACCCTGCGACTACATGTTAGAAGAAGGGTTCAACAATATTGCTGCTGGCTTGGCATTTTTCTTTGAACTCTTCCCGGTCCGGCTACGACTTAGGCGCTGTGAATTTTGGCCACCCACGGGTTGACCATGAGCGGTTGGAGAACACCGAGATGACGTTGAAAGGGTAGGATTGCAAAATGTGACTTGCTGGTACAGCAGGTAGGTGGTTGGAAAGAAAAGGTGGGATGCTTGTTTGGGATGGAGGTGTTGTGCGTCCTTGGGAGAAATAATGGGAGGTAATAATTAGAAGAAAATTCCAGGGATCAGGGAAACAACGATAGGCGAGGGAAGAGAATGAACGAAGGGTAATTGGAGGGGGGGGAAACAAATGATGACTCACGTTGTTGGGCACAACAACAACAAGCCCATCCGCCGGAGCGGGATTCTTTTTCTTGCCCGCTGGGCGGGCGTCGTAGTGACCGTTGCCGGTCATGTCGTAGCCGGAGCGGCCCATTGCGCCGACACAGGGGACGGAGAGCGAGAAAAAAAAAAGCTGCTGTTTTTCTATATAAATCTTCTACTCAGGATTGGTCAGCGGGGTGTGCTTGTAGGGATGCTTATACATCTTTGGGGAGGTACCATGGTATACATAGCACGCTTGAGCTATATTAAACGTTTTTATCTCAGAAGGGAAAACCTTGGACATGGTTGAGGCGGTGGAACGCATGTTGGGTTTGGTGGGAGCTGAGGTTGGGGAAGGTTGGGGTTTGGGGCTATGTCGCTGTCTCAGTGGGTGAGTTTTTGCAGGCAAGGAAACTATGAGGAGGGTTCTTGGGAGCAGCGGGGGAGAGACGGTTGGCGATGGATAGCACGTACGAAGATCTTGGCTGCGGAGAACGCTGGGTTTTCTGGTGGGATTCGTCTGCGACGGGTGGTCAGTAATAGGTTGGCGAGGAGGTGTATAAGTGTTGCGGTGGGATGTTGTCGCCGGTCTGAACTGAAATCGCCGGACTTGGCGGAAAGTACTGGGCGTTGAGGATATACTTGGACGATGAAAATATACCTGGATAATAAAAATATGTTCGGATGACAAAAAAAAAATATACGGTGTTGTCATCGGTGTTGAGAAAGCATGGGGACTTACAGAGACAGGCGCCAAAGGGCTGGGTTTGAATGAAAGCTTGAAGAAAGAGAAGAGGAGAGGGAGCTGCCAGTGTGGCAGGGACGATTAAATACTTTTCCAACAGGGCCCAAGTTTGCGGTCGTAGGTTTGTTGTTGTAGCTGTTGGGGTTGTTGGGGGTATTGTCAGTCAAGTCATCCCATCTCCGTCAAGACCAACAACTGGAAGGGGCAACTTTTTGAACTTAAAGAAACGGATCAGTTCTCGCCTAGACGAGCAGGATCTGGCCATGGCAAGAGGGTCGACATGGTCACTCTGAAACCGCTATTCTTCGACAAGGTAATCTATAAGCATGGCACCCTTGGACTTCTCTGTCATCGTATAACTACCCTAACGGCTCTGTGTCGCTATTCCCAGCGTAAAATGACAAAGCCCAACTTGCCGGCGCACGCCATACTTGTGTCCTTGCAGTACAAAGTGCCATAAAGGTAAGCGGATACACAAACGCGTATGATAATAAAGCGTCTTAGTTTGGGATGAAAGAATGAAACCTGCAAAGACATCTTGATTCTCTGTATCAACAGGATGGGTATCATATCACGGCAGGGCCTATGCTGCCACAGCTACATCCCCCTTGTTCTTCTTTTCACCGAAGCTCTTGCTCTTCTCCCTTGGTTTTCCCTTCTCATGTCCTCTGCTCCCGTCCTTCTTCCACTCCACTTTAGCCCCCTCCTTTTTGTATGTCCCCTTCTTAGCTTCGTCCCTCGTTTCCTTCTCCTTGGGTTTAGGCGCTGCGGAGAGCGTGGCCCCCTCAGGATTAGTCTCCTTCGCCCATCTCACCCAGTCATGTCTTCGATGACTCCACAGATCGCCCTTCCAAGTTCTCCAAACGCTCCTTCCAAGCCAAGACTCCCTCAGGTCTGTCTCGCGTTCTTGTAATTGCGCCATCATATTCTCCTTGAGATGGAATGGCACTGCTATCCCCTCGCCCCTGGATGGAGCCGCGATGACGGCGTTGATGATGGCTGAGCTATGCTGTGATGTAGCAAGCTCGTACGTGTTGGGGAGCATCGACGCCACCAAAATCTTGTGGAACGCTGGGCTCTGCGCTGGCGTAGACAGAGCCTTGAGTAAGATAGCCGCAGTCTGATGAGAAGACGTCGCGAGCTTCAGGACCTGAGCAGAATTGAGGGAAGCGAGGGAAACTTGGATGGCCTTGCATGGAGAGCCAGGGATGCTGAGGAGGGTCGAGACAAGTTGACTGCCGTGGGACAGTAGAGCCGCCTTGTTCTTCATCTCTTCGGGTTGGAAGGATTTCTCCTTTTTGCTTTCGACCGCAGCTGGCTCGTCGTTGGGTAGACAGAGCTTCGGCACAAGATGTTTCCAGTCATTGCCACAGGCGGAGCTCAGAGCCTGGAGGAGCGAGTTGATCTCATTGGTAGCTTGTCGAACACTGCAACGCTCAAAGAAAGTCTTGATGACATTGAGGCGCCCCTTTTCGACGAAGCTTGCAATTTGGGGAAGCGACTTCTCAACAGCGTCCGCAAGATCTTCCTTGCTCAGACGATTGAGAACCCTGATGGCAGGGTATGATGCAATGTCATTCCGGAGCAGGCTTTGGATTCGAGGACCGAAAAAGGTAGCGTGCAGGCCCTTGAAGACCTTGCCAGGGCAGTTTGTGATCAAGGTCTCAAGAAGTCTTGAGCCAATTGGGTCGTAGAGCATGCTGTTGATAAATTCGGCGGCCTGCGATTTCTCGTCGCTGAAGGACGCCGGGGCATCCGGGATGAGTTTGTCCACGAGGGACGTATAATCCTGCTGCTCTTCCTGCTCCTTAGCCTTCGACGCAGCCTTCTTGGCTTTGGCGAACAACGAGAGCTCCAGCTCCAACAACAGCTGCAACGTGGGGTTACCTGTTGGGTGCTTGGCGAGGACCCTGAGTGCTGTCGAGTCTAGGTTTGCTGTGGAGTCCGTCATAATCTTCTGGATGGCAGCTGTGAAAGAAGATGGGACAGCGCGGTTCTGAGAAGCAAGCTCGCTTGTCATGACGGACGCCCCCTCCACCGTGATGTGCTCCTTCTTCTTACTCTGCAGGAGAGACTTTGTGCCTACTTGGTTGAGGGGCCTCCCAGACAGAACAATCAAGAGAGCCCTCAAAGCATGCGAGCCGTACCTGTCGGAAACTAGATACGACAAGTGCTCCTCCAGCTCGTCCAGCGTCAGCAGAAATAGCTCCTCCATCGTCCGCTTCTCTTCCGCATCCACCACCCCTTCGTCAGCAACCTCCTCCTCCTCTTCGCTCCCGCCAAGCTCTCGCGTAACCACGGGCACAGATTGCAGAAACAGCTTCTCGCAACAATGGCTCGCAAATCGGTGGGTGATCAAGCTGATAAAATGGCCGGCGAACGCCTGAAAAAGGTGCTTTTTCTGTCGCGTGCTTGACAGCAAAATCAACCTTTCCATCAAGCGTGAGCACGATTGACTACTTGCAAGCTTGAGCTCCTTGCCAACAGCCTCTTTGTAGACGTTTTCCAAAAACAAGTCTCGTTCCTCGGTCGACGGAAAGTCGTTCAGCTCGAGCAGCTCGTCTGCGTGGCGAAAGTACTCCTGCTCCTGGTCCTCGAGCATTCCAAAGAATTCGCGCTCAAAGCCGGCGCCTCCCGGGCCGCGCGGGGCAGCATCGTCGTCGTCATCTTCGAGAGGAATGTAGTCGAGGGATGCAATGTTCTCGGGGAGCTCACGGCGTTGTCGCTTTGCTTCGGGTTCGGGCTCTTCGACCTCCCTGGCCCTCTTTTTGGCCCGTTTCTCGTCGCGAATCAATTGGCGCTTCGACTTTCTGGTTTTGCCCATGTTTGCGGTGTTGGCGATGTTCTCGAGAGCATTCACGGTGGGGTGCACTCGATCGAAAGCAAAGAATAAAAAAAAGTTGTTATCTTATCGGATGGAAAACCCTAACCCTGTTTTCAGACGCCGCGAACTTTGTGTCGTGCCTTCCATGGGATAGAAAACGCACGCTTGCATCCGATTCCATCCGAGTTACAGTAAAACTTGTAATAGCCATAATACCATCTTAAACATATACGCCGGGAAGAGCAATATAACTCCTAGCAATGTCCGAATAGATGCAAGTCGGGTCAGCTCCAGGTCTTACCCCTAACCCTGATCAAAGGGTGGCAGTCCTGACCACCCCGTCGCCATGTCTGGTTAACGAGGGCGGAATTTCGTCAGGGCTCTTCCCATTCCGATACTGCCATAGCCTGCTAAGGTCCTTAACCTTCACTTTGGCCACATCCCGCCTCCTGAACCTCCCTCTCTCCTCCACCGGACTACCCCCGTGGATGGCCACATCACCGACCTCGACGGTCCCTCGGCCAAGCCAGCTCACTTCCATCGCCTCTTTGACAGTCGCCATCTCACCCCCCACGGCCCCGACAACAATCTCACTTTCCATAAACTCATTATTCTCCTCCACACAGCCGAGAAACTTCTTCGGGTCGTCGGGGTCCCTTTCCAATGGGAACATACCATCGAGGTAATGCTGGCAAAACTGATGTCCTCCACGGGCAGATGTTCTTGCGAACACGCGGCCGATAAACCTAGGTAGGCTCTGCGAGCCAAGAGCCGAGGTGGTGAAGTGGAGGACACCCCAAAGAGCGACAAAGTCGGTTGTGTGTGCGTAGTGCTCGATATGGCCGATAGCTCTGTCAGAGACCTTTGAAGGAGAGAGGGACGATGTTTCTGCACGTAAAAGTGAGAAAGTTGATGGGGTGGGCTGATTCGTTTCGCTCGCTGCGGCATCTTGCTCCGCCGGCGTTCCTGACCCATTTGGGGAGGGCTGACGGATGATGGGAGCTGACCCAGGTGCGATGTTGGTCGAGTCAAGAGATCCGGCAACAGGGTTGTTCAGAGCAACATCTTGGGAATGAATGTGCCTATGAGGATTATTGAAGTGGTTTGCGGCGTTGCCAAAGGTGTAGACTTCGAGCTTTGCGAGGAGATCCTGTGGCAGCTCTTGGAGGAGCCAGTCGAGGATAAGGCTGCCTTCGATAGCTCCTTGAGAGTGTAGGATGAATATGACTTTTGAGTATTGAGGGTTGTAAAGCTTCTCTTTGATGATGCGGTAGCATACCCGTACATCGGTGGTCGCATAACCCCAGTTGCGCTGTATCAAGCATTCAACCACATCGAAAATGATACCCGCACTATCTGATCAGCTTTGGCATTCCGGCAAGTCTGGTATTTCTCTTACGTCTTGTTGTGTATGCCGAGGATGGGACGTTTAAATGTGAGGGCAAGCCGGTTGAGATTGTTCTGCATCCAGTGCGAGCTATGACTGATCAGCGGTCACTTGTCAAGACAATCGTTGGAAGGCTCCTACCCAGCGGCTACTCCGTTGATAAAGATCCATTGCTCATGAGCATGCTCTGGCGATGCAGGGGCATACTGAGGATCCGAATGATATTCCACACCCTTCCCGTTGATCAACATGCAAATGCCATGATTGACCAGGAAAAAGAGGGCGACACCCAGCACGGCAATCCACACCGGGAGCAGGACGAGTGCCGGAAGCGCCACGATGAAACCTAGCTGCAAGATACAGAGGATAAAGTGGATGACAATGCAAAAAAGGTTGCCTCGAGTAAAGGAGAGCTCATCGAGGTCATCAGAATCTGCTGGTTTCATGGGCAGCAGCACGTACGGCAACGCCCAGAGGAAAAAAAAGAAATAGTAAATGTCAAAAGCCATTAACCGCCATGGCAAATCGGTATAGCCGTAGTTGATGACCGATTTGCCCCCTATTTGGGAGCCAAAGAACTTGGTGACATTTGGGACTGGCGTTTTCGCCTTCCTCCAGAATGAGGCCAGCCCTGCCATGGCGCCTATTGCGGAGACGAAGGTGAAGAATGAGGCGGCGTAGTATGTGGACAGATTCATGTCGAGATGAGAGAAACGAGACAACAAAAAAAAGGGAAATCCTCCCCATTTACCTTCAAGCCAGCGGTGGTGAAATTCGAGGCGTCGCTGACCGGTTCACATGGCTCGAGTGATGAGTGGGAGTGCACACCAAGAAATCATGGCTGAGCTGGGGCTTGGCACCTCCATTGGCGAGACCGTAGGCTGCCGCTTACCCGGGGACCAGGTTGTGATTGTTGGCATTGCCATGTGTTCAACACCAATGCAACCCGTCGCAACTCATTTGTTGTGGACCGGCTCGTTATTGTGCAGAATGGAAAGCTCACCTCCTTGGCAAATTCCAGACCATCGTGCAGGTTGTCGGGTGGTAGAACGGTGGGTCATCGCTGATAACGGCCCGCGCTGAGGTGCCCTGGACCCTATGCGTTGGAGGAAGGTGCGAGGAATGCTTGGATGGGGTCTGATGGGGATGGGACTTCATTGCATGACCAGGTATGGCCTTCTATTTCATCTCATGTTTAAACTGAAGGAACCGAGGTGCGTTTGATAATTTCGCCGACAGCCTCGTCGACGCCTGAAACGACCAAAGTCGGCTTCACCTCTCCGATGACGTCGCCCAGCTTATCAACCCAACCCCTCCCGGCTCGGTCAATCCACGCCGACCGCAAGCCCGCCGCCGTTGCGCCGACGACGTCGAACGGGTTTGCCGTTATGAGCCAAACATCACTCGGCGACTCTTGCTTCCCAACTTCTTGGACCAAGTGGTCGTAAGTCCTTTTGTCTGGCTTGAACACTGCGACCGAGTCAACCGTGACGGTTCGCCCGAACAACCCCGCGAATGGCTTCAAGTCGGGTGATGTCGTAACCGATGCCGAGACCATTTCACCGGTCCCGTTGGAAAATATCAAAGCCTCAACACCTGGGGTCTTTCCGACCAGGTCCAGAGCCCCCGGGA
The DNA here is from genome assembly GCA_036250225.1 of Cercophora sp. LCS_1. NCBI lineage: Eukaryota > Fungi > Ascomycota > Sordariomycetes > Sordariales > Lasiosphaeriaceae > Cercophora > Cercophora sp. LCS_1. Next base: position 1,306,479 of record JAPZLL010000004.1, read on the forward strand.
CATCAGGGAATACGCGCAGCGCATTGTATGCCTGCATCAACCTGTTGGCATCATCTTCTGAGAGCGCCAAGCCAGACTCGGCAACAGCGTGCTGTAGGGCGCCCCTAGTGATTTCGCTGAATGTTCGATACAATCCTGGTGATAATCAGCTCAGTTCATCGGCAAGGCGTCGGCGACCGGAAATGGCCTCACCCATGCTGTTGATGCGCCATGTGTATTCCAGCTGATAGCGCCGCCAGAGCGCAGCGAGGGGCTTCGCAACATCCTGACCATACGTTTTGGCTAGTTCTTCGGCGATTGACTCGGTGGACAGCAATGTTCCATACAGATCGAACGCGATAACACTGCTTTTTGCCATGTTTTTCTTTTCGTCATGCGTCACCTGCCGCCGGTTGACTCACTGAGCGGGTTTCGGCCCTGTTATAAGCCAGCTGGGTGCCCCGCGGCGGGCCGGCGGCGCTCAACCATCCCAATCAGGGCTGACAGCGATGCAGGGACAGCGCCGATGACAGCGGCCGGGGACCGGGATTGACGCCCCAAGTCTGCACCGGTGTGCGGAGTACGGGAGAGCCCGTCGTCATGGACTGGAGAGCTTCCGATCTGATATCATAAATGGCTGAGGAGAAACCAAGACATGACCGCTTACTGGACTAACGACGCAAGCTTTCTTATCGCTCAACCTCCACAATGACGTCCAACATCGAATCTTCTGAGTTTACCAATTATGAGTGCTTCCGCGATTCCCTCTCGGCCGTCCTCATCCGTCGTCTCACCAACACCGGAACTGCCACTAAGCCCAATCGTCGTTCCAAAAGACAAGCTTCCCCTGGGTATACTCCCACAGACGCCGAGGATCTGACCGACTTTATTGATTACATCGCTGCCGAGATCTTCGTCACCCTTCCTCTTTCACTTCGAACCCTCGATCACCACGTCTGGTCCACGACCCCTGCCATCCAAGAATCATATTCCCTACCTCTGACCGCCGAAACCACAGCCCCACTTCTCAACACCTTGGATCCTTCAATTCTTGACTCTCTCATCGCATATGGCATCATCAACTCGACGGACTCGCTTCCCGCCACAACTGCCCCCATAGCGCTCCCCGACTTGCTTGCACCGGTCCTCACATCATATCTCAGCACAATCACCACACCTCCGCCACCTCCCTCCTCGACCAAGGGCAAGGTTACTGCTTGCGAGATTTGTGGGCGCGACTGGATCAACCTCAGCTATCATCATTTGATACCACGAATGGTGCACGCCAAGGTGGTGAAAAGGGGGTGGCATCGGCCAGACGAGTTGCAGAACGTTGCATGGCTGTGTGGCGCTTGTCACAAATTTGTGCACCATTTTGCAGGACACGAAGACCTGGCCAGGAACTATTACACTGTCGAACTGCTGATGGAGGCGGAGGAGGTGCAAGAGTGGGCTGCTTGGGTTGGGTAAGTTCAACTCGCTCTTGTGGTAAGATGCACAACTGACTGGAAGTAGTAAGTTGAGATGGAAGGGTCTTGGTACGACAAAACGCAGGGGTCCATGATGGGACTACTCACCGTCGACACCAATAGGATGAGCGCGCGGAAATGGAAGCTGGGCACGTTGGTAAACGGTCAATTTCAGACCATGGCCGTATAAACTCCAGATCCCGTTGCTCAAGCGATGATGCCTTCATAATCTCGTCGCGCCTTCCTCGTGTCCTAGCAATGCTTTTCTGTCCTCGTCCTCATTATCGTCATGGTTCTTCACAACAACTCTGGGCACATGCCCACTATCCCGTTCTTCCTCTTCACTCACTCGCATATGACCTCCTTCCTCGTCGCTTTCGTCATCTTCCGAAATCACGCCTCGTTCGGTGACATAACTCCTTGATCTCCTCAGGCTCATCTCCGCGGGCGATGCTTTGGCGCTGGGCACGACTCCTTTACCAACAACAATGCTCTTCGTTCGGTCTACGGTGTCGGTTGGCGTGGACGAGGACCAGCTTAGCCCTGCGCTGATGCGACGATCAACTTCGGCCTTGAGGCTGAGCCCACTGCCGCCCTCGCCGTACGTGTTCCGCTGGGAAGAGATGTCGACGCTGTTGCCCATCTCGAGATCATGGTATGTGCCCGGCATTTTTCTCGTCTCGGTCGCTTGGTATTGTTCGAATTTGAGGACGCGGCGGAACACCTTGAGTGAGTAGACGAACGTCGCAATGGCGACAGCCAGGAAGGCGCAGTCAAGGGCGAGGCCCACGATCGAGTAGTTGTGGTCGACCCCCTGGATATGGACGGTGATGTCGAGCGACAGCATGGCAAAGGCAAGTGTGAGCTTGAGCACATGCGTGCATAACATAGCAAAGGGGGTCAGCGTTTCCGTTGCCATCTTGGAAATCTCGATGATGGTGCAGATGAGGGCGAGCGTCGAAAAACCAACATTTGTCGACTCCCAGCTATGACGGATCGGCCTGTCAGCACGTCTGCAAACCCCTTATAAGTCGCTGCGCAAAGAAGCACATACACAATTTCCACCGTCGGAATCCGACCAGTGGCTTCCTCGTCGCTGTAATGTTCGACCGTCTCAGCCACCCGATAGGCAAAGATGCCCATCAAACAGAGCAACATCACAATCTGAACCCCCCAACACGGCACCATGAACTTGAGTCGCCATTTCGCCCTCGTGAACAGTACCTGGTCGACGTTGACCGACGACCCCATGGCTGGCCTTGTTCGAGGTCGGTGAGAGTCGCGCTCCGTCAGCAGCAGCAGCGCCGGTGTTGGTCAAAATCCCTCGGGGGAACGTTTTTCAAGCGACAGCGACTTATCGCGAACTCGTCCGATTTCTCATTTCAGCCCCTCCGTGTGTCGTTCCTTGTGCGCCAGCCCAGCAAAACCCGACGTCGTTGAGCAAGAAACAAAAAGAAACAAAGGGGACCAAATGGGCAAAAAGAAGTCGACAGCCCCAAAGGGCTTAAGGGCGTGGGCACATTTTTATCCCCCCATTCTCCTCCCAAAGAACAAAACGGAAATGAGCCCGACTACTTGCTGCGGCTGCGCCAGCAACACCCTGGTTGGTGAGCTTTCTTCTCAGCCCTCTTCCTCTCACTGACGACGGCGTTGCTGATGTGCAGGCCGGCGACCAACGAGCGGGCGCGCTTGCACAGGTCGGTCAAGGGTCTGATTGGAGCGCCGTCATCGGTCCCCACTGCGCAAGCGCTCCAGATCCTCGAGGGGCTGAGAGAGATGCCACCGCCAGCTGCCACACCACGGTCTTGGAATTCTCGGTTTGGGGAATGGAGCGCGACGGGCGCCCGATCATCGAGATTCCATCCCGGCCCGCCATACTGAGGTCTTTTGCTTCATTCTGGAGAGATGTGGCGGAATCAGCACTGCGAGCCGCCGTTGTTGTGCATTGAAAGGGCAAGATTTTGGCGATCCTGGAGGATCAAGCCTCATTGCTTGCTGGGTTGGGTAGGAGGGCGGCCGACGGCGCCGTGCCCCTCCCGAGCCTTGTTGGATCTGACAGGCGGGGTGCGCTTATCTTCCTTCCTCCACGCTGTGCCCTTGGGTTGGATTTATCGACTTGACGGTTTTGCACTCACATTACAAAAAAAAAAAAAAGGGTACAAAACTACAGTACCCAATTACTCTCTGAACTTCACTTATGCTTTAGTTCCAAGTTCACCGGCGGCACATCTGTTACACGGCTTCGCGACGGGCGGTAACCACATGGGAAACCAAAGGGTCCCGGAATCTTGACTGCATGATGTCAGCGCTAGGGTTCCTTGGGTGCTTCGTGGCTTGCCTGGCTCCCGTTCCCTGCAACTGGCCCGATCGTGTGTCCCCAGCGCGATTCTCCGGAGTCTTAGCTCGGAGTTGGGGAGAGTCTGACAAAGGGCTTCACCCTCCCGGCATTCAAGTTCCTACGGGACACATCTTACGATTGCGATCTCGGGGATACCTATCGATCAACTAGTTCACATCCGAATCCTCATCCCTTGGGGAAGGCTGATGTCAACCCGGCAGAGGAACAAGCATGTAAGAATCTGACAATCGGCCGTCACCTCGGATCTCACAGCACTGGACCAAAGCTTTGATCAAGAGAGGTGGTGTGCTGGCAACTGGTGGTCGCCAAAAATAATGATAAAAAAAGGTATATTCACCAATCCAAAACCAAATATCCGCCCAGAGAGCCGCAGCAAAAAGAAGCCTGGGCTATCTCTACCACCAATCCTTCTCCAGTCTCCTCTCCAATTCAGCAGCAGCAAGACAATCTGTATGGCGGCTGGTTGGAAGTCTATAAACCGCGCGACTGAATGCCTCCCTGCGGGGCCATCCCAATATTAACATTGTTGTTGTTTTATGCGGCTGACGTTCCGAGTCATATATGTACTTTGAACCGCGTTTGTTTTCAGCAACGGGTCAAAACCCAAAACACCCTCATCCATTGCACTCCCCTCGTCTCGGCGACCTCGGCTTGAGTGTTGCTTGTCGACGTCGACACATCATGACCCCCTTAGAGTCCCTTGGCAGTGGCGTCCTGGTACACCCGGGCGGCGTTGAAGGGAACGATGTTGCCAGCCGCGTCCGTCATGGCGGGAATCTTGGCGTCAACGTTGGGGATAACGTTGGACTGACGTCTCTCGACAGGGACTGTTATGGTTAGTTAGCCAGGATCACACGTTCCTTGCCCCTCAGATGAACATACGACTGCCGGGATAGGCCACAGCAACGGCGACGAAAGCAAAGACGGCGGCGACGGTGAACTTCATTTTGAATATGGGCGTGTCGTGTGACTGCGAATCGAAGAGGAGACGAGAAAAGACGATATGTCGGCCGGCGACGAGCAGGATACTTTGGAACGGAACTGGCGAAGAAGAGAAACAAGACAAGACAAAAGAGTCAAGAAGCGAATGGGACAGAAAGGAAAGAAAAAGGGTGTTCAGACGGGCGGCTCGGGAAGCATTTGGTATTTGTATCTGCTTGGCCAAGCGGGCGATCCTGATCGCCGGTGATTGATGGTCAACATGCGTTTCAGGGCGTGAACCACGGCCGTGTCTTGCCAAATCTGTCAACCCATCACCGCAACGGCTCACTTGAGACGGTCGAGGTGGACCCAAGACTTTGCCCCCCAACCCTAGGTAGGGGCGTCTGCAAAACCTTGCACATCGCAAACAAACCTGGTATGTAGGTAGTTCGGGCTGGCAACGAAGGAGGCGGCTGATACTCGGAACCTGCACTCCCAGGCGGCCAAGGGAAAGGAGACAATAGTAAACAGGGACTCGGCGGTCGAGGATGCTGGTGTTCTGGCCCAGTTCTGGCCCGCAAAGCCACGCTGGCCACCGCAACTCGACCGCAAGGTCACGGTGCTAGCAGTAAGCTTAACCACTCTAATCTTCTTTTTCGGACGACGCAGGGCCTGCAAGTGGAGGCTCCGATGGCGAAGCTTTTGGGGGACCAACTGGTGAAACCGGCAGTGTGTCCGCTTGAGGCGGCGCATTGAAGTAGAGCCGCGTCGGCGGCGGCAGCCCACGTCGGAAGAAGGCGATCCCGCGTCTTGGCCCAGCATGTCTTCCACACTCTGTGTTGCAGCGTGTGCTCAGACCCCCTGTCTCTGCCAAGCTTTAGGCCCAGCGGGCCAGGATCGAGTAGAAAATGGGCGTGTCAGCCCTGTCTTTTGCGATCTCAACCCCCTCGACTCTGTTCCACATCCCAGCGGCGGGATTGGGGATGAAACTTGCGTGGAGCCTGCTGACGAGTTCACCTGGCAACTGTCTGTCACCGGCCGTCCGACTGTTGCTGCGATGGGGGCTTTCGGACCGCATCCCCACAGCGCACATAGTGCTGAAACACCAAAACTGTGAGGGGCCTGTTTCATGCAGTGGCCTCACTGTCACGGTGATACTGTCATCACAGAAAAGCTTCCCGAACCTTAACAAACCTAATCGGCTACCCAAGCGAGAGGAAAGTCTAGACTTGCCGTCCCCCCCGGTGAAGTTTGCTGGAGCTCGAACGGGTGTTGAAACTGGCAATTGCGTAAGGTAACCCGCCAACAGCCAGTTTTCAGTTGATTTGGTGAGAAATGTCTCGGTCGAAAGACTTTGGGAGAAGTAAAAGCTGGCACAATCATTGACTGCAGGATTACTGAATGCCACGCCCGTCCGACAAGCCAAGTGTATTAGATGACGAGGCTCAATGACGAGCAAACCTCTCAAGAATGACATGGTTTGGTTGATACCGGTAACCTAGATTGTTGAGCAGTTGAATGGATCCACTGCAGGGCCAGGACGCCGAAGCTTAGGTACGAACAGCTCCACTGGCGAGTCCCATGAGACTGTCCATACTCCATAGTCAAAGAATAAAGATAATCGCCGCTTCAAAGGCTAAACAATCGGATAGGAACGGGCAGCACGCCGTGTTGGATGAAAGCCGCGCAACGGTCTCTTCCGTCTCAACAGCCCTTGCCGCTTGCGGTGGCGCTGGACAGAAGGCTGGAACGTTTGCTTGGCTCGCGCGGCAGGCGCGAGGCGGGGCGGTTGCATCAGCCGCTGAGCTGCCCCGCGTCCGCGGTTCTCCGGCGACCCCTACCCCACCTTCAGCTCCGCCTGAGATCCCGAGTTTCTTCCCTCTACCCTCCCCGCCGTCGCCTTTGCCCGAAACCCACCGCCGCGAGCCACCTCGAGCCCACTTGTCAAAGCAGTAGCCTGCGGTTGGTCGGGTCCGAATCGCTTCCGCCCGTTCCATTCTTCGCTCTTGACAACGACGGCGGTGGGAAACTCGTCTCGTTCCCTCGGGTTCTTTCCCCGCAACAACATTCGCTTCGATCATCTCCCCGACGACACCCAGCCAAGAGAACAAGCAGAAAAAAGCAAGCGCCCAACGAAAAGCAGCCGGGTAGCAGACAGCATATCATGGCGACCTTAGAACACTGTCTCTACTGCTTCGAGGTCCTAGCTGCCAACCTGGAGAACCGCGAGGCACTCTCCCTCGCCGAGGTCCAGAAGTCATGGTCCACTTATGTCACCACACTCGATGATGACGACGAAGCAAACCCCCGTGGCAAGCTGACCAAGCGGCTTCCGGCCTTGCGCCGCCTCGTAGGCTCGTCATCTTCGAGCGCCGCCTCCTCGGCCCAGTCTTCGTCCGCCTCGAGCACCACATCCCTTCCGCAGCCCGCCAGCGGCGCCGACACCCCGGCAACTTCGGTATCCTCCGTCGCTACCCCCCCGCCCGTCGTGGCGGCGTCCCCCCTCTTCGTCACGTGGAACGTCATCTCCACTCGTCACGACCCCATGCTGCGAGGATGCATCGGCACGTTCGAGGACGAGGAACTCAGCGAAGGGCTCGCCTCGTACTCCCTCACCTCGGCGCTGCACGACACAAGATTCAGGCCGATTTCCCTACGGGAGCTACCAACCTTGGAGGTAGCCGTGACCTTGCTGACGGACTTTGAGGATGCGGATGGCCCGATGGACTGGGAACTGGGGGTCCACGGCCTGAGAATCAGCTTTCACTACCATGGCAGGAGGTACGGCGCGACATATCTGCCTGACGTGGCTGTCGAGCAGGGTTGGACCAAGGAAGAAACACTCGTCAGCCTGATGAGGAAGGCGGGCTGGATGGGGAGGAAGGACAAGTGGGAAGAAGTGGAACTAAAGGTAGTAAGGTATCAAGGCAAGAAGGAGAGCCTCGAGCACACGGAGTTCAAGAGGTGGAGGGATTGGGTTGATAAAGGGGGCAAGTAATGTATCAATGGGAAAGGGATCAGCGCGGCGTGGAGGATTCGGTGTCTGGGATACAGGTGGTCATGGGATGGGAGTCTTTGGTTGAGGGTTGGTTTTAGAGGTCGGACACTGGGAGAACTTGGCGTGAATGCAAGCCGTTGGGCTTGCGGCTACCGCTTTTGGGGAACGAGAAACGACGACATATCTTATTACAGCATCACCATTTAATCTACGTATTCATTACTCGAAAGTCATGGCACAACTTCTCAGTTGGCCACTTGGAGACACCAGGGGCTCAGCACATCCCACCATCCAACTTCATAAGACATATATCATTGGTTACGCCGATAATATCAAAAATCCAACCCGATATTGTTCAAGCAAGCATCCAAAAACAAGAGTGTATGCCCGTGGTATCCATGTTGAGTCCCAAACAAGTACCGTCCCAGACATAAAGAAAAGCCAAGAATCAAGGTTAACCTCCTTCATCATCCAAACTTCATGTACAGAAAAATGAGGGAGGCGCAATCCGAGCCTTGAGCTCATAACCCTTTACAAAACGCCAAAACACCCTGCTCCCACACACACACGCACACACACACGCACACACACACACACACACGCACGCACGCACGCACGCACAACAGCCAACTGACCGATCACACAGCTCGCCACGTGAGATCGGCACGTCACGTCACGTTCACAATCACCAACATCTCAACCTCCTCCAAAAGCCACCACCCCCTCTGCCTACTTTATCCCCATGGATGTTCGGCCCGCGCATCCCAGGACCCCTCGACATGCCCTTTTCATCCTCACTACCCGTAGGCAACGGTGTCAACGGCTTGGTCATACCCCGACTGTTCATCGCCATCTCGGCATCCGTAATCCCCATCTCAGCCATGCGCCTGCTCTCCACGACCCGTCGTACAATCAGCGCAAACGTCTCTTCGATATTCACCTCAAGCCTGGCGCTCGTCTCCATGAACCCGCACCCCCTGCGCCTCGCCCACTCGAGCCCCATGGCCGCAGGCACCTGCCGACTCTCCTGGAGATCGCACTTGTTTCCCGCAACAATCTTGACGGGCGGAATCATCTTTGCGCCGCTCCCCGCGCCCCCGTTCATCATGCCCATCGCGTCGTACATGCCGCCCGTAGGACTCGAGGGGCTGAGACCCGCCTTGCGGGCGCGCGCCGCATTGTCGAGCCGCGTTTCGGCCTCCATGTCAATCAGGTCGTTGAAGTACTGCAGCGCGTCGAGCGAGTCGCGCGACGTGATGTCGTAGACGAGTAAGAAAGCGTCGGCGCCTAGGTTCGACGACGCCCACATGCCGCGGTATTCCTCCTGGCCGGCCGTGTCTGTGAGTGACAGGTGGTAGACGATGCCGTCTATGCGGCGCGTGATCGAGTATGAGTCCTCGATTGTCGGGTCGTACTCCGATGTCCATGCGCTGCGGACCAGGCGAAGGGTTATGGAGGATTTGCCGCACCCGCCGTCGCCGCAGATGGTGATGGAGATGGGGACCGGGGGTTGCGACGACATGGACGCCGATGGGGTGTGTGGGGAAGGCATTGTGTCCCTTTTCGGGTGGTGGTGGTGGTGGTGGCGGCGGGCAAAGGGATTGGCTTGCCACTTTCTCTCTCGCTCTCGCTCTCGCTCCTTGAGAGAGGCGGTAGGGCGTCGTTTCGCTTGTTGGGTTGTTCCTGGTTCTATTCTCTTGTTCTGTGGTGCCCCCCTCCTCCTATGGACTTGGGATGAGTTGAGGATGTGCGGTAGACACGACCAACCACCTTGCGCGCGCGCGGGGTCGTGTTTGCTCGGAGCTCGAAGGAGGGAATGTGTGCTTTTTTTCTGGAAACCCGATTGACAATGGCTCAGGGGAAAGAAAAACTCCTTGCTTTTGCTCCCTTATTGGAGTTCCTTGCGATCGGGGCGGTTCAACACGGCTGTCGGGCTGGGGCAACAAAGTGGTCGTGGCGGCGTTGTAGTTCGTCCGGTGGGGCGCGCGATGTCACGGACAAACAAAACAATCAAAACGGTCCGGGAAAATTCAATGACGGTTTGCAAATTCCTCGGGTAGGGTAGGGAGGCAGCTGCGACCGACGACCAATTTGTTTGCCAGCAAGGAATGGAGGTTGAAACAACCAGAAAAGAAGGCGCAACGAGAGAGAGAGAGGGAGCGATGGTGGTGAGGAGGAACGTCTAGACATGAGGCGGACAGAACAAGGTGGTGGTTGGATGCGGTGTGGTGGTGGTGGTCCAGGGTAGCATTGTAAATTGCGCTTGCTTTTTTCACCCTGGCCGCCGCCTGCGATACGTGCAGGAGGAGCCCTCTTGTCGAGCTTTGAGAGGAGCGAGGGAATGTGACAGTGCGCCTCTCCGTGCATGGGTTGGCGGGAAATGCTACCGCTCACTTCTCTCTCCCTTCGCCGGCGATGCTCTGCAGGGACTCAATATGTGTGTATGCATGAGCCTTTGAGGTGACGGCCGAGACTGACTGAGCGCATCGTCTGATGTTTGCTTGCCTATGCTCAACACTGCTTTGTTGGGGATTTGATACCGCGTACCCAATAGGCACCAGGTTGGAAAGTACGGTGTCCTTGCTCGGGGCCAGAGCCATGGAAACAGTGTGATAAGGATCCTGGATGAAATGGCCCTGGTCCGAAATCGAGTCACAGCCGCCGTAACCTCACCGGCCGCCCTTTTCTCGAGCCAATTGACCCAATGCTTGGTCATCCGTGATCACTAGAGGCGTCGTTGACAGGTCCAGGTCAGGATCAATAGCAAGTGCGGTGGCGCCGATGTTGTGACGTTGTGACGCTCTGATGCTGTGTCGCGGGGCGCCATGTCGGGATTGGGCCATCTGGGTGGGAATGCCCCTTTTCAGACCCATCAAAAAGGGTTCTTTCTTACAGTTGCAGCGTTCTCCTGAGATGCGGCAGATGATCGACGCATTGGGATTGGTGATAAAAATGGCAGCACCACAGGACCCGGTTGGGGCTCGCCGTGGTCCCCCTGGGCGTTTCCTGGACGCAAATCACTGCGGCGCCTCTCCCAGGCATCGATCTCTCTCCACAAGAAAAAGCAAACTTTTTTTTCTGATGCAAATGACAAGCCGGCCGATTGACGGGTGACGGCTTGAGATGCTTGTTGATCGATTGACACGGACGCTAAAATCAGCCTCCTGAAAACGGTGTCTGGCCCCAGTGCCCCCCACAGGGCAGCTGCGGGCCACGTGCCGCGACAGGGACCGCAGGGCATTTTGTTTCGTCAAGGTTTGGAGGTGGGTGAAAATTGGGAAACACTTGCAGATCACGAACCATGGAAACAAAGCCAGAAATGCGGGATCCAGTCCATGCGGGTCGCTTTTTTTGGCGATAGCGGTTCCTGCTATGGGTTTTATTCTCCCGACTTGACACATGGTTGACATTGAACAGCTCCGTCGGACTTAACGGTTTGCACGATTCTGGCTTCACCTGTGGCACTCCACCTCCTCGGCCTGGATGACCCTGCCTTGCCTGCTCACCTAACAGCAACAGAGCACATTGGCCGGCGATGATATCATATGAGGCAAGCCCGGCAAGCCTGCCGATTGGGAGCCTGTCTTGGATTCGAGGTGCTCCCCGCAAACTCCAGACTCTTCTCCAGGCTGACCTGGACTCCCACATCCTCGCTTGCGGCATTTCCGCCTTCTTCGGCACGTGGGCCGTCAATCGGCCTCCGCTTGTGTGGGATGGACGTGGGCGGGTGGCACCCGTACGGCCGGTCATCCACCGGTACAAAAATCTTGCTTCTGCACCTCAGTCAACCCGCCGCCGGTACCTGCGTGTCTGCCGCACATCATGGGCTCCAACGCGTTCTACCCCCCTGAACCCCTGAGTCGGGCGAGCGAAGTCGACCACGTAAGTGGAACCTAGCCTCAACTTGTGACCGCCCAGATCTGACTGTCTCGAGCTCATCGATGCTGTGAAAGCGCTGATCGTCCCCTTCATCCGGGATGCCGACGAGGCTGCGCCTGTGAGGGCTACCGGACAGCTGGCGCCCAATAAGCTGGGTGTCACCCGCAATGTCTTGGTGACATCCCGGAAGCCCGAAGAGCTGGTCCAGCAGCTTGCGCTGTCTCTACCCGAGGAGGGCCGGGGCGAAAAGGGGTTGCTCGAGACCATTCGCGGGATTCTTGACTACAGCGTCAACACCTGGGATCAGGGGTTTATGGACAAACTCTATGCGAGCACCAATCCCGTAGGTTCCCGAGCAGCTGTGTCAGAGCTATATTGACATCAGCAACAGGTCGGTGTTATCTCCGAGCTGCTCCTTGCCGCTCTGAACACCAATGTAAGAAGTCAGCTCGTCATACGTTGCCTCCACTAACCGGCCCGGCAGCTGCACGTTTACCAGGTATCCCCGGCCCTAACGACGATCGAAAAGCACACTGCAAAGACCTTTGCCGGCCTTTTTGGCTTCACCGGCCCTCGCGCCGGCGGAGTTACTTGCCAAGGCGGCAGTGCCTCCAACTTCACCTCGGTCGTCATTGCCCGTAATGCGCTGTATCCAGAGTCCAAGAGGCGTGGCAATGCTGTCGCGGCCCCTTTCATCCTGTTCACCTCAGAGCACGGCCATTACTCGGTCGAGAAGGCCGCTGTGGCCAGTGGTTTTGGGTCCGAGGCCGTCTGGACTGTCCCTGTTGACGCGGCAGGGCGCATGATCCCATCCGCCCTCCGGGATCTCGTCATCAAGGCCAAGGCCGAGGGCAACACGCCGCTTTACGTGAATGCAACGGCCGGCACCACCGTGTTTGGTTCCTACGACCCCTTTGAGGAGATTGCAGAGGTCTGCCGCGAGTTTGGTCTCTGGTTCCATATTGATGCTAGCTGGGGAGGCCCCGCCATCTTCTCAGAGAAACACCGCAGCAAGTTGGCCGGATCCCATCTGGCGAACTCTTTGACTGTCAACCCGCACAAGATGATGAACGTGCCAGTGACGTGCTCGTTCCTCCTGGGACCAGACATGTCGGTCTTCCACAAGGCGAACACCCTGCCGGCGGGGTACCTCTTCCATGGATCAGCAGAGACAAATGGTGACGGAGTTAACGGCGCCAATGGTGTTCACAAGCCCGAAGAGGTCTGGGATCTGGCAGATCTAACTCTGCAGTGTGGAAGAAGAGGTGACAGTCTCAAGCTAGCGCTGAGCTGGATTTACTACGGCTCTGCAGGCTTTGCGAGGCAAATCGATGGGGCATTTGACACGGCCGCCTACCTGGCAAACGAGATTGATCAGAGGGAACACTTTGTGTTGATCTCAGAGAAGCCACCGCCGTGCCTGCAGGTTTGTTTCTACTACGCACCGGGCGGTAAGCTGCCTGAAGACCCCGAAGAGAATACGAGGAGCACGAGAGCCATGGCGGCAAAACTGATCGGTCGGGGATTCATGGTCGACTACGCGCCAGGAGACAAAGGCAGCTTCTTCAGAGTGGTGGTCAACGTCCAAACGCTGAGGTCAACAGTGGACGGGTTGGTCAAGGCGATAGAGGAAGTGGGAAAGGAGGTCACCGGGCAATAGGCAATCTGTATGCGATATTCTGGTCGACAGTCCTGTTTGCGCTGCTCGACAAAGTTCCCGTACATATCCATTCTCGTCAATCTGGTCCAACATGGTCGAATCCTCAAGCCTTGTCGTTCTGAGCCTTGCGGAGGTCAAAGACGCGAATGGCTTCCTCAGCAGCCTTGACACCGCTCAGAGCCATGGCGCCAAAGGTAGGACCTAAACATTGTCAGCTCATCTGCACAACAGTCAGATCGCAGACCAACATACCCATGCGGTTGGCGCCATCAACCTCGGAAAGCTCCATGCCACCCACAATCAGACCCGGGACGATCTCGCGGGTGCCCTTGACAATGGCATCCTCAGCCGACTGCATGTCAAGCCCACGCATACCACCAAGCTGCTCAATCTGCTTCATGCTAACCAGTCTCTTGACCGAGAATGCACCGAACGGACCTGTTATATTCCCCAATCAGCATCCCCCTTTATCATCTCCGTTGCAAACTCACCATCATGCCCCGTAGTCGAAATAACAACCGGCGCATTGATCGTGTTGGGATCCATGCAACTCTGATCATCATGATGCATCGAAACCAACGTCCAATTCGTCACAACGCCCGCAATCCGAACCTCTTCTCCATCATCCCCATCCCCTCCACGTCGGGTAATCAAATCCTCCACAGTCGTCGCATTGAACATCTTGACATTTTCCATCCCCAACACCTTACTCAGCACCGTGCTCGTAAACAGCGCCGCGTGCTTGACAACCACGTACTCCCCCTCGTCCTCAAACGGCACGCCCACCTCGCGCAGAAACACATCGGCCGGCTTGCGCATCACCATGGCGCTGAACAGCTGACCGCCCAGCCATGCACCACCGCCGGGCGCAACGCCCGCTTCGATGATAGCGATGCGCAGATCGGGACGCAGCTTGCCGAGGGTGTAGGCCGCCGAGAGGCCGCAGGAGCCAGCGCCGATGATAACAATGTCGGATTCGGCGTAGGCGTCGAGATCGGCAAAGTAGCGACGCGTCATGGCGCGGGAGACGGTTGATTCGCGGATGGGAGCGAAGGTGAAGGAGGACCAGTTGTTCAGGAGGGCGGCTACGTCGTCAGTGAGGGGGGCGACAGTGGGAGCTCCCGATGATCCCTTGACCTTGAAGGTGGTCTCGATGGGGCTGACGGGAACGGCGGAGGGAGCCATTTTTTTTTAAATTAGATCTAAGAGTGTTAGGTTGTCCCATGGACAAGAAAAGGAAGGGGGACGGTGAAAGCATGAATCCTTTCGCTGGTATTATCCAGATCAAGTTCAAGGCCGTATAATCTCAGCCGTCTCCCACATACGTAACAACATCACCCGCAAAGGATTTGTTATCCGTATGCAGGAGAGGCACCGGCTCACGCATTCAGATATAGTTACCTGAAAGTCTTTTGTGTGATCATGATGGAATGGTACACCGTTGAAAGCAGCCATGGGCTTCTTCCACCCTCCTCGTCCTCCTCGTTTTCCGGTTGGGGCAAGGCATCGTGTGTATGTACCGTTGATACTAGCATCGAACAAACGCCGTTAGTTATCACCACAATCCATCCTGTGTTAGTGAAGGGAAATGCGCGCACGATATTGGGAGACACTCAGAGTGTAATTGATGCTGAACCAGTTGACGCAAAGTTCACAATTGCGGTAAATTGTAGCGAGAAAAGTCCAAAAACACCATTCGATTGCAAACTGCCTCCTTTTATACGCATGATGCCTTCCTCTTCTCCTCCTCCTTCTTCGAACCCCCACAATGACCCCTCTTCATCAACGGAGCACTCTCCGTCTCCGGACCTGCAATAGCCGAAGGACATCGATGCTATTAGGTCACAGTGACGATTGCCGATGAACCATTGGAGCTACTTGAACCTTCGCAGGGTTGGTATGGTTTCACAGCCCGCGGAGGTTCATCATGATGAGGGGAAAAAAGGAGGGGAAGCTAGGAGCCGAGCATCATCGAGAGCAAGTCAACCGGCTAATAGCGGCATCCCCAAAGTGCTTGGTGATGCTCCAGGCACTACAGATGCCGTTGGAGGTCCACTGTATGCAGGTCGCTGACTTGGCCGCAACGAGATACGACCTTGACCCCCACTCGTCACCTTGGCTGTCCCGTCATCGGAGAGGGCATTGATCATTGGCATTGTGGCGGACAAAGGGAGGTGAAAGGAGAAGTTGCTTGAACGGTCCCGGTGTGACGTCTGCCACATGGACAAAAAGGCACCAAAGCAAGTTGTGACGGCATGTTTTACATTGAAGCAAGATCAAGCTACTATATCGCGACACCGAAATACAAACTCAACATAGACGATACTCCTACACCACCAACAACAACATCCCCGCCAATGTCCCAAAGCTGAAGCCAACCCTGTTTCTCACAGCGCCGGCTGTTGCAACCGGAGGCGGCACCGCTGAGATGGGACGATAGGGCATGCTAGTCGGCGAGGGAGCTGGTGTTCCGGCGCCAACCGGAGGCAACGAATTAGGCCTAGTCGGTGCTTCGGGCGTGGTGGTCGTCGGCTTTGTCGGCATCGCCCTGATCGTGTCATCAATTGGGTCCCCAGGGCTACCTCCTGCATATCCAGGAGGCTTTGAAGGGGCCCCTTTCGTTGGCTCAGCTGGCGGTGTATTCGTTGCTATCGGGGGAGGCACCGAGTACATATCACTCGGGTCGTGGGAACTACAGCCGTGGCACGGCCCGCCAGGGGTATAACCAGGGACAGTCCCAATGTAAGTTGACGTTGTGCATGTGTTGCATGGTTGGATGGTAATGGTGACGGTGGAGCCAGTGTAAGTCGAGATCGAAGTCTGTTTACTACCGTCAGTGTTCTGGCCCAACCTTTGGCCCCATAAGACTCACCCTGGTGATGGTCACGGTGTGGTCACTTGCCGTTGGCGTGCTGATGATGCAGGGGTAGCAAGGGTGGTTTGTCGTTGAAGTTTTGCAGATGGACCGTGTAAGCGTTCCAGCGCAGGATGTCAGCGTTTGGGTAGCTGGTGGGCTGTCAGTCACCGAGCAGAGTGTAGTCTTGCATTCCTGCTTACCAGTGGACCCTTCAGGACAGACCTCGATGACTTCCACCATGTAGATTACCTCAATCCCCATCCAAGAGTCGCACTGGCTGGTGCTTGGCAGGTCCGCGGTCCCAGTGGCACTACTTGTGCCATATTTGGAGGTATTGGTCCCGGGATCCCTCGTACCCGTACTTGTCGTCCGGTTCGAGAAGGAACCTGATGTTACTTGTCTCGGCGGTCCATATCCGGGAATCTTCGAGGGATCGATGATCACAGTCTGGCCACTCGTTGTTTGCGAGCCAGAGACCGTCGTTGACGCCGTTTTATTACCAAAAGACGTGGGAGAGGACTTGCTGGTTGCGTCGGATAGCCCTCCGGCTTTTTGGGTAGAAACACCATCCGAGCTTGTCTTTCGGCCCATCCCTTGAGATGTTCCGGGCTCCGACTCCGAGATAGCCCCAGCCTTAGTGGTCCGCCGTGATCCTGTACCTGAAGACTGGGCACTCGGAGTCCCACTTAGGGAACCGGTACTATGGGTGCCAGACAAAGTATCCAACGACTTTTCCGTTCCCGTTACTGACCAGGTGACTCTTGAAGTTGGACTCGTTCCCGTCGTTCCACTGGCAGCCCCGACCCGAGTAGCAGAGACGCTGCTCGGCGATCTGCCGGTTGCTGATACTGATGGCACACCCGCAAAGGTGGTCAAATCGGTGTTTGCAGTCCCGCTGGATGGCCTTAGAGTATCCGATTTTCCCCTAGGCGCGCCAGTTGCTACATTTGTCGAGTACGTAGGATCAACCGCCACAGTCTTGATGGTTGTGTCATCTCCCGTCAAGCGAGACCGCCTACTTGTCAGACTTGCCGATTCATCCCCAGACGACCTCGTGGTTCGCAGTGTGGTGTGTGTTGGGGCGATAGCCGTCACTGTGTCGGGTGATGTTGGTTGCCGACCGGTGGTTGATTTAGACGGCGATGCCCCTGATGACAAAGTGGTGAGGCTTGGCGGCGAGTTCTGTTGGTCCGACGGCGATTTCGTGAGTGTCCCATGCGGTGGCAAGCCAGTCAGAGAGCTCAGTGGCGCACCGGACAGACTCGGGGGCCGGACACTCCCGCTCCCTGAGCCGTCCTGAGATGTCGAGGCTGTGATTGGCTCATTTGACACGTGTGGCGTCACAGTCACAATCGGGTCGACAGGCTGTGCATGCGACATGGAGCTACTCTGCCCAATAGGCTCACCGGCAACTGTTGTAACTGACGGATCTGGGGAACTGTCCGTTCCCGGCAGTCCCGAGGGGTTGGCGGTGACCGTGACGGGAGGTTCTTGGCCACTCGGTTGTGCTGAAGCTGTGACAACCACCGTCCCGGGACTAGCGACTGGCCGAGATTCGGATGGCCCATCGACCGAATGCGGGAGCACTGTGACTGTCCCAGGGGCTGAGCCCGACGGCATGGGCGGTTCCGCTGTAAAGGTGAGCTTTGGGGGTGTCGGGATTGGGGGTTGCACCGTGACAGTTCCCGGGGGCGCTGGGCCATCCCTCGTCGGGCTGACTCTAACAGTTTCTGGGGGAGAGATAGTGGGACCAGATGGCTCAATAGTGACGGTACCTGGAACTGGTGGGGATAGACTCGGAGGCTGAGCGGTTACGGTGATGGGAGCCGGCGTTCCTGAACTTCTGCCAACGCTTCCCCCGAATGAACTGAGAGTCGAACTGGACCCTACTCGAGGCACACCTGTGGAGTCCGAAGGACGTGGAGGGAAGACAGTGACGGTGACCGGCCCAGCGGGGGTGGCTGGCGGGATCACAGATGAATTCGAAAAGTACCCCCGGGTGGTGTTATCTGGTAGGGCCGTCGTTGTCACAAACAAGCTGTTCGATGTCGTGTTTACCGGCACCAGGGTACTGGGATTGGCCGTACTAAGCCAAGTTAGAAACGTCGACACCCGGTTTCGATGACTGACCTTGAATTCGTGTATGGAGTGCTACTGGCGGTGGAGGAGCTAGAGGTAACATTCGACCGACACACGCCGGGGCTGACCATCCCGAACAAACATCTGCAAGAGGACGAACAAAGGCTCTCCGGTGTTCCGTTGGCAGCCCCATCGTCGCATTCTTCTTTGTACGTTGGCTCGGTGATATTGTTTCCGCAGCCTATTGGGGTGGCGCCTCGAGCGATGATGTACGGAATGCCCGAGGTACCATCGGCAAATGACTGCTGACCGTCCCCGGTGGCGTTGAGAGCAATTGCCAACGCTTCAAATGGTTCTGACCCCGTCCTGGGGTACTCGGTGAACACCTCGTGAACGCTGCAGTTCCAGTTGCTGGCAACCTGGTCGTTGAGAGACGTCATGACGCTCGAGGTGGCAACCATATGGGCATTATTCAGGCATGGGTGGCTGAGGTTGCCCCTAACCTGAAAGTTGCCAATTTCCGACAGCGCGTCGATTGTCGTGGGCTTCGCGTTGCTCTGATAATAGCACGACAGGGACATGTACATGCCCGTGCCCTTCTTGCTTGCCGCGACGTGTCGAATCCCATCCTGCATCATGGCGAATGCCCCGGCCAGGTTGTACCATTTGGCGTGGAAGGACGGATCCGTTCCGATGAGGACCATGTTTCCAGTCACAGCTGGCGACCATACCCGCTTCGTGTCGTCGAGAAACTGGATTGTCTTGAGGCTGGTGTTGCAAAGACAGTCCGGAATGATGACCGCCTTGTATTGGGCAAAGTCCGCCGTAGTCATAGAGTTCCACTCGTCCTCGTCTTTGCAGACATGAGCTGTGCCCATTAGCCCACGCCCCAGCTAAACAAGGGGTCCAGCACCTGTTAGTCCGAGTTTGGTTGCCTGATCGTACTCGGAGTACTTCAAGCCATGCATATAGGGGAACAATACATCCGCCGCCAGGGAGAAGCCTAGCAACCTGACAATCGCCAGAGAAAAACAAAGAGAGAGACGCATGTGGGGCAACGAGAAAAAAAGAGCGACTGAGTATGTTTGCTGTATGAGAGCCGAACACTTCAAACCGGGGTGCAAGTGAAGCACAGAAGCCAGAAAACAGTTCGGTATCTGCCCATTTCGACCGGACTTGGGAGCAATTTCAACCCAAAAAAAAAGGCTCAAAAGACTCGATATTAATGAGAGTCAAGGTAACCTTCGGGACCAAGATCCTCGGCCAAATATGACGATGGATCGTTGGGAACGCTCTGCCCTTCCGAGACTACCTTCAGTCTCAGCTTGAGCTAGTTCTGTTAAACGGGATGACCACCGCGTTGGCAGATGGAGGTGGTCTCACAAGACCCCCATCAATGCGTCCCAAAGATCAAAACAAACTCCCTTTCCTGGAGGCAACGGAGTTCCCATCAAATACCTGTCAATGACAGCAGCCCGCCACTCAATCTAGGCGTAGCACAGCTCTATCGAGAGGTCTTGTGGTAGATGCTGGGGGTTGGCGCAGCGCATATCAAGAACTTGAGGATAGGCATTGGGGGCCATAGTTGTGCCTCGCCGACGATCTCGACTTCAGAGATGGTTTTTTGGTGCAGAGACGCTGACAGTGGTCAAGTTTAGCCGAGTTTCCTTGGGTTTGGTCTCGCAGCTGGGTTCAAGGTCTTGGGATGCTGAGACTTCTCCAATCCCTCTATCGCGGCCAACAGGCCAGGAGATTGCGGTCCAAGACTGTATCGCCAATGAAGGACCGTCATGGCAATAAACTTGTCACACACTCACGTCGAGGCCATGGTAAGCTGGAAGGACGCGATGCCGAGGCCGCTGGTTGACTCACACGCAGCGAGGCGCGTGAGACGTTGACCGAAACCTCGCAAATTCGGCATCGAGACAGCCACGCCATCGTCAGAGCGGTCGAGGAACGAGGTGGCGAAAGGCGTCCACATGAAACGAGACGTCTGTGTAAGCTGTAGGCTTGGTGCTGTCCGGTGCGCGAAGCGTATAGGGCGCCGAGGTTACCGGCTTGTTCGCGTCATGACGTGAGGCTCGGGGATGGCAGCGGGTCAACTCCGCCGCCACGTTGGCGGCGCCGTGAAGGATCCAAGCAGCAGCGGAATTGTGGAGCCGGGCGTGCATTCCGCGGTCCGCCCATGCCCGCCGGGGCCAATTGGGACCTGGTGGGGGTACCTTCGGTGCCTGACTGTTCCCCGTGGTTCGAATGTTGGATGCTGTTTTTCTGACCGCGCGCGCGTTTGAATCTCGATCGCCAACGACGGTCGTTCTGTCTGCCGCCGTCGTCGTTTGCATACGGCCGACGAAGCAATCGGCGTTTGGCCGAGTGGGTATTCGCCGAATCACCCTGAAAAAAATCAAGTGAGCACGCTGCAGTAGCAGGATGCCCTGAAGCAACAGCGGTGCTGTGGGTGAACATTATGCTGCACACCAATTGGAATCGGATTGTGGGTGTTCATCCCAAAGCGTGGATTCAGAGTCCAAAAATGGCGTCGTAGTGCCTTGCCAGCTCTGCCAAAATCGCCACCTGCGGCGGGAACATGGTGCGTCCGGCAGCCTGCCATCAGCACTTGTGTCTGGTTCTTCCCGCACTCGGAAACACTAGGAGCCGCAGTGCAAAACTGTGGGGGGGGGGGGATTCCATTGTCCTGTCAATCCAGCGTTTTTGGTACCTGACAATATTTCTAGGTGCTTTTCAGCAGGTGCGCCAATCAGGTTTTACTACGCACTCGCCCCTACGTTTGTTCCCGGCCTACCAAACCTGCTCCCCATCGTAGGCAGGTGCTAACCCGGAACTTCTGGAAGGTACCTTGATTGCAGCTACTTCCTCTTGCACCATCGCTGCATGTCTCAAGCCCGTGGAGAAATTCTCACCAAAACCTGGCGCAGTTTGTGTGCAAGCCACAACAGCAACGGCGGTACTATCTCGACTTTGACAACCAACAAGCAATGAAGCGCCATTATGTCAAAGTTTCGCCAGGTGCCGTTCGCCTTGCTGGCTCTTGGAGGCACCAGCCCTCCGTCACCAACACCTCGACGGCAGGTACGCAGGTCAACTTGTTCGCCGCCGCTTATACACCGTGAAACCTTCCACAACCTTATTCCACGACGTTCCTCGCCGCTACAGGGCCCGCGAATACGGCTGTGGATGGTAGATGGAGGCCTAGAAGACGACATGGCAGCGTCCCATCAGCTAGTGATTCGCCATGGTCAACATGACAATGTCTTCAGCTTTGCCCATGCAGGGCACCCGCGCCGCCTTGTTCATGTAAGCATGTCCTCGGTACCTACCCCCAATTCAGCCTCCCTCGTGTTGGGCGGTGCTTTGCCAACTGGTCTTGCCTCCTCTTCCCTTTCTCCATGGCAGCAAGGAATAAAACAAAATGGAATCTTCTTGCACCCTTTTACAGTCATCACCGTGCTGCTTCGCGGAGGCTTGTCGTAATGCCGGCCAATGACCTCGATCCTGAGGTCTCAGGGCGCGGGATCTCCTCTTCATCATACCCGGTTGAGAGTATCTAGGCAAGTCGCACCATCGCCGCCCTGTTGTGCGGTCCTATGAGTGCGCTCCGTGAAGTCCGCCCGCCCCCGAGAAGTGGCCGACTTCCCGTCATCGACGACGTGCGGGGGTTATCTCGAGGCATTCGGATGACTTTGGGCAGCAAGAGGCAGCCGCGAATCATGAAGGGCTCTCGCTGGGGCTTGGAAGAATCGAGTGCGGCTTCGGATTCATATAAGGATCACTCCGGATGTCGACGACGGAACTTGAAGCCGTCCAGTCCTCAGCACTTAGGTTCGAAATACATCCATCCGAGTATCTTCCTGCGCACGCTCCTGGGTGGCAAGATGGCACAACAGTCCTCCCGGTCCGAGTTCGACCGTCTCTTGGCGAAGACTCACGTAGAACACGCCTTGATACAATCCAGCGGCCGGCACAATGATGTCCCCACGGTATGCCCCGATCATGTTGTGCGACGAGTGTGTATATGCTGACGAGCCGAGGCACTTGCTACCGCCTTCTTCCTGAGCGCTACCCCTGCGCAGCTTCAGGCCGTGTACGAATCTGCGAGCGCCAGTCTTGAGGCTTGGGCGACGTCTCCTAGGCCCATCGCTTCCCTTGAGGATCGTACCATTGTGTTGGGCGATGTCCGGTAAGACTCCTCAGTCCCTGCCTTTGCTAGTTTGGTGTTGGCAAAGGGACCCTTGGCTAATGTCCGTGCAGGTACCAGCGTGCCTACATGACATACTTCAGCATGCAGAATAACTTGCACCGGGGAAATTCTATGCCCATGGCCCTATCGGAACTGCTCTGCGGCACAAAACCCTTGATCTATGGCCTATTTAGCGGGCTGGGCCGGCCTTTGGTTTTTCTGAGCGATGCCGTTGAACTGTCCAGTGCCATGATGGTGGTTCAAGCATTAACTCTTTCGGCGGCGGACTGGATTGACTGGATCCATGACGTTCTTTCGCATCCCCAGCTCGCAATTCCCAAGTCAAACCCATTGCCACCCGGCGAGATTCTGTCGCGTGTCAGGCACGACGGAAGGCTGAGCGGGATCATGAAGTCGGGTCCTGGCTTTCACGAACTCTCGCAAGTTTTCACGAACCCGAACGCTAAGGCTACCCTTCTTGAATACGTCCACGAGCTCGACTACCGCGATCCGGACAGATTACTGCGGCAATTCTCCTCGCTGTCAGCCCTTCTGGCCTGTGCTACGCACAAGCCGGGCAAACCAGAATTTGACTATTACCTGAACTGCGTTCCGACTTGGGTCAACAGCCTTCGGGTCTTGTTGCCTATCTTTCAGGAGAGAGCAGACCAGGTCAGGTTGCTCCGTGGAGTTTGGTTGCTCATTCTCTTGGTGTACATCACGCAGCTCCGGCCAATCATGGACGAAACACTGCTGGCCCCAATGGAGTACGGAAACGAGGAATTGGAGCTCAGTTTTGTCCCCTCCCCCCAGGAAGGCGCAACTGGGTGGCCATACAGGGACCTGCACCTTTTCAGAACGCTTCGGAGCATAAAAACGCTTGGTGTGTGCTATGATGGGGCTGGGGTCGCAAAGTACAATCTCAGGGCGGCCTCGAAGCTAGCGAGGCAATGGCGACGCTGGACGGGGCTGGGGATGGATGGGGAGGAGTCGCTCAACATTAGGCTCTGAGCCCGTGTTGAAACATGTTTGATTCTATCTGCTAGAAATATACTACTTTGGGCACTTCGGCGACACAATCACACACTGATACACCTCTCTGACATTGTCACGCATTTCTCGGACCCGATCCCGATGCTGTTCAGTTCTACCCGGGCCCAGCTTTCCGACGATGCTGTCAAGCGCGCAGCTGATACCCGAAGGCATGGGGTTTTTTTGACGGGCACTTCGCTCCATAAGAAAACCTATCGGATGTCACATACTAGACGGGTACATTACGTGAATGCTTCACCCGACGCCTCGGAGACGCCCACCACCCAAGACCCCACGGCGACAAAACCAAAATTCCTGCTAGGCTCACAGTGTGCGGCTTTTTAGACTATACGGTAAAATGATAGGTAGGTATGCATTAGAAATTTGCACTTGTAGAGTGTGGTCTTATTCATCAACCCCCCTCCCCCCCCCTATTACGCGACCGTGGCAGGGTCAACAATAACCCCTGTCGGGTGGCTTAGTGGGGATTACTCATGACCACCCACGACAACCACGCCATCTGTGCCCATTTCATCCGTATGCGTTTCCGTTCGCCGCATGCACCCCGACCTGGCGTCAGTTTGTTGAACGGAACCCGCATTGCCGATCACTCTTTGTCTCCTTGTCTCCTCTCCCCTGCCTGGCTGTGTCGGATTCATTTGTTATTTGTAATTCTGGGTACCTTAGATTGTTGCCTGAAGCCCAACAAAGGTGTGATGTGCCTGGAGTCGACAATGGGGCCTGGGCTTTGTTCGGGCTTGGCGGGGTAGATGCCGATGCCATCTCCGCGTGGCTGAACGTGAAATTTGAGATGGCGATGAGATTTGTTGCTGATGGGGGGTGAGATCGAGTGGATGGAAGAGGACTGGTGCGGCCCCCGACTTTGGGTGAGGACCCCCCCTGACCCTTGTTGATGACCTCAGGTGCCGTGTGATGTGACGATGTGTGCATGGGGGGATGGAGAGCGTGCGAAGTTGAAGAGGCTCGTTGAGACGACCGGTGAGTACATAAGGTAGTCTGGTTGTTGAAGTCTCACCGGTGATAGGACTGCAGGTTGGACACAGTTTTGGGAACAGCTTGAGTCGGGATTGGTTGGATGCAGAGGTTGCATACATGTATGCGGATATGATGGAGTATGCATAGGGAGCCGGAGCGTATACCTAGTCCGGGTTTGGTTTTGGTAGTAGGACTAGAGGAGACCCGTTTGGTCAACGTAGACTCTCGCACATGCAGGCTACAGTCTTTGTAAGCCTACGGTCTTTCTATACGTCCCGTACATATTGGTATAGGAGTTTTATGTATTATGAAAGTGCTTCTCCCGTAGCAGCTGAGCTAATCCGATCCACTCGGTGTATCCTGCCCCTGCCAAGCATCGGGGAGGCACGTAAACAAACCCATCCCCTCATTTACTCAGCCTCGAATCGTTTTTGCTATCCCTCTATAGACGAACTGCAGAGCTTATTCACGCTACATCCGTGTACCTTAATAAGCCCGCCAAGAAGTCCAGGCGGGAGAGGCACTCTCCTCGCCCCTTTTTTCTCACACACATAAAACATCACCTCCCGTCTCCATCTCCCCAAGTCATGTGCCGACGGACCACGACCGTAGGGTCCGGCCCCGTGACCCTAAGCCCATAGAAATATAAACCATAAGATTGGGATAGAATGTAATGACATGGCGCTCGCTGGCTCGGCCCAAATTCCCGAGGCTGCGGGTCTACACCACAACGACCAACTTTCAGGTGGATGATCTCATCACACTCCACTCTGAAGAAACGCCATACTGCACATCATCGAGAGCACCGATCTTGGCCAACTCATCGGCTCAACGGTTTCCCAAAAAAAAAAAAAAAAAAAGGTTAGACTGGCTGGAAAGGCGACGCGAGGGATGCTTGAACTTCAGTGCCTGCGGGTAGATGAACGAGCTATTGGGTATGGTGTTCCCTCGCAGCCCCCGAGCCTATGCGACCTGTTCACAGAGCCAGAATTGAAGCGCTTATTGAACAAATCACATTCCCGTCTCTACGATATCTAGTCGTTGGTCATGCAAGTCGTCTTGATTGTTTTGCCCTCCTGGTCATATCCGCCGCCTACATCTATCCTACACAGATGTCATCGAGGTGAGAGCCGTATTAAAATACATGTAAGAAAAGTCATATGGTATTGTACAACGAAGGGGGCCTTCCTCATCTCATAATATCCATCCCTCAAGCATCAACGAACCCCTTGACGTTGTTGAGCCAAGCAATGTACTCCTTCTGTTCCTTCATGTCCATGTAGTCGGGCACAAAGGTGGCGAGGCTCTGCGTGATGCCACGGTCCTCCAGATACCGCTCCATCAGGATCTGAAGGTCCTCGTCCAGGCTGCCGAAGGGAGGGCCAGGGTACACGTTCTGGGCGGCGTGCGCGGCCTCGGCGTTCGGGCTGTGTGCTAACTTAGCATCCTCGTAGTAGAAAAGGTTCTCCACCACGATGGCGCCATCCTGAGCAACAGCCTCGATAGCAAGAGCACCCTTGTTGGGCTTCTCGACGACAACGTTCAACCGGCAAGGGGGAGAGGGCTCCTCGGCACCATCTGCCTCCTCACCCTCGGTGGCCTCCGACTGCTCGCCGAGGTTCTCATCTCCGAGCGCGGCATCCTCGTCGTACACCTCGGGGTCGTAGTTCTGGAGGTCGGCGATGGAGAAGGTGACAGTAATGCTGATTGGGGTTAGTTCCTGCGGTTGCGGTATCAGTGCAGGGGAGGCTCACTTCTCTTTGCCGTATGTGCGGGTCAGCACAACCTCCTCCTTCCCGGGCGTGTCCTGGATCTTGAAGGGGCTGTTTGCAAGGAAGTCCTTCACGCTGGCAGGCACCGGCTCGTTCTCCTTGACCTCCTCCTCGAACTCGATCTCGCTGGCCAGCTTTGCCGAAACCTCCTCGTCCGTCTCGCTCCGGTCCGCTCTCCGAAAGACCGTCGTCGAGAAAGCCGATGCCTGCTGAGGGCGCAGGAAGGCGGATGTGCGGGTGGTCTTGAGGAGGGTGGTGCCCGCCTGCTGGCACCAGCTCATGCCAGCAGTCGAGGATGCGCGCGAGAGAGCGCGAGGTGCGGCGCGCGCAATGGCTCTGAGGGAAAGCATTTTGATTGCGAAAGATATGATCGAATTCGAACTTCGAGCCGGCGCCGCTTTTTGAAGGTGTGATGCTGGTAGGGTGGAAGGATGAAGAACGTTGACACGGGTGTGAATGTGAATTGGCCGTGAGCTTTGGAGCTCAGGGATTTTTTTGGTCTATAGAAAACTTTATGGGTGCACGGATCATCCCTGACGTTGCGTCCAATCGGGGGCTTACCACCCGATAACGATAACCGTCTTTGGGAGCTCGGCAGCGCGATAACTGGCGCTGTTGCACTGTTCGCATCACTCTTCGGCAGCAACGGCCTCGGCCCTCATCCTCAGAAGTCTCAAAGTGCCATCTCAACGAGATCCCGAGCTGTTCTTCAACAGCAAAAGAGGAGCCCAGGCCGCTGGATAACAGGGAGCCGCATCCACCTGGCTTCCAAAGGAAGCAGGACAAGCCCGGCGGCCTACCTAGGTATTGCACCTTGCAAGGTTGAGATGGGGTGTCATTCCTTCAACACAATGTGATTCCTTCAGTTAGGTGGGAAGACGCAGGGCTTTGCGGTTCCAGATTCAGACACTTTGACCCAAGTCAGATTTGACAAAAATGCCCATTCGCCCTCCCATCGATCAAGCAACTCGGCGTTCTTCTCACTTGCGAGATCAGGCATGTCTGTAATCCGTTAGTTCACATCCTCGTCTGGAACCCGAGGCGTCTTACAGAAACCGTCTTTCTGTTCCTTCTGAAGGGCCTCCACTGCCATTCTGAGGAGATCTTCCCTGGCGCTTGGTGGCCTCCCTGGTCGACGAGCCTTCTTCACCTCTTCGAACTCTTCATCGTGCTGGTGCACAAACCTGTGATCTCAATTAGCTTCAACTTCTTACCAGGGCTTATGAGACTCACTCATCGATTTTCGACTTGATAGCTTCAGGGCTAAGGGGCTTGACCTCATTTTCGCGAATGGCTTCCTGGAAGTGGGCTACTCGTTGGATCAGGGGCTGGTCTCTCTTTCGCCTGGACTCCGCAATTTTTTCCAGTCGCTCGTCGCGGACCTGGGCCTTGTGCAGCCTCTTGGAATCGCGGCTGCGGGCGTGGAGCGCATCGATTGTCCCGTTGCGCTTCTTCTTGATTTGTTTCCTGGTTTTCTCAAATGTCTTGGCCATTTTGACTGCTTGCGCTGGCTGACAATGTTTTGTTGGTGTTGAGATCTGGATGTGAAAGAATTTGATAACGGTGATGGTGGGGCAAATGCGATAAAGTTAAGTGGTTGCAGCAAGCGGGCAGTAAAAACCTTCTGGACGGGGCGGTGAAGCACCCCAGAACTCAGGGAGTCGAACGACAAGCTCTGTTCGCATCAATTGGTCTCAAAAGTCACAACTTCGGTGTTTCGTGCTCATATTCCTGGATACTATGCACTCCGCATTGCGACTGTCTTCTCGCCGCCTTTTTTTCGACGATTTGACCACCGTCACTACTTAAGTCCGATCCCGTTTGTGAGTGGTGGCTGTCAATGTTGAGTTCTGACCCCTGAACATCCCCGCATCCGCTGTCGTCTTGGTCGCGGGGGTAACCGACGCGGTCGCGCTTTCTGGTGGGGCTAAAAATCCAGACCGATTTTGGCAGCAGGGATTGTGACCGTGACAGGCACCATCCGCACTCGTCCCATATCTTCTGGAGTCGAGTCGGCGCTGCCTTTCCTCGTGTTCCTTCTCTCGAGCAGCCTTCGAAATATCGTGGTGCCTCATAGTTTTCTTATTGTACTCTCCAGCAGGCAGGAGTTCGGAACTACGCGTCGCCACTAGCAAACGCGTCCGCAATACGCGGGCGTCGAGAACTCGTCGCCCAGCATTGAAAGACTTTCACCAACCCGCTCTCCACCCAACCCACTCAATTGACCGCAGCTGGGTACGACTTCATGGCCTGCTTGTTTTAAAGCTCCCACGCCGATCCGAGAGCTCTCAGTTCGCCAGTCTTACTTCGCGCGACTCTGACGCGTCCTCGATCTCTTCAACATGGGCATCACCGGTAGGACTCCCTTCCCCGCACCCGGGTTGGGATGCTAATTTAGATAACCTCAGGCCTCCTACCTCTTCTCAAGTCTATCCATCGACAGGTCGAGCTCAGGAAATATGCGGGCGAGACGTTAGGTATCGATGGATATGGCTGGCTTCATCGCGGCGCAACCGCTTGCGCCATTGAACTGGCGCAAGGAAAGCCTACGCGCAAGTCAGTCTTCGCCGTATACACATACGTCTTCAGGCCACTAACTTTTGATAGATATGTTGACTTCGCCATGCAACACGTCAGGATGTTCAGGCACTTCGGAGTGACGCCGTATTTTGTCTTTGATGGCGATTTCCTTCCAAGCAAGGCCGGGACCGAGTCGTCGCGTCTCGAACGTCGTGAAGCAAGCCGAAAGGCCGGACTGGAGCTTCTTAAGGCGGGGAAAGCAGCACAAGCTCATACAGAGCTCCAGAAAGCCGTTGACGTTACGCCCGAAATGGCCCGACATCTCATTGAGGAGCTCAAGAAGGCGAAGATCCCATACGTTGTTGCGCCATATGAAGCTGACTCGCAGCTCGTTTACCTGGAGCGCCAAGGGTTAATCACCGGCATCGTTTCTGAAGACTCGGATCTGTTGGTGTTCGGCGCCAAGCGACTAATCACCAAGCTGGACAGGTATGGACAGGCGGTCGAGATCAATCGCAAGGATTTTTGTGCTGTACGTGAGATATCACTCACCGGGTGGACCGATATCGAATTTCGCCACATGGCCATTTTGAGCGGCTGTGACTATCTCAACGGGGTAGGCGGCATGGGACTGAAGACGGCATATCGAATGATTCGAAAGTACCGAACCCCTGAACGTTTGATCAAGATGCTCCAGTTCGACGCCAAGTTCAAGATCCCCGACAACTATTTGGCCGAGTTCAAACAAGCCGAGTTGACCTTCGTGTACCAACGCGTTTTTTGCCCGAAGGCCCAGGAGATCGTCCTCCTTACCGAGCCCGACCACACTGTCGACGTCGAAAAAATGCCTTTCATCGGAGCCCCAGTTCCCCCGGAGCTTGCCCAAGCTATTGCGATCGGAGATGTGAACCCCATCACAAAGAAACGCATTGTTGTGCCGACTTCACCGAGCAAACGTAGGATCAGCCAGGTGTTCGCCGCAGCCAGCACGAATCTCACCGCACCACCCAAAAAGGCTCTCGGGAGACCTATTGGCGAATATTTTGGCAGCCGGCGCATCCCCTTGGGTGAAATGGATCCCAACTGTTTCAAGCCTGAACCAAATAATAGCAGCGCTGTAGTCGAACCTCGCCCGATTGTATTCCCGCTCCCAAGACCGTATATCGACGACGACGCGTCCACCAGCGGTTCGAGCCGCCCGTATACCAGCCGCTCTCGTCGCAAGACGGTACCCGTGGGTGAGCTCATCGGTCTCAGCCAGGCCGGCTCTGGGAATCGTCGTCACACGACTGGTCCTGAGATTCTGGTGTATCAGGACTCCAGCACTTCTAGCAGACCGCCAAAGAAAGCGAGACTGTGCGAAGAACTGCCAGTCAATAGGGACGAGGACTCTGCATTTGAGCGAAGCAAATTTTTCCCTTCCGGCAAACAGCAAAAGCCGACTGCGAAGAAGAGGACGGACGATTTGCTCATGTCGGACGACTCAATCGATGAGGTTCTGCGATCCATGCCTGATATGG
Source organism: Cercophora sp. LCS_1 (assembly GCA_036250225.1). Lineage (NCBI taxonomy): Eukaryota > Fungi > Ascomycota > Sordariomycetes > Sordariales > Lasiosphaeriaceae > Cercophora > Cercophora sp. LCS_1. The sequence goes on from JAPZLL010000004.1 coordinate 1,336,718, forward strand.
ATTGCTGGACCCCGTCGACCTTGCCTTGCGGCGGCGAGGGTTCCGGTAAAGTCCGCGTCTTTGATGAGGACCCCGTGGACGGCGTGGAGGTTAGCGCCACCCCTGAGAAGCCCGTCCCGAAGAATAATGGTAATCTGGCTAGTGATGACGTTGAAGTGCCAGCGTCGTCCCCTTTACAGTCCTCAGGACGTACGGCTAGCGGTGCCCCTTCGGTAACCCCTCTAGCGACAAGTTTGCAGAAGTTCAGCTACACGTCGTCAAAACGTGGCACTCGGATAGCACATGGACTGCCGACACCCTCGTCGAGCACGGAGCGGTCTGTTGGCCCGAAGACCTCGGGTGTTGATCGGATGACGCCGAGGTTGACTCCGCTCCAGCGCATCGGTGCTCAGGCGCTGGGGCGCAACCGGGCGACCAAGTTTACGCCGCCGAGCTTCCGATCCTCGGCTGTCGTGAAGGGAAAACGGCAGTCCAGCTCGCTTGTAGATCCCGCTTTGGTGCCGTTGCCAAGGGTTGATGTTGCGGAGGTGGAAGCTTTGAACATGGGAGGAAGCGAGGATCAAATCATCCCCGAGAGCGATGGAGAAAATGAGAACGAGGAATTAGCCACGACGGATAGGGGTGGCCGCTCTTGCCGTCTTTCAGGGCGGTTCGACCTGTCTCAATTCTTATATGAGAGTGGGACATAGTCGTATTGGAGGTGGAATATTGTGCATAGCGTGGGCGTTCGGCCGGCGGGCCAGGTGGTATTCTCAAGACTTTGACAGCAAGGCGTTTCCGGTGGTATCTCTTGTCCGTTTCAAGGGTGGCTCCTTTCGGTTTGGCATTATGGGACTAAGTATAGGCGTTGCGGAGAATATGGCTGCAATCAGGTAGTGATGAAGTAGCATAGATATAAAAGTAATGAGGAGTCCCTTCCATAAGTGGTCCTCCGCACGTTAGTGACATCAGAGACGCCCACCAACCGAGCAACGGCTCCAATTGGATGCATTGACCCCCCAAAGACCTCCAAGAACACGGCCCTGAGAATCGAGTGAGGCCGCCTGGAGTCACGCAATAACGAACAGGGCCTCGGTTATATTTTTAAAACCTCATTCTCAAACACAAGTCTCCCACTCTGTGTTCCAATCATGGAAAATGAGACGTTGGGATTCCGAGGGGGTTCAGCCTTGTTCTCGACTTCACCAGAGAGATGAGTACCTAGAGTAGCCCCAGGTAATTTGTGATAAGAACTACAGATCTCTCGCCAGTCGAATCCGTGTTCACGAAGGAAATTGATACTGGGAGACCTCCACACTCAAAATCCTGGATGGCTTGGGGCTTGCGGTTGTTGCCGAAGGCGAGATTCGGTTAGTCAGCACGATGATCGAAGCGGGGTGAACCCTCCGCCCGCCTGTGGAGTTGCCATCAAGAGCGAAGGCTCGCAAGCTTCTTACGCTAGAAGATTTTGCTCGAGGCACATCAAATAGACTCCCTGTGGTGTAGTTGGCTATCACGTTCGGCTGTAATCGTTAAACATTGTATACCGAAAGGTCACCGGCTCGATTCCGGTCGGGGAGACTTTTTTTTTTTTTTTTTTGCCGTTTTGGCTCTAACCGAGCACAATAACAAGACAGCAATATTTTTACCATCTCGGGAGCTGCGCTTTTCTATTGTATTGCGTGCATAACATGTAGCTGGGAAAATGCTATTGTTCTTCGCTGGGTTGCGTAGGTTGGGCTCACCGCCCGCGGCAGAAATAGAAGGTGGGGCGGGGGGTTTCTCCACACCGCCCAAAATTTCACTGTGATAAAATTCATTCGTCGGTTGATGGTCCGTTCTCTCGCCCGCCACTGGGTTTCTCCAACCTCACCCTTGAGCCTGCAACGCGCGCGACCGACGTATTGCCTTCGCGACTCGTCTCCGTGTATATCCACTTGCGCCCTCCCGAAGCAACCTTGTTCCTCTGCTTCCACAAGCTTGTCCACCCCAGAACGCCTTCGAGATGGCCGATACCTCGTTGCAGGTGGGCAGAGATCCGCTCGCGCATCTTTCAGCTGTTCACGGCGCTAATCACGATGCTTGACTATAGGATCGCCTGCGCGAGTCACAGAAAGCCTTTGACGGCTTGCTGTCGCTGATTCCAGCCAAGATGTACTATGGGGAGGAGAAAAGTGTATGCCACACTTGCTTCACGTCGAATGTCTTGGGCTGACGTTGGGTCTTGTGATAGGACCAATGGATGAAGAAGAAGCAAACCAAGGATCAGGCCAAAGCTGCCAAGCGCGGTAAACTCGACCCCGACAGCGAGCTGAACCGCAGCGCAAAGGAGGAGCTCGAGGAGAGGGCGAGGACCAAGCGCAAGCTCCGCGAGATGGAGGCGTCCGACGACGAGAGCGAAAACGAAAGCGAGGCAAGCTACCTGGCCAACGTGGAGAGGGAGAAACCTCTGGAGGGACTGAAGAAGGCCAAGATTCAAGAATCTTCTGATGACGACGAGCCTTCACCCAAGAAGGCCAAAGTTGACGAGGAGGGCGAGAAGCAAAATCTTCAGGGGCCAAGCGTCGATCCAGCAGCGACTACCAACAAAAAGCTGACCAAGGAGGAGAAGAAGTCGGCGAAGAAGGCCAAGAAGGAAGAGAAGCTGAGGGCAAAGCTCGAGAAGGCACCAAGCAAGTCCAAGACCGACGACACCCCCATCCCGAAACACGCCATCCAAGAATCCACCGAAGTCGACGAGCCTGATCATGAAGACAGTATGATGCCGATGGACATTTCTGGCCTGGTGCCCGAAGAAGAAGTAGTGTCAACAGGCAGGTCGGTATCGCACTCACCGGTCTTTGACAGCGCCGCTGCTACTGCCGGAGAATCAGCCATAAACTCGACGGGCAGCACGACATCTGTCTCCTCTACAGAGCCCTCGGTAGTCCCCCCAAGAATCAACCTCCCCAAAAACGAAAAAGACGCCGAGGCTCTCAAGAAGCGGTTAGAAGCAAGACTCGAGGCGCTTCGAGCCTCCCGCAAGGCCACAGACGAGCATGGCAAGCAAATTCGTACGCGACAAGAACTCATCGAGCAGCGGCGAGAGAAGCAGCTTAAGCGAAAGGCCCACAAGCGCGAGTTGCGTCTGCGTGCCAAGGAGGAGGAGGACAGGAAACGCGAAGAAGCTCTTGCCAGCTCACGAAACTCGCCATTGAGCATGCCCACGTTCAACAACCCCGATGACGACCGCAGCGCCAACCGCTTTGCATTCGGACGCCTTGCATTCTCCGACGGTGCGCTGATGTCTCACGACTTAACTTATGAGAAGTCTGCCGATAGCAAGAAGAAGGGCCCCTCCGACCCCAAGACCGCATTGGCCAAGCTCGAAGCTCAAAAGAAGAGGCTTGCCGCACTCGACGAGGATAAGCGCAAAGAAGTTCTCGAAAAGGAGACATGGCTAGCGGCCAGGCGGCGCGCCGAGGGTGAGAAGGTGCATGACAGCGAAGCCTTGCTCAAGAAGGCTGTCAAGCGCAAGGACAAAGCCAAGAAGAAGAGCGAGAAGGAGTGGAAGGAGCGTGCTGCCGGTGTCGAGAAGTCAATCAAGGATAGGCAACGGAAGCGCGAGGAGAACCTCAAAAAGCGAAGAGACGAGAAAGGCGCCAAGGGAAAGAAGAAGAAGGGAGGTCCGACCAAGCCAAAGAATCGGCCGGGCTTCGAGGGGTCGTTTGGTGGAAAGAGGAAATAGGGTGGGTAATCGAGGCAAAGGAAAAGGCTGTGGGGAACATGCAGGTGGAGGCATGGCATAAAATGGGCGAGACCAGTCGTGTTCTTTTGTCATGGGCGGTTGCATGCTGGCGTCTGGCGTTTAAGGGTACTGAACATACCCATTGGGACTATAACATGCAGTATCTTTGTTCAATACTACTGAGGAGGCATTGGCAAGTCATCCACGGGTCTCTCAAGCTCACGCGTGATCTTTCGTCCCCGTTCATGGCAAGGTGGATGAATTAGGTATCATGGTTTGCGTTTATAACATGGCTCGTCCCAAGTTGCGTAACCACATCAACAAGAACCAGTAGACTAGGGGAAAAGCGAGACAGTGGCAAAAAACTCCAATATACACCCGTTTTGCAGACAGTGTCAAAAGGAAGGGAAAAAAAAAAAAGAAAGCGACCAAGATTGCGAACAGGGCAGGTGTAAAGGATGAATGGGGTGGCCCGAAGAGCAAAAGGAACAAAAATATTGACATGGAGAAACGAAACAAGAGATATTCCTCCCGATGGCGTTTTCCTTGCACAATTTGACCAAAACAACCGCCGCGTATGCCTTGGCCCCCTTGTCTTGATTTCCCCGTCTCGTTTCGTTTCGTTTTGTTTTGGTCCCAATACATCATCAAGCGTCTCTCTAGAACGAGCTTTCTTCGCAGCTTGTCTTGTTTTTTTTTTCCGTTTCCCCATTCGGCCAGTTTCGCCAACGCGTTGATCATTTTGTAGTAGCCCAACCTGCGACTCCCCGTTCTGAACGTGAAAGATTTCCCTAAACGAGCAACAAGGCACCAATCAGGCGTGAGGGTGGAAGTAATGCTTCATTGCTATGGCTAGCAATAAAAAGGCGACTGTGAACCCGAATGAATGAGAGGGGTGGCCTCAAGGGAGGGGCGGCAAAAGAACCCGTCAAGACGCGGCAGATATCCGGGAGACGACCCCCCTTCAAACAGAATTAGAGAAGGGAGTCCAAGCGAGTGAAAACGCTCAAGCAAGCGGCCACGACCTCGAGTTGCAGCTCCTTTTCCTTTGACTTGTTGACCTCCTATGACTCGTTAGCATGTGAACGCAGCAGGAAAGTTGACCAACTAACATCGGAGATAACTTGGGGCAGGTTTGCCCCGATGCCATTTCCAGTTGCCTTCTTCCCAAATGGCCACTGGCTGTACTCGGCAAGAAGCTCATCCGTTTGTGCAAAAGCACGTTCCCGTGCCTCGTGGCCCAATGTTGAGAGCGCGTTTTCGAGGACGTTAGCCGCATAGGCCGCGCACACCATGGCAATCGTTCGGATGTAGCGGAATTCGAGGTTCTCGGGCAGGAATTGGGAGCCGTTGAGGACGACGGTACGCTGGGTCAAGACATTGCGAACGCGCCGCCGGATCTCCTCCTTGGCGCCGCTGTCGACGACAGGATGCGTCGCCATGTCAAACAACAAGAAGTTCCGCTTCTCGGTACGGAGAATCCCCTTGTCTACCAAACCCTTGGCCAAACGCTCGCGGACTTGCTTTAGTTGGTAGCCAATCTTCATCAGGTTCCATGTCTCGCCTGAGAGCCGTCAGTATTCCCTATCAAATCACGGGGCACAGGGTACATACCACTCATCAAATCAATCCATGAGGCGACGCTCATCTCTTCGCTCGACTTCATCATCTTGAGCGCCTCGTCGAGGAGGACTTCGCCCGTCAGGGTGTCATCGATAACCTCGATAACGCGGTCGGGGAGCGGGAAGCGTCGCCTCGAAGGGTCCTTTTTCATGCTAATACGCCCTCGGAAGGCCAGTTCGAGGACGATGCATCCGCGCAAAGCGTATGAAATGTTGTCGTTCCAAAAGGAGAGGTATCCCTAGAAACGCCGCAGCATCAGCCAACATCCTCATCCATGTTTGGGAGGTTGACCCAACGCACCTGTTTATCCTTCAACCCGAGCAACAAAATCTCCTCCATCAATGTCAGCTTGGGCTGCTTGCTTCGCTCGGCGCTCTCGCTGATGTCGCGCGGGTCGAAGGCGATCTTGTGCCCGTTTTCGCCGCTCTCGTAGCTCGTCTCGGGCGCGCTGTCCCGCACATCCTTGGAGCTGCTAGATCGATTGACGCCATTGCTGCTGTCGGCCCCAGCGTTGGCACCGGCGCTGTCGCCTGCTGCTCCTCCACCACCTCTGCGCCGTGTCAGCCCCGATGTGGTGGTCGACATGTTTGCCGGTCGAGTTTTTTATTTGCTTGGCCTCCCAGCCCGCAGCGATGTGTTTAGTTTGGTTCGAGGGACCGAGCACCGATGATCGGCCTGGGCAAATCGGGTTCGTGTCAATGAGGAGCGAAAGGAGACCAATTTGTTGGGTGTCCTCTTTCTTCCTTGTGTTACGCGTGAGTTGTGGCGCGCGATGATTGAGAATGTTCAGAGAGGTTGACTACGCCGCTGAGGCTCGGTCACACGTCCAATCTCAAGGGTCCCAGTTCGGTCGGGGGGTACCAGTTCAGCCAGCCGCGTCGTCGCAAAAGGGGTGGACTAGATCGCTAGGGCTCGCTCGATCAACGTTGAGTATCGCGGGGAATTTTCCGATTGCGAATTGACAAGCAGACCCGGTTTCTTCGTCTCAGGTATTTTGCCAACTGCACGTGTGCCAGGCCTTTGTCGCCCCTTTTTTCTGCGTTCTGCTGGTCTTCGAAAAGTTCTAGGCTAATACCGATAACGATAACGTTGCCTGTTGGTTCCGCGATGGGCTGAGTTTGGACCGCTTGCTACGGTCTCTCTCTCTCGGCAGGAAAGTGGAGCTGGACCCTTTCTTTGCTGTTGCCTGGCTGCCAGTTGTGAGCACGACGAAGAAATACGAGAATTTGAGCAATTGACCCTGCTCTCGTCAAGGGACAAACGAGTGCTGGAGAGGGGCGGTCTTTCAAGCCAGCCGAGCTTGGATCGATGCCGTGCAGCCACACTTGATGTGGCTGAACATTCCACCGTGTCCTGTGGCGCGCCAAAGCTTGGTCAACCCCTGACCCCTGAACGGCGTCCGAACCCAGACACTGCTGTCCCATCAACAGATTGAGGTGACCAACATTGATCAATAGCTACTTGGGAAGGTGGTATATTGAGATCCGAAGAAATGCAACACAACAGCAGCTTCCGAGCACCCCTTCTAGCCTTACACCATATCAACACCGTCGCATCTCCCTCTTGACCAATGCCCTCTCTCTCTCTCTCTTCAACGCCAGAGGCGGCATTCCCATACACCAGCCCAACTCCGTCCAGTAACGAGGGTTATGCAACCAATGAGCGACTACCATGCAACACCATCAACTATGCAAAAGGAGAGAGACGTTCATCCCTACCATGTACCCGTGTCGGACGAGAAACAGAGAAATAGCAACCGGCCATGCACCACAATATCCTCGGTAAATATCACCCCTTTCCATTAGTTCACTCCAGAATCCCCTCCATATTCCAATCCCCAGCTTGTGCGCGCTTGAGCACCTCCTTCCCCTTCTCCGTCAGCTCTGGCTTACCACCCTTGTCGGTGACTTGCTCGAAAAAGACGGGCTCCCAAGTTTCCCCGTTTCGTTCACGCTCGCGCGCCTTCTCACGCTGCGCCTCTTCAAGCTCCTGCTTGACTGTTGTGGCGCGCGAAAATTGCTTTGAATGGATTGCCGTTGTTACGTCGCGCCACATTTGCAACGACTCATGCGGGAGCTGTTTCTCAAAAGGCGGCACGATTTTTGGCGCAACATTCAACGGCGCAATGTCAATGATTGTGATCTGCTCCTCAGACGGGTGCGAGTCCTACCCGACGTCAGCACATTCCATATGGTCACCAGTTCGTTCTCATCAGCACTTACCAATGGCTTCGATCCGAGGGTGAACACAATCTTTTCTTTCCAAGGTCCGCCTAGGCGCACCAGAATGTCTTCTTCGGGGACCTCCTTGATCTGCGTCTTGTTGTCATTCTCCGGATCGTAGCGGAAAATAATGCCCTCGACCTTGTTCACAGTGCGTGTCCAACCCTCGTCATAATAATGCAAAATGGCCTTGAGCTTGGTCTCTGGACATGTGATATACGCCATATCGCCCACGGTGACGCTCAAGGCGCCACGGAAAAAGCCGCCGAGATGCGCAGCGGGGTGTTTGAGCTGATACGTTTCATGGTTTCGCTTCTCAACAGTGATGAAGATACCAAGATTGTGCTCCCCGGGCATCACCTTGATCGAAGTGCCCGTGAATTTCGCTGTGATTTGGTCGAAGCCACGCGCATGCAACCCCTTTTCCGGGCAGCTGATATAAAAGGCCGACACCGGCGGGTGATGGGAAGTCTGCTCTGTCAGATATGAAATACGGACAGGCTTCGAGGGGTTCGCCGCTGTCTGTGTCACCGACACGGTTGACGCAGCCGCTCCGCCACCCGAACCAAGGGCCCGATTAATGGGTGTCTTGCTAGATTTCGTGCTTGACGCACTGCTTCCTGGTGTGCTCGCTTCCCTGTGTGGTCTGGTGTCGATCCTCGGCGCATCATCGTCTGTTTCCCAGTTACACTGCCAGAGAACTGTATCAGCGTCGTCGTCCTGGTTTTATCTCTTCTCTTCTCCTTACCCGAAAATATTCACCCAAACACGAGTTGTACGGCTTGCACGGTCTTCCCTTGGCGTATTTCAGATCCTTTGTGAACCAAAAGCGCAGGACCTCCAGCATCCGATCAACCGGATCTTCAGCGGTTCCGATAGCAATGAAAGCATTGGGAGAGTCGAGATAGTTCCAATATTCGAGATTCGGCGTCGGCTCGAGGAGCTGCGAGGGAAGTGAGAAGCGAACAGAGGCGAGATCAGCGACTCCGATAAATCTGCCAAGTTAAGGTCGTGTTAGCCCAGAGATGTTTGCTACGCTGTCAAATGGTATACAGTCAGGGAGCGGTCCAAGAGGCGGCTATGGGAGGATTGGCTCGGGGCCATTGCTGACGCCATTCCTGTCCCGCCGACGTCGGAAGACGGTGAAAACGAAGGTGTTGACCGCCAAATGTTCGGACTCACTTTCGAAGGATGGAAATGAAGGTCTTGAGCTTGGATCCATCGCTGGCGTGCTCCTCAGCAGGGGCATCCGAGGCGGCGCTTGCGGGCGTCGACGCCGCGGGGGGCGTGCTAGACGTTGAAGACATGGTGTCTCGGCTCGGCACTCTAGTCGGCTTAGAGGTCGCTGTTCGTTCGGGGGGTGCGCAAACGGAACAACACTCTTCAAGGTCACCGGAAGCTCCAGCCAGGGAGACAAAAGGTATCCAGCGAGATGATGAGAAGTCGGAGCAGATTGCGCAAGAGGCTGTTAGGGTTTGGCAAGGCAAAGTTCGACTCAAATCCACAAGTTTCGGCTTCGGTGTGTCGAAGATGATCAGTTGCTTGACAGCGGCCAATGCGCTGCATCGACAGCGCCACCAGTCACGATAAGCCGCAGTCTTAGCGCCTGCTGCGGAGTGATAAGATTGTCCAGTGATGATGCTGCGGGACAAGGCACTGAACGTCCGGTAAGTAGCCCCTCGTTCCTGAAACCGTTTCGATTTGTTTTGAAGAGACGGACAACTGGCAATTGATTTCTGAAAAATTGGTGAGTGAATTGTTCAACGTTCCAACAAACACTCATCACGAGCAAACCCGGCTGGTGCGCCGCCATGTCCGGAAGTCGGCGATCACAGTCGAGGATCCGCCACGAACGAATCAGAAGCCAATCATTTGCCCACGAGCCTCAACAACGCCGTCCGACCAGTCCAACATGCCGCTTGGCCGGGCGCCGATATTACCATCTGATTCCGTTATTCGATCATGATAGGTAGTTATCAGTCCATTCTTCGTTCGTCTAAGCTTGAGGTCAATGTCCTGAACCAGACTCCAGATTGGGTACACCTGTCAATGCTCAATCTCTGTGTTCGGACACACCGATCCCATCTTTAGAGCATTGTTCTCAACAAATAGGGACATCTCTGGACATTCTGAGACAAACACAATACCCACTTGTTTCCGACGAACCAGTGCCGGCCTTAGCGTAAGTACGGGATACAGGGTTCTGCTTAGCTTCCTGAAGCTGTCATCCCTGTCCAGCTCGGTGCCTCCGTTGGCACGCCGGGGCCCCTTGCCATCTTCATGATGTACGTATGTGTATAGCATCTCAACAGATTCAAATCTTTTCACCTAGAATTCTCCCCCAGGGACAGAATGCTACACGCTTGCTACAAATCTGCCAGGTGAAGGCTGACGTCTTACCTCCTTCGACCTGGCGTCCCACACCGCACCACGACCAACATGGTCGCAGTAGAGCCCTCTGAAGGAGAAGGAAATCTCCTTACCAACAAGAAAAAGCAGATCACTTTGGATCAAGGTGAGCGGGGGAACACCACCGGAATGTCCCGGCAGATTATCCCGCAAGACCAGGCTGAAGTGACGACACTTTGGCTACTCCTCCAACGGGTTCAAAATGAATTGCTCACCTTCTCTACCGTTTATTGCGATCTCAACACACCAAGGATTTGATGGTTGAGTCTAACGATGAGTCGCTCAGCAAGCCCACTTGTCCACAAAGCGTGACTGCCTTGGACTTTAAAACTCTGGACGGTGCCAAACTCACCACGCCGGTCCGAATAGGCTTCTAAGTAAGAAGTAAGGGGAAATTGAGCGGGGAGCCCCATCAACACTTTCAGTTAGAGGGGCTGACCAGTTTAATAATACTCTGCCATACCCCTATCCCGCCTTCGAGGGCTGCTGAAGACGCAGCTCTCGCCGATGGCTGCCCCAAGTCATCAAAGCCCACGGAAGTAACAACGATCTTAGATGACCGGTGGATGGAAGTATCATTCAGCCTCCCTGGACTGTCTCTAACGGGAGTTCAGCGATCATCATTCTGCTCCATGGCGGTAACCTGGCTGAATCTGGACCTATGAAGAACGAAGATCGGTACACGTCCAGCTTGAGCGGCGTGAGAAAGAAGGATATATGACCACGGGAGGTTTCTTCAGGTTTTCCTCTGGTCTAACCAACCCTTAGATTGGTAATCAAGTGTTTCCCATTGTTTAGGGTCTCAAACAGCATCTTCGTCTCGTGCTTAGGGAGCCTTACGAGCGCTATCATCTCTACCGCGGAGACAACTATAACAATACATTGAGGCCAGCGGCATCCCTCCCAGTGGTTCAATGTTTGGTGAAGACACATAGTTGATGTCCAGGGCCCTCACGGAAACTCACATGGATCTTGAATTTATCTTAAGGCCCGAACAGAACTGCTGATGCTTGTTTCAGCCCGCCCGTCTCTGCCAGCTTTGCCTTGCTTGAACATGCAACCCCCATATAGCCCAACAAATTCACTCAGCATGTTGGCTCAGCTCATTTGCAACATACTGGGCCAGAATCTTACTGAATCCCATCAATCCTTCGAACTCGGCGGTATACATGTACCGAAGACGGTAATCAGTATCATATCGGTCAATTCGAAGACGAGTTCGCCGACTCTTGTCCCCGAGAGAATCATCACGGAAACAAGTACACGCTCATTCTTTGGAAGCTTCGGCAGAGGTACCAGCATAGAATTCCTGTAGGATATTGCCAAACTCATCGCAAAGGCGTAACACTTTTGCTGATCCTATCTGTCAACAAGAGCCCAGCGGCACACAACTCCCAAGGCGGTTATTAGGTACCTGCTTAGGCGCATCGCTACCAGAGTATAGTAGACGCAATGATAGCTCGAGAGCTACTCTATGCTAACATAGGTATCCAACCTTGCCAACCAAAGCAATATGTGCTATTTCAAGAACCCGAGCCAAACCTTCGGATGATCTCCTGCAACAAACAGCACCAGCCGAGCGGGAGCGTCTAAACCGGCGAAACGATCAACAGGGCCAGTTAATAAAACCGGCAAGAGCTCCGGGCCGGCAGGCACGGGGACAAAGAGCCGGCCTGTCTGTCTGATAGATCCACTCCCCGCTCCGGTGCCGAGTCGGATCGGCAGGAGAACGGCATAGAGCTCCGGAATACGAGGTATGTGGCGACGGGGGGTTTCCATATATGCATTAAAACTGCCGACGAGAGAGCGCCTCACCGTGATCGCTGGAGCGCACTTCAAAGCCACAGACCCTAATCCAGAGGTCCCCATTCGTGAAAGTTCTCGGCGCCGATCGGCCAAAAATAGAAAACTCGAGGTCCAACAAGGTTATCAGGAAGTGAGCTGCAGTTGGTCTCGTACACGTGGAGAAGGGACCGAGGATACTACAGAAGTATTCCGTGAAGAAGGGGGGCTGTGTGGCTGGTGGTAGGGTAGATCAAAGCCCTACTTGCGTAAACGAACACTTGGGGGTGAGCTTCAAGGAACTTCGGTGGTTGCCGGTAACTTTTTCAGACGTAATATTTACTCCTCAATCGCAAGCCTCGACGATGATCCCAGGAAACCCTTTTATCAGGTTATTCATTTCGGCGTGTAATCAGCCCACGAATGCGCAACCAAACCCGCGGACGGGCGTGACAGGCCCCTTCACGACCCCACAGACCCTGGATTACACCGGAATGACGGGAGACGGCAGTCGACGGCGCCCACCTATCTGCAAGTGCACCCTACGGGTAGCCCGCCTGTCGTGCCCTCAGCCGATCCCTTCCTTCTTCAGGAGTGCCTTGCGCGGCAGTGAGGGCGCCACGGCAACCTGCACCCTCTTGGCCGAAGGCCTGGGGTCCGCGGTCCACGGTCCACGGACTCCGGGGGACAGCAAGATGAGCACGCGCTGGATCAGATGCAACGGTAATGTAACCTGTATGGCGGCAATCTCGGCCCCAGAGCGCCATGCCAGGCATGGGGAAATTGATGCCAATCAGGGTCCCCGTTCGACATATAGATCCAGTCGACGACGGGGAGTGGTTTCGCTGTTCTGTAAGGCTGACAGAACACAACTACTACACACCACCAAACGTAAAACCCAAATCATCGTCCTCGACTGGTAAGAGATAAAGTTATCCCCAACAAGCAATATCCATAGGCGAGCGTGTGGACACGACGGCCTCGAAGGACTTGAGGCCATCTCAGCCCACGCCTGGACTGCAGACGCAAGACCCATCTTCCCCCACGGTGCCCGCGCTAAATCCCAAGACACTGGTAGGTTGGCTCGTACCGTGAACTCGAGCGACATGGCAACCACGCGCTGGGGAGCAAAGAGCCGTCAGATCTCGGCGCATATGAGAGCACAGCGGCAGCCCAAAGCGCGCTCGGAAACACCAAGTACCTCAGCATCAGCTCGGTGCGACTGGACGCTCAGTAATCGCCGTGCCGTCGCTGGCAGAGCTGCGCTGCAGCAACAAAAAACAACCAGACCTCGACAGTGCGCTTTACACGTGGCCCGCATCACCACAATAGGCCCCCAAGCGCTCCTCTCCACCCTCGGTCATGAAAACCCCCAAACCCGCGGCAGCGCGAACGACATAGACGTCGCATGAGAAAAAAATATGGCTCCCGTGGGATGCACGTAATATCAGCCATGATGTCATGCCAAGAGTCAAACATGCGCACGGGGCAGTCTTGTCACACAATTTGCGGAGATTGTCGCATTTGTTCACTCCCCGCACACCCGTCTCTGTGTGAATTTCTCCTTCTGGGCCGTCCCCCCATCGATTTTGCCATCGGAAACGCAGCTGTTCGGGTGCCGGACGGCCTGGATAATTGTGAGCGATGGTTTTTTTCAGACTTCGTCCTCCAAAAGATAAGAGATGATTCCGGGTTTGGAATGGCGCTTGAGATTCATGGTTGCTGGGTGTGGCTGCGGCCCTTCGCGTGCCAAAGATTGCGATTGGCGGGACCAAGGGATGGGATGGGAATCTGTCCACAATCCCATCTGCCCCATCAGTCGATAATGACGCACACGTGTAGCGCATTTTGCAGACCCGTCGCTTCGACGGGCGACCCCTCACCAACGAATTGAACGCCTGTCCTTCCCTCCCGGCAGCCAAGCACTCCTCTACCCAACAGCATTTGAAGTATGAGGCTTAGTTCAATCACTTGTGAAGCGCGCTGAAGTAGGGAAAACCCAGAGGCGACGGGGTTGATGCCTGCATGTCTCTGAGCCCGCCTCTGGTCAGCTTGGTGATTCTCGCGAGAAGGGTTTGAATGAACAGCGGGTGGTCGATTTGCGCGCGGTACGGCGTTGAATCTTTCGGCGGGTGACGCGCACGCAGGCACCAACCGTCAATCAGATGACACTTGGTTTGGCGGGTGGTGGGGGCGCCGTTTCAGCCGTTTCTCCATGAGCGAAAACGCACCATGTCCTCTCTTGGGACGGCTCAGGCGGCAGTTTCAAACCTCCTCAATCAATGCAGTGCCACGTAGTAGCCCTTCTATTTCCTTCTCGGCGGGATCATCGTGAGTGTCTTGGAACCTTTTTTTCGGGGTTTTTTGCCCGGTAGCGACGGGAGACCTCGTGGACGCCGGCCGTTGGCAATGGATGGAAAGCCTTGAGCGCGGGCGGGCCCTGTGACGTCATATCGCAGAACATAGCAGTGTTGTCGCATGACAGCCACAGCGGTGAGAGTTTGCGGAGAAGGACGACTGGGGATGCCAGGACAAGCGGACGCCATCGCGCAAGCGCCTCCACTTCTGGGAACGCCTGAGGACGGGACGTGGGACGCTTTGCGCTTGTCGGTTCCTCCGTTAGGCTGTCTGTCGTCTGTTGTGGTATTTTGTGGCGCGCCTCCGCTGCACGCTCTTACGACAAGAGCCGTCCCAGCTGGAGACGGTTACAAAACAGTTGTGACGGTTCCCGCCACACGGAACTGGCCCGTGATTCCCGGTCTCGAAACCAGGACCCAGTCGCTGGTTTGGTCTTGTGGACTTGATGCGGCGCCTGGGGATCCTGTGAGAGAGGTCCGGCCGCTTTGGAGCTGCGCTTTGAGACCTTTTGCGAAGGGCTGTAAGGGAGTCTATCAGATTTGATGATCCAACTTCGAGGTGACTCGATTCCGAATAATAGGACGAGATATTGAAGTCGTTTTGACGGTTTACTGCAGCGCACAACGCTGGTGCTACAACCCTGTCGCATCGACAAGCACTTCTGTAGTAAACCGCCCGAGTTTGATATCCGCACACAAGACCGGTAACACGGCGTAAGCGAAGAGCCAAGGAGTATCTGCAGCACAATGACTCCAGAAGGTTTCCAGAATACCGAAAGTCGGAACTCGGGTGCCCAAATCAGACAAGATCGCCAGCTTCCAACTCGTACCGAACACGACGGATTCATATTCTGACAGGACCAGCGGAAAAGGGCTCGGTCTGTTCTGGCATCCTATCTTGCATCTGCCGCTCGCCGCCGTTTGCCCTGCAGCAGCAAAAAGCTTGATAATTTCCCCCCTCAATCCGTCCATAACATCGCAACTATTGGGAAAAGTGCACCCTGTCCGTTTTCTTTGCCCCGTGGACGAAATGCGCGGTGGACCAGATTGGGAAGTCGGCGGGATTTGGCGCGCGAGACGAGGAGAAGAGAAACGAAGCAAAATGACGTCATAAATAGGTGGCGTTCGCGTTCCGCTGCCCGTGCGGTTGCGTAGTCGTGTCGGGATGCAGATCCCTGCGAGGCTCTGAAGGGACCGCATTGGCACCCCCGAGCTGTGACCTGAAGCCGCCCAAGGTCGAACAGTTCACCGGTAGGTAGCCTGCCAACAGAGCATTCACGGCCGCGAAACCCCCCCTCTCCCGAGGATGAAGCAGGCGCTTCATCGATATTGGTATTTCAAGTCCGCTAGGACCGTGCGAGGCGTCCAAGTGCGGCAAAATCTGGGGTTGCACCTAGCTTCGACGTTGAAAACCGAGCCGCTGCAGCAACACTTTGACTATCACTCTGTAATACAGGCATATCCTAGCAAAAGGCCGAGGAGAAGACGGCCCCGCATGCCGCAACAGGCGATTTCGCATATTGGTGGGATAGGTTTCTCAAAAATGCCACTGCGGAGCTTCGGCACGCCCTTCAGCGTCGAGAAACGCTTTGGATGAGTCTTTTCCGTCAACGACGCCTGTGGCAATAGGGGCACTTCAGCCACATATTGGATAGCATCAGTCCCGTCCTTGGAGGTGACAGGGCCGGGGCGTTAAAGATCAGCTCTGGGCGCTCTCCGTTTTGCGCTTTTGAGGTCGCGACGGGGGCGAACTAGACAAGCACCGCCACGCGGTCGCATCGACCGACGTCTCCAGAGAGCCTGGGTAAAAGGTATTGGTACTTTACCCGATGGCTCTTGTGGTCGCTTCGTAAAAGACGTGCTATGGAGTACCTGAGGCGTCAAAAAAGCACGTTCAACGGTCGAATCAGTGTGCACTTACCGAATCGACCGCTGATGAGTCGACCGAATAGGAGACGCAAGACGCAGTTGCCAAAATAGGGCACGCACTCCTTGTAGGCCATCAGCAATTCTTCCGATATCCACAAGCGAGAAGAGGAGGCTTGGGGTAGTTCGAGATGGGTGAGGGTCGTGGGCATAGGACTCGCAAATGAAAGGGTGGTGGGAATCCACAATGGGTATCGAGCGTGCTTTCTGGTCGCTCAGAACGCCCCGGCAAACGCTCTTTCCTCCCACCTCACTCGTTCCATCCACCTACCAGTTCCCGTCTGGGGAGAAAACATTATGCTTGCATGGAGAAGACTCCATTGAAAAGGCTGGGCATGACGTGCATCTTCAAATTCGATTTTGCAACGCAAACCCGCTGTCGAAACGAAGCCGCCATCGCTAGATCGGACCGAGCGTTACGGGCGTTCCCAGAGGGCGTCGTGGAGGTGCCCATGGGTGGGGTGTTGAGCCGAGCTAGTGGCACACGCCTCCTCCCAGACCCGAGGGGGGGTGTGATCGTGATGGAGGGTGTTCCCCGCTAACAATTTTTCGAGCGCACCTTCCACGACCGTTGCGCAGAGACCCTGCCTATTGGCGGCTTCCGTTCCCGCTCAAGTTTTGTGGTTCTATGGCACTTGCGCATCGAAAAATGACCCGTGCAAGACCGGATTTTCGTGTTTTCCCTTATTTTTCTTCTGCTGAGCTGCAATGTGCCAGCGGGGAGCTGAGGTGCCGTTCGTCGGTCCCCAGCATTGCCCAGCACCCCAGGTGGAAACGCGGCAAGGAAACGGACCGGGGCCGGCATCCCTCGTTTAAGACGGTTAGCCACCCGGAAGTCGTGAGGTGAGATGGGAAGGGAGATTGCTCAGACAGCCCCGCAGTTCGCAGGCCGTTAATCCAACGCCCCCCAACCCAGACGTTTTTGCTGTTGGACTCGATGACCGACTGGGAGGGTCCCCCGACGAAAGAGTTGCCCGACCCGACCACTACATGAATGGGAGGGAGGAGAGGGCATGTTCATAATTATTTGAGACCTCTTCCACCCCCTCAACCCCATTTCTCCCATGTTCCTTTTGGCGCCATCCTTCCTTGTATGGTTTGTATACTGGGGCAACTGGAACTCGACCTGTCTTCCACAGCTCCTGTCCTCGTCAACCTTCGCGCGAAGTTGATCCAACTCCTCCCAACAGGACAACCACGCTATTGACCCCCCCCCTACCGCTACTCACCTAGGTCAGCTCTGTCTACGTCTTGTATGTCTACGTCTCTTTTTTCTCCCGCCCCTCACACCCCATCCGTCCACGCAGCGATCAGCCACACCATCCCCTCTGTATTCCTTGCTCCCTCTTCTCCCTTCCCCTTCGGGTTAGCGAGCCACTCCCGGGACCCTGAACGGCGAGGGTGTGTGTGTCGCCCACCACCCCATGAAGTCGCCTCTGGTCCCCCAACTCTATAACACTTTGTGTTTCCTTCACCCATATAGGCCTCGCGTTTAATTGACGGTGGGGATTGCATTAGCGGCTGCGCGTTGGTATATACAAGGCCAACCACACCCCTCTGCAGATGCGAAACTCCCCAAAAGCTCGTGCCGGCGCATACTTTCCCATCATCTCCTTTCCGCTTTCTCGCCTTCGACCGCCTCTCGTTTACCTCGTTCAAACATACACGCTTGCCGGAGCCTTTCGCCTGGCCTGATCCCCTCGTTCTCTTGTACACCAAGTCTGACACACTACAGTGGAATAGGCGACGACAGTTCGGACCTCAGGAGTTTCTGTGCCATCCAACACACCAGCCTGACCTTCCCCACTAACGCTCCGAATTACACACCCTGCCGAGCGCCATCTTCTGCCACTTAGTCCGTGGCTTGTGCTTCGCACCCCAGAGAACAAGCAGCATCTTACAGCGACCCTGTCACTACAGCTGATACCCATCCTTCCTCCCTTTGCCGTCGCTTGGTCGGACTTGCGCTACCAGCGCCATGTTTCGCCAAAGGTACGTTACCACCGTTCACCCAACTCATGTAGGACGCGGGGGGATAATGTTGCCCTCGGGTTTTGAGGGTCTTATCTCACTTCAAAGAAGTCGCGTTGTGCTCACACATACTGTGCAGGACAAGCTCCCAAAAGCCGGGAGATGAACTGTTGGCAAACTTCAGACAACAATTCCCTGAAGTAGCTGCAGCATCCTCGTCCTCGTCGGCCTCCGCCGCAACAACGAAGACTGCACCTAGCAACCAAGCCGATGTTGCTGCTACAGCAGCTGAAAGGTTTGTGACCAGATATTTCTCTTCTCCATCTCGAATGAAGCCCATTCATCCTGGGTACCGTAATTGACTCGGTATACAGACCCCAGACCATCCCTCATGAGGTCTTTCGTGATCAAGACCCCACTCCACGGGCCTCTAATGAGCCGTGGAGGTTTACCCCATCGCTCCTAGATCCCGGGTCTTTTTCCTTTGCCAGCTTTGGTGGCCACCCGGGAGGATACTACACTCCCACTCCTGGTGGCACGAACACTTTATACCACCCCCAGGCCGGCGATCTACATACGCCAACCCTCAGCCTTGGTATGGGCTTGGGGACACCGCTTTCCATGCCAACAACCGAGGGTGGTGTGCACTCAGGCCCAACATCTCTTGATATGGGAGGGTACCATCATGGGTTTCACCCGCATCACCAATTCCAGCACTTCAACCCTTTTATCCAGCCACCACCTCCGCAGCCGTCTTTCGCGCCGTCGTCTTTTGTTCACCAGGACACAGGATACGAGACGATGGACCAAGATGGTTCCCCCATGGACTCTGATCCCGCCGACGAACGTCATGGGTCGATCGAAAATAACTTCCGGGGTCAACAATCACCTATGATGTCGTTTCAGGCTCGCCAGTTCGGCATGGCGATGACGGTCCCGCTCCCAGCTTCGGCCGAGAAGTTCCGCTTTCACACTGCTCTGAATGCGCCTACGGCCATGATCAAACACGCCGACGAGATCCCCGTTACCTACCTCAACAAAGGACAAGCCTATTCGCTCTCCGTCGTCGATACGACCCCTTCCCTGCCCATTGCGCCCGGTACCCGGTTCCGAACGTTTGTTCGAATCTCATTTGAAGACGAACAACAGCGCCACAAACCTGGTGTCTGCTGGAGTTTGTGGAAGGAAGGGCGGGGCACCAATGAGGCCCATCAAAGGGGAGGAAAACTGCAGGCAGTGGAATACGTCGAGGCAGGACAACTTGCTGACAACGATGACAAGCGAACGCGCATGGAACTCGAAACCTCCTCGTTTGACGGCTTCTCTGTTATCTGGACTCCGGGGGTCAACGGCTCTGTGGAGTGCACCATTGCCGTCCGCTTCAACTTCTTGTCTACGGACTTCAGCCATTCCAAAGGTGTCAAAGGGATACCTGTCAGGTTGTGTGCAAAGACACGTGCACTCCCCCCTGATGGGATGCAGTCTCCTCCCGACAGCAGCACCGCGCCCGAGATCTGCTATTGCAAAGTGAAACTCTTCAGAGACCACGGTGCCGAGCGCAAACTGTCGAATGACGTTGCGCATGTGCGGAAAACTATCGACAAGCTGAAGCAGCAGATTGCGCAGGCCGAAAGCGGCATCAAGGACTTTGGGAAGCGAAAGAGGTCAGGAGCGTCCCAGCCCAAGACATCCAATGGCCAGCGGCCCGGCAAGATCCAAAAACACAAGCGGACTTGGTCCATGTCCTCTGCCAGTTCGGCAGGCGGCGGGCCCCGGGTACCTCTCGAGGAGGATCTTCACTTCAAACTGCAAACTCTTCAGGACATGTTCACCAGCACTCGTCCTGTCAGTGTGCTGTATCTCCGCGGCGATGAACTTGACGATCCCGATCTCCACCCGGTCTCGCTCCCTGGAGAATCCCTCGACCTTGTAAAGGTTGAGTCGAGAGAGAGCAACGCATGGCGGAGCGAGAGAAGCTCTGTGGCTGGATCATCTCTGGTTTCCCCGTCACCGAGCTCGCTCTCGCTGCGTTCTCAGGCCTCTGTGGGTGGCAACAAATCACACTGGCAGGAATACCAACAAGGCAGCGACTCGTCGGCAACCCGGCAAGGGTCAGACCAGCCGACCAAGATACAACAGACGGACGGGGCCGGCAATCTGACCGGCTGGATCGAAGCGCTGGGTGTGGATTCCGCATACCGGCCTCCTTCCGAGCGACCAGCAAAACCCATTGCGTGCTTCTATGTTGCTCGGCACGACCCCTCCAGCCCGTCGGCTCATGAGTTTCATCGCGCCGTCTACCTTATGCAACGAACTTTACACGAGTTTGTCAAGCGGGTTGCCCAGAAGTGGAACTTTGATCCTAGCGGTGTCACCCGCGCCCTGCGGGTTGTGCGGCGAGGTCTCGAGGTAGAAGTGGACGATGATGTAATCCGGGAGCTGCCAGAAGGCCAAGATATGATACTCGAAATTACCGAAGTCAACTCTCCCCTGAAACGGGACTGGGAAATGGCTGTCGACGCTCCTGGTGAGCCTGAGATGGTATCTCCCACAACGACAACGCAGAGGACATACGAGCTGCGGTTAACTTATTAGCTAATCCAACGTGCGACGCAGCAAAAAAACTGGAACAGCTTGCTACGGAAATCCGGGTTTACATGGAGGTTGATCACAGGCGCGGGTGGTTTAGACTGGTGTTGTTGTTGCTGTCTGTGGCTATGAACGTTGGGTCTCTCGGCAAGGCCGGCGATGGGAATGGTTTAGGGCAAAAATTACGGGGCTGGATGGGTGGTTTGTTCTATGTTCTGGGTTATTTCACCGTTTCCTTCGAGATACCATGTCCCCTTCCCTGGGGGCAAAATCTTTGCTCTTCTTGTTGGTTGGATAATACTCTTTTTGGATTAGAGGGTTTGTCTGGAGATTATTTTTCTTTCCTCTGCGATTGTGGCTTGGCCAGGACGGAGGAGATGCTCCGCTTGGGCTGGTTTTACGGTACTTGACTATATGGACATATTCTATCTTCTTGTTTGGACCTGAGCGCGTTACCATGGTCTGGGCGCCTGTTCTTCTGGGGAATGGGTTAATGAAATCCTGTCGCTATGGTAGAGAGAGCATTGAGTTATGATGGAACGCGCTCTTCAAGTTGTCCCAAAAGGGGCCACTCACTGATACCAGAATTCAGCAATTTACCACTGCTCGATGAAAATGCCAGGGACCGGGGTTCAATAGCAGCTAGAGTGTTTCTTGGTTTGCAGCTCTCTGACGAATCTCCTTCGCGGCGGCTCTAAGGGCATGGGAATTTGGCCGATGCAACGAGACTCTACTGACAGCAGTGTCACGGTGTTGGGGTCTGGTAACCGCGTCTATGATTTGAGCGCGCTGAAGTGCGCTGAATTGGAGATATCACCTCGCAATATCCACATCGAGATTCTAAGTGACAGCGCACACGCAGAGAGAGGGGAGCGAGGGGTGAGTGGCATCCGTGACATCCGTGACAGCTGTAACCATGCAGCTCCAAGGAAGGAGGGGGTGTGAAGATACTGAGGGACTGTCTGTGTGTGGCCAATGGATGCTTTTCAGGAAGCTTCTATCGAAACAATGGGCTTT
Organism: Cercophora sp. LCS_1; assembly: GCA_036250225.1. NCBI lineage: Eukaryota > Fungi > Ascomycota > Sordariomycetes > Sordariales > Lasiosphaeriaceae > Cercophora > Cercophora sp. LCS_1. The sequence goes on from JAPZLL010000004.1 coordinate 1,358,320, forward strand.
GCTATTAAATCACGGCAGTGGACAACGGGGGCTTGATGGGCGTTTCAAAACGTGGGGATGGTGGACTGTTTGTTGGATGGTTCCAGTCTTACGTGCAGATGTTAGCGGGCGAGCCAACCGGAGCGTTTCCCCCGCGCTGGAGAGTTAAAGGGGTACCGATGTTTTGCATTTGTTGGGACGGGGTGCCCCTGGCGAAATTTGAACCGTTTTGTTTCCCTTTTTCTGGTGAAGGAAATCTGTGAGCCTCGTAAAGAAGCCAGTGGCAAAAAAGTGAAGTGTGTTGTCGTCGCCCAGCGCGGACAACCGAGAGTAAATTTTAAAGAGAGGCTCTCAGGGACGGTATGGCGGAGGCGGGAGTTGATGAAAGGGATGGGATGGGAGTGTTTGGTGAATGATTAGACTGCGGCGCGTAGGTTTGGTACCCGGCGCTATTGAGGTCTGGGGAACTTTGTGACAGGCGGCATTGTGTCGATGATGGGAATAAAAATATCTTTTGAGGTGGCAAGTTTGGACCACCGGTTCTTGTGGCTTTCTGGCTTCTGATAATTATGTTGATTCGTGTGCCGGATGTTGCGGCTCCCGAGGCTGAGGACAGTCGGGACCCCTTACCCCTTGGTTCAGACGTCAAAGGAACCTTTTCAGTGCAGCAGCTGCGACTCACTCTTACAGTGCGTTTACAACACGCGATTGTCTGAAAGCAATGGAAAATAGGTGAGTTGGTCGCTCCCGAACTGGCAAGTTCGCATCGACCTTGAGTGGTGGCAGGTGCGTTGGAGGCTGCACGTTGGCCTGCGACGGCACCCATTGTTGGATGACCGAACTCCTCGGTCGATTGTCTCCTCAGAAGGCGGCCCGATGCGATTCCCAGGATGCAGCTCTCAAGATCGCCGCAAGGTCCGGACCGATCGTATTGTACCCCAATCGAGCGCCTCCCATACCCGCAGAGCCTGAGGTCGCTTCATACAAAGGAAAATCTTGGGACTGGCCTCATGGGCTCGGGTTTGCCTCTGCCTTCGTCAGCTGCGGTCAACACGGGTCCAGATCGGAGGCCCTCGCAATGTTTCCAGCGGGGGCAACTGCAGCCGACGCAGCTGAAGCCAGCATGTTGATCGAGATGGGCGCCAGGAGACCAGCCTTCCTAATCTATAGAAGACAGCGTCTCACAGAAGTGATGCTAACGCCTCGTGCCGCAGGGACACGACAGACGGACCCGTGCAACGGAGATGTGCGCGTCGCCGGTTTCAGCGCCCATCTCTGCTCCATCGAGCTCGCCCTCTCTACATGAGGCCACGACTTGATCTAGGGCGGTAACAAGCACCTTCACGATCCGGCACAACGTGGCCCACGCGGGTCCCTGCGGCGCAAAGCGTCGTGTGTTGCGATCATCTGAAGCAAAATATGGTTCGATTCTTCGAGGCTCGTCAACACAATGACCAACTTCCACCCGACCCCCTCATTTGGGGAACTTTGCGCAACGACGAACCATTGCGATGGGTTCGGACCCTGAAAGAAAGCTAACAAGAAGCCGAAGCGGGAAAAAAAAATATCAATGGGACTTTAGGGTTGCAGCGCAGGAAATATGGTTCATCGTCCATCTCTCATCATTCCTGCAGCCGCAGATGCGCCGATGAGCGCCGAGATGCAGTCATGCGAGCAGCTTGCTCACGAGGGGCATTGTATCGGTACTTCACACGCCACAGCTGCCGGCGTGGGCAGTGGACGGCAGTGGGTGTGGCACGGTGGGGAGAGGGAAAACGGTGGGAAGAGGCTGCTTCCGCGCGGATTTCCAGCTCCCGTGGTCCCGAGCCTTTCCCGTGGCCTTCCACTGCTTGTCGCACGCCCCCTACCCGTGGCCGTCCAGTTCCACATCGGGGTATGGGAGTGTCGATCACTGCGGAGGAAGAGAGAGGGGAGCGTTGGAAGGTGAGCCACACAGAGCCGAAGTCTCAGCCACTTGGCCAGTACCGAAACGTAGGTTTATTATCACCTAGAGCAACCGTCGGTGTGCCCGTTTACTTGTGGGGGCAGCTGAATATCTGTACCACCTAAACACTGTCGTGTCCTCGCTTGACGGCACATGGTCGACTCCAAAGCCACTCCTCCAGACTTTCTGTGGTAACTCCTCGTCAAAGCTATTTCTAACGGTCTAGGCAGAATGCGGCACGAAAACTGCAAAGCTGGTGGGTGTGTGAGGGCGAGGGAACCCCCAGGGTGAGTAGAGCAGACGTAGCTTTCGTGCACACCCCTCCCAGTAACCGATGCGGCTAACAGGAAGTATCTCTCTATCACAGGCGCTTCTGCGCTCCTGATGGGCAGCTCGCAGCTGGCGAGCTGCAGGTTAAACAAGCCGCGGGTATCTGGCACCCGGAATGCAGCTGCAGCGCCAGACCCTTTGGCACAGTCACCAGCCACAGGGTCCAGGGAGGTTTGACTGAGGGCCAGAGCGGGACGCCAGTCGAAAGGAAAGCTGTGAGTGGAGGAGACGGAATACTGCCTCAAATTGCCACGGCTGCCACGCAACGAATGGCTCGAGATCGACGAGGAATAGCCACAGTGTAGGGATAGGGGGCCAATTACGGATGAAGGTGAGTGTAATGGCATGCCTAATAGGGCTTGTAGAGTGGCTAGAGGAGCTGTAGAGTTTATCGCCCCTCGAGATCCAGAGATGCTTCGGGGCGAGTGTCACTAGCCACTCAACGTGCAAAGGAGACGGAGGTGTTGATGTGGCTCGGTATTGGACGAGGAAACCGTTCGGTGGCGATGGATCGAGCTCGGGACTTTCACGGGACACATCATGGACCAGCTAAGCCACCTCTACCAGAGATCGACAAGGGGTCTTGCTGTTTGGAGGTTGGGGTGGCGATCAGCCGCGTGGAGACGGTGATCTTTGTGGTTGATGAGGGCGATGCCCCGCAGTCGAGGGTATCGTGAGGAGAGACGGTAGTGAGGGTGGACAGCAGACATTGGAGACATCTGCCTACCTGGCTGCAAGCTAGCTGTGGGCACACACCAGAGCCCGATCGCCGATCTATGATGGGACACTATCTGCGTGCATTCGGCAGAAGTTTGTTGATTGTCCCAACCTCCTCCCTCATGGTCAGACTTTGGGCATCAACAGCCAATTCCACTCTAGGGGGGCACGCTGATGTGATACTACACTGACAAAAATGAATTTGATGTTCAATTGTTGTCTCGGTCTCCTGGTGCTGGTCACTCGTCAACGCCAAGACTCAGACGACGTCGACGTCATCGGCTCCCCCTTTTCGGCCCCCAAACTCAAATGCCGAGCCAGGGGCTACAAGGATGCCCAGGCGAATCAATGTCTTTGGCCACGCTTCTGGAGACATGCTATTTTCTATTCGAACATCAACAAACACGCTGTTTGGGGATTCCTGACCAGGTTGTCAACTCCTGGCTCATGCTGTGTGAAATGAACAAAAATGAAAATTTATATGGTGCGAGGTAATACTGGTGAAATCAACTGAATCCCAAATGCGTCGCACCTTTTTTTTTCATTCCTACATTGACAAACCCCCTTCCTGTGATTTTCCGCCTGTTTTTGATCTATGTTAAATCACCGAATTCCGATTCATTCCTAGTGAAACAGATGGAATATAGAAATCAACCTTGCTTGATGTGAACCGGTGCTGAAATCAACCGGACACTACTCATATTGTCCAGCTTCGTTCATTCGGCTGGTAATAGTCTGTCGTCTAAAGACTAGGTCAACATAAAATAAGAATAACTTGCGCATTTGCTATCTGTTAGTTAGGGTTGCAGGATTTTACGGATTGCACCAAACCCGCCGTCCAAGATGACAACGACTGAAAAGGGGCACGAAGTCAGCGTTGGGACTCTGACAGTAATGCCGACAAAGAATTTTAATCCCAAAGATCAATTGAGATTGGCCCTGATGAGTCAATATAAGACCTTTTCCTTTACTGCCTCATCATGGTCGGTGTGGCCTTCCTGCCTGCCGCCAGCGACAGTTCCCACCGAGATGTTTGGGGGTATAAAACCTGGCAACCCCCCACTCCCCTTTCCACTTTTATCATCATCAACATCACCCATGTCAACGCCAGAATGGGTATCTTTTCCTACCTGTCTGGCAAGGGCAGCCGCTCCAAGCGATATGACACCAGCCGCAACTCTCGCAACACTACTGGCAGCTCTCGCACGCCGTTGAACCTCCTAGGGCTAGAGCGCGAGGAGAAGATACTCGAGGCATCCCTTGATGGCTACATTGAAGGGTTTTGGAATGGCGTATATGACAAGATCCTTGGTCGAGACAACTCGTACAGTCGACGAACCCATGACAGCAACGGGCGGAATCAATTCCCTAGGCGAAGATACGGCGAACACCAAAGCTGGGCGGGCTCTGGTATCCATGCGCAGCGCCACATGCCACCCCATTACGAACAGCAGATCCCGCCGAGCGATTATCATTACCAACCGCCATTGCAACCCCAGTACGTAGATCAGCGTGCTGAAGAGCATGGACGCTGGGTGGGCTGCGACCCCGAATACGTGACAGGTCACGAAGATCACCAAGGCCGACAGTTCCGGGACCGTACATGGAACTAGTCACAGTATCACCGCCTCCGAGAACGACTAAACTACTACAAGGGAGCAGTTCTACCCACTGAAGCGTCCCCCACCAACAGAACTTACGCTAGAACGCATACTAGAACGACAAGTCCCAGAGGCGAAACACCTTATACAACAAGGGCCTCTAACAACAGATCGTTCGTCTCAACACACAAAGTCGGAAGCGGACCAAGGTTCACAACTGCAAAGGCTCGAAGCGAAAAATTGTCTCCGGTAAAGAAGCCCACCCTCAGAAGGGGTATCCCAACGACGAACTCCATCAAGAAGGCGTCTTACCTACCACCGAGCCGTAGAACCAAGCAGCCCATAACAACGACAAAATATACGAGAAACGACCATTTCCCTCAAAGAATACCGAGCACCAGACATCCAACCACTACCACGGCTCCTCAGGCTCTGGGGGTTGTCATAGAGCCTCCAACGGAGCAAGGGGGACCTATGAGCTACGAGGAGGTGTTTAGGGGTGGGAAGGAGCGTTCTATGGAGGAAGCTACCGCAATCATTGGTTTTCTTCGGGAGGTTGAGGATTGCTTAGCACGGGCTGAGCAAGTAGAGGTGAGGCCCCGATTTTTATCTCTGTTTTTGCTGTTTTGTTCTCGGGGTGGATGATACCACCGTTGCCATTTATGGACTTGTAAAAACGAATCTGGCTAACAGCACGATCTTCCAGGTACTCTATGATAGGTTCTTACCCACAGATCACAACACAGTATATCTGGACTTGGCTGGGCTCCAGAGCCAACGCAGGAAGCAAAGAATGGAGAGAAAGACCGAGATTCTAGATTCTCGCCTTGAGCTAGTTCGGGGGGAGCTACAACGCCACGGCCTGAGCGAAACGAGCCTAGCAAACGCCGCCGTTTCGAGAACCGACATTCAAGATTGTTTGTACCTTTGTAACGCCCAAAAGAACTTCTTGGCAGCTATGCTGGCTGTGCTAGATGATATGCTTGAGAGGTTGGAACTAAAAGTGGAATGTGGAGGTCCTCACTGGATTACTGTCCAGCACAAGGTGTTGAATTTCAAGGAGCTCTTCGGATACTTCCGTAGTTCTCATTACCTCCAAGACACCGAGAGGGCGCTGGAAAAGTTGTGGATTCAGGTGCATCGGAAATCTTGATTACGGCGTATGGGTATGGCACTCGGTTGGGGTGGAGTTTGAAGGGAGGGAAAAAACCGGTTAGCCGTCTCTAAGGGAGTTTCGGCTTCTCTACGTTGAGAAACTAAAGGAAGAGGTTTGGCCTTGATCAGGTTTATACTCATCTTAGATCCAGCTTGATACCTGCAGGACAGTAGAATAGCGAGACAAATAGACAACAGCGCTATAGTTATCGTTTTGGGTGAAGTGCTTCTTTGAACCTTTGCACTGCTGATGTTTTCATGGCTTTCTTCTTGTTTATACTCTCGGCTTTATAAGAGAAAAACTCACCTTAGAGGGAATAGGGATGCAATTAATGATAAATTAAAGGTATTGGCGTTGTTATTGGTTGCAATACAGCAGTAATGCCCATTCTTCTTGCCAGAACAATGATTTTCTTCCTCCCTCCCCTTCATTCAAGACGGAAAGAACATACTGTTGAGCGACCTGCAGCATAAAATGAGATATGTCAAACACCACAGGAAGGAACTTTTTCATTTAAAATAGTGCCATCATATCTCAGAATTCACTTGGTATTACTACAAGGAAGAACAGTGCAAAGTCTTCAATGCCCTCATTTGTGTCTTTCTGTTTGAATCTGGATGCAGAGGTGCTGCCGAAACAGGGGGCTATCAACAAGCTATCACTTGGCAAGCACGTCGTCCTCATAACTCTAAATGATAAATGACAAGAATTATGGAAGGGACAAGTAAAAAAACGAATAGAGACTGAGTTGCTAACAATGCGTTGTTCCTTTCAGCTACTATGTTTTGAGTCCGTTGTTTCATGGAAACCGGGGGCCAATCAAGAAGAGCGCCTTGGCGATGACGAGCGAAGCTGTGATGATGTAAGACCCTGTCGGACTTTGTGGCTGTGTGCAATAACAACTGATCAAAAGATAGGATTCTCAACGACAAGTATGACTCGTCACGAGATAAGCATTCGCAATCCCAAAGGGGCAAGAACGCAGGGCGGAAGAGTCAGCAATGGCGAAACCGTCTGGTTAGGGTCCCGACGAAACCCTTGGCGGCGTTGGGCCGCCAGCCTAGACCGGCCGCCCAGCCCTGCCAGATCGCAGCACAGCGCCCCGTGCGACAGCCGAGCGGGACCCGCCCAGCAACCCATGCCTGATTCAGCAGCATGAAAAAAGGTAAAAAAAAATAAAATCACGATATTGTGGGACTGGGCTCCTTTTTTCCTTCGTCGCTCCCCCTTCCCCCTTCCCCAGTCATCCCGTCAACAACACGCACCGCCTTCGCCAATCCTTCCCCTAGGGTGCCTCTCTTCTTTTCTGCTTCCGTTCGCCGTTGGTCGCTTTTATTCTTCGGATATTCGTCTGTGCAGTGCCTTTGTCAAGCAGCAAGGCCAGTCCAATCGCCTTGTTCGTCTGTTCAGCTGTCGCCCGCCCGCCGCCACCGGTCGTGGTGATTCAGACCCTTCGAGTTCCGCCTCCAGAACCCACTTCGTCTCGCTTTTCTTCGAATAAGCCTTGCCTCTCGCGCCCCCCACCGGATAGCCCGTCTGCAACTTCCAACGTTGTCGCAGCAGCCTGCCATCACCGACCGCAATCCACTGTCGGGCACATCAATCCGGCTATCGTCTCTGCCCTCTCAAATCCCGACGCCGGCACCCGTTGCCAACGCGCATCCAACCCCTCGCCGCGTGTCGAGCACCAGAGTCGACCCACCCTGTATTCAAGAATCGTCGCGACGAATTTTGGTTCTTCGCCCTATCGTCCAAACCAGAACGTTACCCCTCACTCTGCTGGACAAGAATCCAAGCGGAAAGAAGAAGGAACCTTTTTCCCATCACACACTGTTATCGCGATCATCTGTGACTTTCACTAGTCATGGCCAGTCCGTTGCAGTTTGCCTACCGAACCCAGAAGGCCATCGGTGTCTTTGACGCCGCGCCTGTCTACGAAGCGCTTCCTGGGTTCGTCAATCCCGAGGGGAACCTCCGGTGTTGTGTATATTCGCCTTGCGGTCGCTACTTCGCCTACGCCACTAATGATGGCGTCATTGTTGTCGACGCATCGGTCGGCCACGTGCTCTCCTCCCTCCCTATCCAGGCCATCTACGATCTCAGCTTTTCACCGCGGGGTACCTTCCTGAGCACTTGGGAGCGCCCCGCCAAGGACGAGAACGGAGATGCCACCAAGAACCTCAAAGTCTGGCGCACCGTCGAGGATCTTGCCGAAGGGGCGGAGAAGCAGCCGCTCGGCAAATTTGTTCAGAAATCGCAGTCGGGCTGGAACCTGCAGTACACCGAGGATGAGCGCTTCTGCGCCCGCCTCGTGACTAATGAGGTTCAGTTTTACAACAGCGGCGATCTCACGACCGTCTGGAACAAGCTGCGGGTTGAAGGCGTCGCTGACTTCGCCATTGCGCCCGGCAAGAACCAGAACGTCGCCGTCTTCACTCCGGAGCGCAAGGTACGACGTCAGAACTTGTGAACATGGTACAAGCGTGCTAACTCCTTCCTAGGGCCAACCTGCATCGGTCAAGGTCTTCAATGTGCCGCAGTTCAACACCCCGATCTCCCAGAAGACCTTCTTCAAGGGCGACAAGGTGCAGCTCAAGTGGAACGCCCTGGGCACCAGCCTGATTGTGCTGGCACAAACAGAGGTGGACAAGTCGAACAAGAGCTACTACGGCGAGACCAACATGTACCTGCTCAGCGCCAATGGATCGTTCGATGCCCGCGTGACGCTCGACAAGGAGGGCCCGATCCACGACGTGTCGTGGTCTCCCAACTCCAAGGAATTCGGTGTCGTTTACGGGTTCATGCCGGCCAAGACGGTCATCTTCAACCACCGGGCCATCCCTACACACTCGTTTGCGATTGGCCCCCGGAACACCATCATCTTCTCGCCCACGGGCCGCTTTGTGCTGGTTGCCGGCTTTGGCAACTTGGCTGGGCAGATCGATGTTTATGACCTCGAGAAGGATTACCGCAAGGTGTGCACGATTGAGAGCGGAAACCCCAGCGTTTGCGCCTGGAGCCCCGACAGCCGTTACATCATGACTGCCACCACGTCTCCTCGCCTCCGTGTCGACAACGGAATCAAGCTTTGGCATGTGGGCGGTGGTATCATGTATAACGAGGAAATGGTTGAGCTTTACAACGTCATGTGGCGTCCCGCCCCTCCGGAGAGCCTCGCAGCAGGGGACCCGTTACATCCCATTCCAACCCCGCACGCGTCGGCCGTGGCGTATCTCGGCACAATCAAGACGCCCTCGAAGCCCACTGGTGCGTACCGGCCGCCTGGCGCCCGAGGCTCCTCCACTCCCTTGCACTTTAAGCGCGAGGACGAGGGTGGCGCTGCCCACGCCCCGACCAACGGCACGCCTTCAGTTGGCCCCAACGGCTTTAGCCGCCCCCGGCACATGATTCCGGGCGCCGATTTTGCGAAAGCTCCTTCGGTTCCCGGTGCGGCACCTGCTGATGGTGATGAAGAGGCCTTGTCCAAGGCAGCGCTCAAGAACAAGAAGAAGCGGAGCAAGAAGGCAAAGGAGGGCGGAGCGCCCGTCGGTCCCGAAGGGGGGCTGGCGCCGCCCGCTCGTGAGTTCGAAGGTGGTTCCGGCGGTGAGGGTCGTAGCCCTGAACGGCGCGCGGGTCCCCATCACCACCATCAGCACTCGCGCAGCCAGTCGCGCAACAACAACAACAACGGACTGCCCAACCGTAACCGCAGCAACACGCACCGCGCCCGCTCGCAGAGCCGCCCCGGCCAACGCCACGGCCAGTATCAGCAGCAGCAGCAGCATGATGGCCAACCTACCCCGTACAATGGCCAGGGTGGCGGTGCGCCACTTGGGCCCATTGCTGATACTGGTGCCCAGAGTGCCAACGCCAAGAAGATTCGAAGTCTCCAGAAGAAGATTAGGGCCATCGAGGATCTCGAAATGCGACTTGCCGGCGGCGAAAAGCTGGAGGACACCCAGATGAAGAAGATTGGCACTAAGTCGGCGGTTGCCAAAGAGCTTGAGGCTCTGGAGAAGGAAGGTTGAGCGGAATGGAACTAGGTCTTGGCGGTGTAGGTGTCTCTGTGCGGCGGTGAAACGCAGATCCGAGGCCAGGGCCAGCGGCGTAAAGCTGCTGGCTCTGCGATGACCAGTGTTTCCTTTGCCCCGACCTGTCTCATTTGGATTGGCCAATCCAATGGCGGAAGTAGAAAGCGATGTTCTGGCTTGGAGATGACAGGCCTTTTTGGGTGTTCACCTGCCTGCATGGCGCAGCGTTCCGCTCTACGGCCATGAGAAGCGGTGAAGACATGATGAGGAATGGATGTGTCACGTCATGAATGTCCTGGGTAGCAGGTAGAAAAAACAATCAAAAACCAGAATGCTTTTTCCATGGCTATATTCTTTGCCCCCCCCAACCCTCATCACTTCACGCCCCTTCATGCGGCGCAGACAGTTGACAAGTTAGCCAGATGTAAATGGTCCCGGCAGCCCTTCGCTCATCTGTAGGGAAGTACATCAGCTTGTCTTTGGTCGTGAGAAGTCCACGCTCTACCGAATTGTTTGGTGATCTGTTTTCCGATATGCGGCAGTTTGAGCCAAGAACTGGTCTACGTATGGATGCAGCATATAAGACACCCTGGAGCAGTTTGCGCCTGTGGCGGCACTGTCGCTGGTGCCGCCCACTTGACGCCGAGGCAGACGATGATCTCCAGCTTGCTGGGCAATAGGTAGCTCGGAAGAGTTGGGTGCTGTAGCAAGGGGCCGACACTCTCAGTGTCAATTCTCTATTTCCTCTGGGGTTTCGTTTATGGCCTTCTAAACGCCAAGTTTTGCACCTGCCTACAACCAACAATGCCAACAATGTCCTAGCCTTGAACTCTTGGCTACTACTTCTGACCTGAACTCAAGATCTTGGCTTCTCTACAGCATATTACGGGGAATGTCTGGTCTGTCCACCGAAGATTTCGGTTGGAATCCCCGTCGATTCAGGTTCTGTGCCACTGATAAACACGGTTGGCACAACTTCCGCCGCGATGCTGAGTGTGACATTATGCTCTGAGTTGTGCTGCTTCGCCACCATCTTCACGCCGGCTTTGTGTGGGCCCAGCAGACACACTAAAATGGGAGGTTCGCTGCTCGCGGAAGCCGTTTCTGACGGAATGGTGTTCCCCCCCCCCCTAACAGAGGCTCTTGTTTATCGGCGAGGCGTGCATGTTTCGATGTCTATTCCCATGATGGGGTTTCTCTTGGCTTGGATGTATCCCCTTCATGTCAACGCGTGGAAGGGGGTTATCATGGACTCCCACCGCGACACCAAGCTCAGGTTGGAGCCTGCAAAAAGGCGAGGTTTTCCAAGTCGAGTCTCAGCCAGAACATGCGGGAAAGACAGGGGAGGGGTCGCGTGAGGTGAAGGAAGTGTGAAGTGGGTTTCTTCAAGTTGTGGGCAACAGTACAGACCAATTGTTGCGCGCGTATCAGAGGAAGCCCTCATCCGATCTCTGTCCATCTTCGCCGAGTCCTCACAGCTTCCTGCTACCAAGCTGAAACTGGTGAAAGGTATATCAGTAGCCCATCCCCGCGAGGATATCCCCCGCATTACGCCTCTTCCCCGGCCTCGGACCTTGCGGGGCCTCTTGGTTCGGACGCTTCTGAGGTTGACGACGCCCTGGTGAGGGGGCTCTCGCTGGGAGCTTTGTAGAGAGTCGGAAGAACACATGTCTCAGTTTCGTATGCGTCTCGCAGGCGTAGAAAAGCTTTCTCTCCCTGGCACGTTCTCCAACTAAAGTGAGGTGCATATAAGGTGTTGTTGGTAATGGGTAACGTAATTTTCCAGGAGCGCGTTCCAACTGTTTAGCTTCCGGCAACCAGCCCTGGTCATAGGCGCCCATGAAATGCATAAACGCATCTCCTGGAGACAACTCGCTGGCGTTAGGTTCGCTGATCCGCATATTTGTTTCGAGTAGATACGCCATGTATAACGCAAATGTATCCATCAGCTCCCTGGCATTGTGACCCGGCCTCTGGAGGGACCACCAGCCGTATTTCCTCGCAGCAGCACATGCGTCATTGGCAGAGGGAGACACGTCGTAGATATGAAGCGACGGGAACTTGCAAATATATTGCATCGCGTTGCCGGTGATCTTATAGGCGCCGATAAACTTCAATGTCCTTAGAGCAGGGAAGGGGTCAATCTTCTCACTCCAGCTTCTCACCAGCCGGTCTGTGACCTTGCAAGAGAGTTCGTTGTACTGTTCTTCGACAATCTCGAGAGAGGTCAAGTTCCGCATGTCACTCAACGCTAGTAAGTGGTTGGACTCGAAGGTGGAAACGCAGTCAATCCTCAGAAAGGCCAGGAACTGCAGACCGTCACGGCCGTGGACGCTCATGGCTGGTGAAGCTAGCTGTTTCAGGTACCAGTCAAGCTCGAATTGGGGGTCGTCAATCTCTGATTCGAATCGGACCAAGGTGAGATCGCGCTCCTTGCCATTTGTCTTCGAATTTGTTGGATCTTGGAAATGCTTGGCGAACGCCTTCCAAACTGGAAGGTTGACGCAGTTACTGCCGACAGTGGATCAGCAAGACCATGCCCGGAGAGACGCGATAAAGGTAAGCCTCACTGGTGTCTGAGATTGGCCCAGACTCGGGAGACGAGTCTTGGTGGTATCCTCGAGACCAAGTCGTCCAGATCGGCCTCCATCGAAAGGTTCAGAGCCAGCTTCAGGATGCATATGGTGACGAGGCTTCGCGGCCCTTTGAGCCCATATAAGCGCGTTTTGTCACTTGAATCTGGCATGGCGGTGGGCGAATCAGTTGCTGAACAGCAGGCAGCAAAAATGTTCTGGTAAAACTTAAGTGCCCGAGGCTATCTTTGGATGGAAAGATGAAGGTCTTCACAGGTTGGCTGGAAGGCGGTGTTTGGGATGCGTCTGGCCCAATGGGATTGTCAAGCGTCGTGCCATGTCGCGTCTGTTACAGGCAGTCACGGGTGTGCCACGACGAATATGCCCAGGCAAGTGAGTGCTACTGCTCACAGCAGTGCACGAAGGGTTAAAAATATACCCAGAGAGTTGATGCGACGGGAAAAGAGATCGCCATGATGGATGGCCCCGTGGCTGTGGTAGAATCTGACCCGAAGTGCTGGCGTTGCACTTCCTGCTGCTGTTGGGTAGGCGCTTGGCGGCGACCACTTCACATGATTTTTATCAGGAGCAATCCCCATACAGCAAGACCTGAGTCACGGTTTCAATTCAACTTGACATTTAATCATGTCGCCAAGCAGCAACGTTATTGCGGCAGGTCTGACAAAGTGGAATGTACCTGCGAGATATTTCTTCTCCCCTGGGAAGTTACCAGAGGAAAAGGGTAAGTGCAGGATCTTGATCTATCCTCCAGTTTCCCGTCCAGGATGCCATTGAGAGACCAAAACCAGACTGAATTTGAAGGAACTGTTGTTTTATGAATGATGGAGAAAAGAAAAAAAAAAAGAAGAGAAGATTTCGATATCGCCGACATTTTAAGCGACGGCAGAGCGGCCCCACATTGCGGCTAGACAGACCAATCAAGGCACGGTGAAACAAACCATGCCCAAAATGAGTCAAACGGGCTGGAGCACCTCTTGAAAGCTGGTTGCCCCCCACAGCGGGGCGGCGCTGGAAGTCGTCGCATTTTGGTCGTCGCAGCATCGCCTGCGATTCACCCGCGGGGCACCCCTTTCCCTCTTCTTTCACACCGGTTTCGTCCTTTAGACGGTCTGCAATTCGCTCCGATCCTTCCAAGGTTATTGCTCTTCACAACTCTAGAGTCTGGGATACCTGCTGCAGCTATTTAAGCGCTCAACGTTCAGGCAAATTTCTATCTTTACACTTTGCAAACAACCCCGCCATCGTCAACCTTGAGCTCGTGATACCCCGCGCTCAACCCCTCCCTTACCCAGACGAAATAGATCTCTTGAGAAGTTCAGAAAACCACAGTCACAATGGCAGGCGGCGGACCCAAAAGCGGACCCGGATCGAGCTCTCGCGGCAGAGGCGGCAAGTTCAAGAAGTACACTCGCGGAGGTAAGGCAGTTGACCAAGCCATCACCCCCATACATGCTGACCATTGATTCAAGGCGGCAAGCACTTTTCTCGCGATTTGCGCCCCCTCGACGCCGATGGCAACGAAATTAGCATGTGGAGCGCAGATGCCAAGAAGAAGGATGATGATGATTCGGAAGAAGAGTCCGAAGAGGAAGAGTCTTCTGAGGAGGAGGACTCTGATGAGGAAGCTGGCCCCTCCGGCGCAGCAGCGGCCGCAAGCCGTGAGGACCGAAAGAAGGAAAAGAAGGCCCGTAAGGAAGCTGCTGCCGCACGCGCCAAGCAGCAGGCCGTTCAGGTTGGAGATCTGCCGCCCAGCGATTCCGAGGAGGACAGCGATGATGATATGCCCGCCAACCCGAACCACTCAAAGGCCGCCCGCAGTCAGACCAAGGCACCTACAAAGGCAGTTGAGGAGGTTGCTGAGGGAGTAAAGGCCCTCAAGGTCAGCGGGACGCCGAGCCGTCGTGAGAGGGAGTCGATGGAGGCAGCCCAGGCGAAGGAGAGGTATCGCAAGCTTCATGAGGCTGGCAAGACCGATGAGGCCAAGGCAGACTTGGCTCGTCTCAAGCTCATCCGAGAGAAGCGAGAGGCCGAGGCGGCGAGAAAACAGGTATGCAAATATGTGTTGCTTCGTAATGGGGGCGTCAGCTAATCGTCAACCATAGGCCGAAAAGGAGGAGCGTGAAGCTCAAGAGGCCGCGAAGAAGGCCGAGATCGATGCCAAGGAGGCGAAGAGGCGTGAGGCGGCTCTTGGGCCTGCTGCTTCGAAGAAGAAGGGAAAGAAATAAAGCCTCCGTTGTTGGTTTCCAGTAAGTTTGCAGGAGCATTAGCAATCGAAATGCCAGCGTCCCCCAAACAAGCTTGAACATATTGCATATCAAGGAAACATCGTGAGCGGATCAATTGGTCTGAGCTGATCTGAGCTCAGGGGCTGTCTGGACGCAACTATGATTTGGCCGTCAACTTTGTGATAACCCCCTCCCATACCGCATCGAAATCCACACCGTTATCCGCAAACAGCTTTCTGATCTGCTCAGCAACCTCCGCTTGCCTCTCGACACCAAAGCCTCCCGGTTTTGACGTTTCAACCTGCACAATCTCAATCCACCTGAAGAACAGATCCTCCTTGCCCAGCGCACTCAGCGCATCGCGAAACGCAAACACATGCTTTCTCCTCTCTTCCTCACTTGCCGTCCCCTTGGTGTCCGACTCCAACGTCACCCACCCATGCTTCTCGGCATACACCAACACCACTGGGTCCTCAAACTCATCCTCCTTGATCTTCTTCTGGTCCACCAAAAAGGTCGACAGAACCATAGCATCCCAGTCCAGATCCCACGACCCGTCCATGAGCAGGTACCCCGTCTTTTGTTGCAAGAGCAACGGGTTCGTCGCCTCCCTCACCTTGGTCCAGAAATCGTGCCTCTTACCCGCCGCCCCGTCATCGAACACCTCGCCAGCCTGGGTATCCCACGACGGCCGGCTCCGGCGCACATAAATCTCCCTGTCCCGGAATCCAACCATCCACCGCCACCCGGCAGGACTACCGTGCGTGGATGCTCCGCCTAGGAAGAACTCGTACGGCCAGGGCCAGACGAAGACGCCGAGGAGGAAATCTAGAAGGAAGGTGAAACTGCGGCGGAAGACGATAAAGGCGTAGGCGCCCCAGGTCAGTTCCTCCGAGTGGAAGGTGAGTTCGTTGGGGTAGCCGAGGGTGGATGAGAGCAGCTGGAGGTACCACGGGAGGACGGCGTACATGCGCCAGAGGAAGAGCAGGGTGATGAGCAGGTTCATGCCTACCGGGACTGTGAAGATCTTGCGCTTGAAGGCGGCTGGACGCGGGTCGATGTGGATGAGGTAGACATGTCGCGGGTTGAGATTGCTGGTTAGGGGTTCTAGGGAGGAGGGTGCGGCGATAAAGGGTTTTGGGATTCCTGGGGTTTTGTTGGCCGAGGGTTTGGTGCCGCCGCCTAGACGGGCACCGGATTTAGGGGGCATCGTCCTTGTTGTTTGTGAAACTGAGTGTTTTGGGTGGTGAGACGAGGCCGAGATTACGAATGGCGGTTGGGTTGTTGTAACTTGCAAATGAGCCCGGCAATGCCAATTCCTCTAAAAGCAAGCGTTTCGAAGGTTAGTGAAAGGTTTCGAGGCGTGAGATGCCTCGAATCTGCGCGATGTGGGCTGAAGTGGTCAAGTGTTCAGAAAACCTGGGTGGACCAATCACTGGACCCTAACCCTGCTGAATCTATCAACCATCCTGCCTTATCGCTTATCGGCGCAAGATCGGGTGAATGTCAATCGGGAAATTTTGGGAGCACGGCAAGAAGACGCCAGCAAGATCCGTTTTCCTCTCATTTTCCTCTGGGACCGCCATGTCCCTCTGTTTCTCAATATGATACGAGCCGGACTATGGCAGGTAAGTCTCACATGTCCCCGCGTACTCCGTATCTCGGAGAAAGGAAACAAATTGGTCTGACTTGACACAGAAGCAAAAGCGGCCATCCGTATGCCTGCTCTGCCGTTCCAGACAGGCCCTCACAGGCTCGTCGCTCAAGACGTACACGAATTGGGCTGAGAATGCCGCTCAATCTCCGAATGCGGACGCGTCATCGAGACCTACGCCGCCGACCCCCAATGCTCCCGGCTTCGGCCAGTCGACTTCGGCCGGGTCGGGTTTCTACGGTGTCTCAAGCGGGGGCACAAGCTCAAGTCCGGGATGGGGCGTGTTAGGTTCTACTGGCAAGCCTTCTTCGCAAAGTCCGAAGCCGTCTTGGAGGGCGCCCGCGTTTGCTAGACCGGCCCCGGCTCCGACGCCCCCTCCACATCTGAGCCAGCTTCCCACCGAGAATGACGGGAACACCAAGACGGCACGCGAATGGGAGACACGCTCGGGAGTCCCGTTGGCACAAGAGGGGGATCTGGCAGAAGCTGTGCAGAATATGCGGCGAAAAGTCTCCAATCTTCAGCGAAGCAGCGGGTCAAATCCAAATTCGAGTGGTGACGTGAGCAACGCCTGGGCGCAGCTCGCCAGGCGGACTTCGAACAAACAGGGGCGATCTTCTGGAGATGGAGCACTTGATGGTCTCTCGGATTTTCTCAAAGCACCCCGGGCATCAGAGAATGGCCGCAATACCTCCAAATTCTGGGGCGAGGCAAAGATCAGGTACATGGACGCCAAGAACGGCGACCCAGAGACACAGCGTGGAGCCTTGCGAAGAACTTCCCAGCGCAATTCCCAAGGCGCGCCGTCGGGGCAGCGCCGTCCTTCTACATCTAGGTTGCCTTTCGAGGATTTCAAGTCATCAGCGGGTCAGATTGGTGCGATGGGTAAGTTGGGCTCAGCTTCCAGGAATGACTCGGCCACGCTGCATGCAAACGAACCTAGGAAAAGTGGCGGTGGTGACAAACTGGCCCAACTAGAGCGCTTAGCCGTGCAACCGAAAAAGAAAGCTGGTCAACCAAAACAGGGCGCAGCAAATTCAGCGTGGGACTGGGTAGACGAGTATCAAGCGTCGAAGCCGAAGGAGAGCGGGTTAACAAAGGAAGTGGAGGAGGCACAGGCCAAAATTGCCCGTGAATCTGCCCAGCAAAGGGAAGAATGGGCTCGTCGAAAGGAGCGAGGCCGTCGCGACCGGGGTGAACTGAGAGAGGCACCGAAGAAATCGCAGCAAAAAGCGCCCCGACGAGGTCGTGATGAGGATGCAGATGAGGACGGGGAGTGGGAGGAGCGCCGTCGGCTTAGGCGGGAGCGCAAGGCGGAAAAGGAGAGGGCGAGACTGCAAGCACTTGAAGAGGCTGGCCCGACCCCTATCCTGCTCCCGGAGCTCATCAATGTCGCTCACCTCGGCACTGCCCTCGGCATCAAGCTCGATGTTTTCTTGGCCCAGCTTGAAGAGCTTGGGTTCGAGAATATCTCAAAAGAGAGCATTTTGACGGGGGAGACGGCCGCCTTGGTTGCTCAAGAATACGGCTTTGAACCAACTGTCGATTCCGGCGAGGAGGTGGATCTAAAGCCTCGGCCTCCACCAGAGGATCCAACTTCAGTTCCTCTCCGGCCTCCAGTGGTTACCATCATGGGCCACGTCGATCACGGCAAGACTACACTGCTTGACTACCTGCGCAAGTCTTCGATTGTCTCTCAAGAACACGGCGGAATCACTCAACATATTGGTGCGTTCTCGGTGACGCTGTCTAGCGGAAAGCCCATTACTTTCCTTGACACACCGGGCCACGCAGCGTTCTTGACGATGCGTCAACGTGGTGCCAATGTCACCGATATCGTCATCTTGGTCGTTGCGGCAGATGATAGCGTGAAGCCACAGACCCTGGAGGCTCTGAAGCATGCCCGCGCGGCCAATGTGCCCATCATCGTGGCTATCAACAAGGTCGACAAGGAGTCCGCCAATGTCGAGCGAGTAAAGTCCGATCTTGCCGCACATGGTGTGGAGATTGAGGACTACGGTGGTGACGTCCAGGTCGTTTGTGTCAGTGGTAAGACAGGCCAGGGCATGCAAGATCTTGAAGAAAACGTCCTCCTGCTCTCTGAAATGCTTGACATCCGCGCCGAGCCCGACGGCATGGCCGAAGGCTGGGTTCTCGAGTCCAGTGTCAAACCCATCGGTCGTGTGGCCACCGTCCTCGTCAAGCGCGGAACCCTCCGCCCTGGTGACTTCATCGTGGCGGGCACGGCTTTGGCCAAGGTCCGTGTCCTGCGTAACGAAGCTGGTGTGGAAGTCAAGGAGGCACCTCCCGGCACAGCGGTCGAGATTCTCGGGTGGAGGGAGCAACCCAATGCTGGTGACCAGGTACTGCAGGCACCGGACGAGGATACGGCGAAAACAGCCATCGACTACCGTGTCGAAATCAAGGAGCGCCACGAGTCGGTTGCGCAGCAGACACAGATGGACCAGGAACGCCGAGAGAGGGCTGCGTTGGAGGCTACCATAGAAGAGCAGGCCGAGGAGGAGAAAGAGGGCGGCATCAAGTACGTCAACTTCACTGTCAAGGGTGACGTTCACGGCTCGGTCGAAGCCGTGTCGGCGGCAATCCTCGAGATTGGTAACAATGAGGCCCGTTCGCGCGTTCTGCAGTCGGCGCCCGGTCAAATCACCGAGTGGGATGTTGAGCACGCCGCTGTCGCGGGAGGCTGCATCATCAACTTCAACAATACCATCCCCGGACACATCAAGGGCATGGCCGAGAAGGCCGGGGTCAAGATCCTGGACCATAACATCATTTACCACTTGGTGGAAGAGGTGCGCGACATTGTGTCCGCTGCGCTGCCACCGGTCATCTCGACGAGGGTGGTCGCTGAGGCCGATATCTTGCAGGTGTTCCCCATCAATATCAAGGGGCGCGCCTTCAAGAACATTGCCGGGTGCAAGGTCAAGAACGGAACGGTGATGAAGAAGTCCAGAGTCCGGGTGCTGAGAGGGGGAGAGCAGATCTTCGAAGGTACGCTTGCTTGCTATTGGCTGCGTGATGTATGGTGAGCTAACCAAGGTGTCAGGAAATATCGACGTGCTCAAGCATGGAAAGAGAGATATGACCGAGATCAAGAAGGGCTCCGAGTGTGGCATCATGTTTGACTCGGACTGGGACGGCTTCCAGCAGGGAGACCAGATCCAGACCATTGAGGAGGTCAAGGAAAAGAGGCGGTTGTAAAGAGGGTGTCCGTGTATCATGTGTATCAACATATAGGGTCAGGGATAGATGGCGCATGGCAAGCGGTAGCATGGATGGTGGCACTGCGTGGTTAAACACTGCATGGACTGGACGACTTGGGCCAATTTACACTCCCCGCCTTTTGTGTGTAATTCTATGTAAAGTACATTTCACTTCGGTCCAGATGACGGATAGAGGTGTTTACCGTCTCCTCGGGGCAGTGATGGAGGCTGCGGAAAAGGTCCCTGATATGGTGGCCCGCGAACGCTCCTTTTCGAGCTTGTTGAGGCCCATTCGATCAGTGACGGGCGTAGCCGAAATGATTTCATCGAAATCGTCGTTGTCTGACCCGTTGTCGGAATCTGGCTCCGCATCAGAATCGGGTTTGTATTGTGAGTTTTGTGGTCGTGGAATCGATGCCGGGGCCTTCTTCTGCTCGTCCCGTGAGTCCCCAGCGCTCTGGAAAGGCTTGGAGGCCAGGATCTT
Source organism: Cercophora sp. LCS_1 (assembly GCA_036250225.1). Taxonomy (NCBI): domain Eukaryota; kingdom Fungi; phylum Ascomycota; class Sordariomycetes; order Sordariales; family Lasiosphaeriaceae; genus Cercophora; species Cercophora sp. LCS_1. Next base: position 1,378,260 of record JAPZLL010000004.1, read on the forward strand.
GCGTCGAATGGCCTCCATTTCGGCATCATCATCCTCTTCCTCGTCTTCGGAGAGAGCATATGGGTCTTTGACTGCAGGCTGGGGTTGCGGTGCGGGTTTAGTCCCCAGATAGATGCCGTCGACACTCCCTTCTTCGTCTGACCTTTCTTTCTCGTCGCCATCTTCACTTCCCTCCTCTTCGTCGTCTTCGTCATCTGACTCTATCGGGCCCCTTCGGTTCGTGTTCACCCAAATCTCGTTTGAATCGTTCTCTTCCCTGTTGTCGGCGTACTCTTTCTCCAGCTTCTCCATCCACTCCGCTTCCGCCTTCTTCACGGCAGCAGCATCCTCGCACGCAGCATATTTCTTGAACAGGCTGGCGTTGATCTCGAGGAATGCCTCGCCGTAGGAGAAAGGCGCCAGTATATCTCGCGCCCAGTCGGGGTGCCCACAGATGCAGAAGGCCGCAGCCAACGCCTCGACGCAGTTCAGGCGCCATGGCTTGCCGTAGTTGACTGTGTTCGCAGCGACGAGGTAGGGTAGAAGTCTTTCGCACTTCCCGCCGACCTTTGACCACTGAACCTCTTTTGTGCGCGCCCACGAACACTCAACCACGGCGGCGCCAAACTGCTCGAGCAGGGGGGCGTCGGCGGGGGAGACCACCTGCTTTCCGTTGGGCGTGATGATGACGCCAGCGTGCCGCTGGCCGAGGTGCAGCTCGCGCATTAGGCCAAGCTTCATCAGCTTCTTGCCCGAGCAGCGCTTTGGGTCGCAGTGGCCCAGGTCCCAGCAGGCAGCCTTGAAGGCGGGGCGCCATGAGCTACTGGAGGTGGCGGTCGTCGGGTCTTCGTCGTCGGCATTATCGGCTGTCTGTCGCCTAGGATTCGAGTTTCGGGGAGGCCCGCGGTTGAAGTGTTTTCCTCGGGAGGAGAAATTGTCTTTCTTGTGGCGGACCATCTTGCTGGTTTGGACCCTGAAATTTCTGGTGATGCTTGGTGTAAGTTGGTGCAGAACTTCAGTTGCGTCAGGCATGTCATGGCGGGGTTGAAATTTGTCCCGCCCGCGCGCACACCCCGCGACCCCACTGCTGTGAGCAAGCCGACAATCTGGCCATTTACGGTTTAGGTGACACTCCTAGGACTTATCGGGGAAAACGCAGTCACTACCCAGCCCGTCTCTGCCTGCCGTTACCGTCCAGCCATGCACCACGCTCACCACAGTCGATCCGATTTCGAACCGCACACCCGGTCCCCCCGCGGCCCATCACAACCCCAGCCGCCGCCCGTCGCCCCCCTTTTTGGCCCCGTCTGGGCTCCCTTCCAGGTCAACGTACCTCCCCCCCAACGACAAAACGAGGCGCGACGAGCCAACCGACACCGCGACGAAGCAGACGCAGAGCTTGAGCTCAAGCTTCGGCCCAGTCAAACGATGGAGGCTGCATCTGCGCGCTATGCGGCGAGGGATCGCTGGGGCGAGATGGGACTCCCAGCTCCCTCGCAGCTCCAGCGCTTCATCCAGGCGGCCTGCAGCCCCGAGAACTACGAGCCCAATCTTGCCCTCAACCTCGAGATCGCCGACCTCATCAACGCCAAGAAGGGGTCGACCCCGCGCGAGGCCGCCATGGCCATCGTCACGCTCATCAACCACCGCAACCCCAACGTGTCGCTGCTGGCTATCAACTTACTCGACATCTGCGTCAAGAACTGCGGCTACCCCTTCCACCTGCAGATCAGCACCAAGGAGTTCCTCAACGAGCTTGTCCGCCGCTTCCCCGAGCGACCTCCCATTCGACCCTCGCGCGTCCAGCTCAAGATCCTCGAGGCCATTGAGGAATGGCGCGGCACGATTTGCGAGACGAGCCGATACAAGGAGGACCTGGGTTTCATTCGTGACATGCACCGCCTCCTGAGCTTCAAGGGGTATACTTTCCCTGAGGTCAGGAGGGAGGACGCCGCCGTGCTGAATCCAAGCGACGTACGTGGCTTATATGCTGTTGAAGCTCCATGCTCCATTGCTAACGAGTGGTGTAGAATTTGAAATCGGCCGAGGAAATGGAAGAGGAAGAGCGCGAGGCGCAGTCGGCCAAGCTCCAGGAGCTCATTCGAAGGGGAACTCCGGAAGACCTGCGAGAGGCCAACCAGCTCATGAAGGTCATGGCAGGATACGACACACGATCAAAGGTCGACTACCGTGCCAAGGCTGCCGAAGAAGTCGGCAAGATCCAGCAAAAGGCCAGGTTGCTCGAGGAGAGGTTAGCTCACTTCAAGCCTGGCGACAAGATGGTCGATGGCGATGTGTTCTCCGAGCTCGCTGCTGCCCTGTCGAGCGCGCAACCTAAGATCCAGAAGATGTGCGAGGAAGAATCGGACGATCACGAGGCTGTTGCAAAACTACTCGAAATCAACGACAGCATACACAGGACGGTTGAGCGCTACAAGCTGCTCAAAAAGGGTGATGTCGAGGGCGCAAATAAGATCGCTGCTGGGGCACCCATTGATTCGGTACAGCCAAGTAGCGCGGGTGGCAAGACCGCTGCGAACGAGCTCTCCTTGATCGACTTTGACGGTGATGGCGATACCAACGGCTCGAGCGCGAGCGCTCAGGCGAGTGGGACAACAGGTGTCGAAAATGACCTCCTTGGTCTGTCATTAGGGGATAATGGCCCGTACGGGCAACCGGGCGGCATTGCGCTGGGCTTCGGCGCAAATACGAGTATGCTCACCCCGTTAAATCCTTGGGTTCGTATGCTGACTATGTCTTTAGACATCCCTGGAGGGCCGCTTCTCTCGTCTGTGACGCAAAACAGCAGTGCAAAGGGGCCCGTCCCGACACCAACACCACCGCCTGGCAACTCCTTTTCCCAGTTTTCCTCACTTACATCCGCCCCAGGGTCCAAATCGACCACACCACAACCTCCCTTTGCCTCCCGGTCCGCCTTCTCCCCTCCCCCATCCAAGCCAGTTGCCGAGGACCCCTTCGCAGCCCTCAGCTCACTGTCCTCCAAATCACCAGCACCCGCCCCTACGGCCTCAAACGACGACGACGAGTGGTCCTTTTCATCGGCGCTCCCACCAGAAGCGCCACCAGCCCTGCCCAGAGAGCATCGAGCGGTTGTCAGCAACACAACCCTCAAGATCGACCTGATAGCCAACAGAGCAACCGACACGACACCGTCGATTAACCTCCTGTTTTCATTTAGCAACAATACAGCCCAGCCTGTTTCGGAGCTGCACTTCCAACTCGCAGTCACAAAAGTAGGCTGGTTTTTCTCTCTTGTCTTAAAATACAGAAAATGGCAAGCTAACAGACGCAGGGTTACGAATCGAAGCTCACGCCTCAGTCGGGAAGGAACCTGGCGCCCAAACAGAGTGCAGGAGTAACACAGGCCATCAGCGTCCTCAACTCAAAAAATCACAACGAAAAGGTACAGGTGATCAAGCTGCGGTGGAGGGTGGCGTACAAGGTTGGGGCCGAGTTGAAACAGGAGATGGGCGACATTCAGGAGTTTACCGTCGCATGACAACAGGCATCTTGATGGGTGTGTGGATCAGGACAGGGGTGGTGTTTTACAGAGCTTGTCATCTAAAAAGCTACATATCCAGGAGAATCGAGCAGTAGCAGAGGTGATATCCACCCAGCGGCGTTGAGAGAAGTACAATTCTTGCTTTTCCAGGATGCTATGCTGTGCTATGCTTTACAATCTATGAGCCCATTAATTCCACCAATTTCTATTCAACCTTTGCCTAAGCCAAACCAAACCAAACCATACCTTTAACTAACCTGACCATGACCCAGACTCGTGTATATGCGACCAACTCCCAAAACGGCCAACAAGCCATACAAGATACTACTCAAACCCCAACCCCAACCCAAACTCCCCATCGCCCCTCTCCCTTCCAAATTCAACAACACCGCCACCAACTCTAAACCCACCAGAACCCCCGCTTCCACTCCTCGTCATGTCCTCTCCTCCCACATCCGGGCTTCCCGTTACAGACAATGGTGAGTGGTAACCTCCTCTACCCCTCGGGGACGGACTCTGGCTTTTCGATCTCCCACTGCCACCACCACCCATCCGTCTCTTTGCATTCTCGCCCGCGCCCACCACGCCCTGTGGTGGCGGGGACGGAAATGACGAGCCTGGATGGTGCGCGGCTTCCCATCGCGCGTACGAGGTGTCCACGTCGGGGAAGAGATTATCCCTGCGCGGCGACGGTTCCGTCTCTGTGTATGAAGGACGGCGAGAGTGTTGCGTCGAGTTGAAACGCGCGTGGAGGCGGGAGATGTCAAAGTCTGGAGAGGCATTGGTGGAAGGATTGAGGGGAGAGGGGTGTCGGTGGGAGGAGGTATCAGACTGGGGCTGGGAGGTGTAGCCTCGTGGATGGATCCAAATGGGCGGACGGATGGTGGGGAAGGAGAGTGAGAGGGGTTCTGGTTGGGAGGGTGGGTCGTAGGGGATGGTGGTGTCCCAGCGGCGGAGGTCCGGGTTTGGAGGCGGTGGGAAGGGAGAGTTGGGCACTGAAGGGGAAGAGGAGGCTGTTCGGGAGCCGCGGAAGATGGGTCCTGGAGGAGGAAGCGGGGAGGAAGAGGGGATTGGAATCGGGAGAGGGGACGAGGGACGGGGGAGCACGTTTTGCTTGAGGCGTTTGACGGTGGCGGCAGTCCAGGATTTCGGGGACGAGATGATTTGGGCGAGGCCGCTGGTGAAGGGAACAGGGGCGACGGCGAGGTCGGTCGGAGGGATGGGTTGGGCTGTTACTTGGGAGTAGCTATTGTGACCGAGGAGGTAACTAGGCCTGGCGGGCCTTCCCGAGGAGGATGTGGTGGTGGTGTCAGGTTGGGGTGCCGGGATGGACTGGCGGATCTTGTTGAGTTCCATCTCGGCGTCGCTGCGCGCTGTGACGCGGTTTTTGCTGGATGAGCGGGACTCGGGTTTCTTGGTGGCAATGGAGGCAACGGCGAGTTCTTTGCTGACGCCGATGCGGGGGTCGCCGATGGTTTTGTCTCGCCATGCGCCGGCGCGGTCGTGGTAGCGGCGGGATTCCTGCCGTCGGATGACCCTGTGGTGAGGGATCACCTCCTGCCAGTCCTCGTACTCGCGTTGCGAGTTGGTGAACTGGTCGTCCGGAGGAGTATGAGCCGGCTGCGCATTCCACCCCAGGGCCTTATTCCAAGTCGACGGGGGGATGACCGTCTCTTGGTCGTCGTCATGGATGTCTGGCACCGGTGGCATTACGGGGTTTGTCGGATAGGGAACTCCCTGCCACTCAGTCGGGCTGAGAGGAGATGCAGGATCGAACATAATAGGCGACTGAATAGGGGCTGGGCTCTCTCCGTCACTGGCCAAGAACGCGTCCCAGCTGTTTTGGCTGTCATGGCTGGGTATTGTTGCGGCAGAGTCTGTCTCCGACAAGGAACTTGACCGGTCGAAAATGGAAGCCGGCGGTTCCTCACTTGACCCCGTGACAATCTTGGCCTGCAAGGCTTGTGAGAGGTGGTCAATGTGCCCCTGGATCTTTTCCAGGCGTGCCAGTACTTCGGCCCGGGCCTTGGTGAGCACCTCAGGGTATCGTTTCTTGAACCTGTCGAGATTCTGCAGGAGCTTCTCGCCGTGAATTGAGAATCGGCGATAGTCATCTGGCAGTCCTACCCGAGGATCCTCCTCAATTCGCTTGTGTGCGTCATCATAGGACCGACACCAAAGCGCCGTTGCTCGTTCCAGCCAAAAGTGGACCTGCTGCTCCTCTTGGAGTGTGTCGATGAAGAAGGCTTGCACTACGCTGTGGATGCGAAGGAGATCCAGATAGTCGGCCTGCTTGTCGAAGCTCCTCTTGGAGCTGCGGGAACTCGACGACGAGATATCGTCACCCTCGGTCCGCTCGATCAGGGCAAAGGCGATAAGTGTCCGGAGCGTGTTGTTGAGATTCGTCTTTCTGTGTGAAGCATCACACGATTTGATAGGGGTTGCCTTGTCCAGCGCAGAGAGGCCTGTTTCCCGTTAGCATTGGCGCCCTCCAGCCACGGCGACGCTTTCTTACCAAGTGACACCATTTCCACGGGAATATGCTGGTCGAAAAAGACCAACAGTGAAATCAAGTTCAACGCCGCGTTGGCGCCCCGATGTTCGAGCTGCTCCCGTACCGCTCGATACGCCGGTAATCGTCCTGCTTTCGGCCGACTCCTGTAGGACTTCAGGTACCTTGAGAGCGGCTCTCTTGTCGCCTTGAGGTGCTGGGCAGCAACGTGGATCATGAGTGGAAGCCTCCCCATCAGCTGCACCAACTCAAGTGCCCTGGCCTGATCATCTACGTTCCATGGCGGTTTCTTATCCATCTCCAGCAACAGTAAATCCTGGGCCTGCCGTGCCGTCAACAGTCCCAGCTCCATAACCTGGGGGTTGTCGAATCGCGGATCACCTGTCACAGCCCGCTCGGTTGACGTGTAGATGAGACTCGTGTTGCGCGCATCAGGGATGAACTCATGAAGACCAGGTGTATCAAACTGGACGCCGTCGAGGACCATCAGCCACCCTGACTGCGCATTGAGCCACTTGCGAACAATCTGAACGATGCGCTTCGGGTCTCGCAGCTCCTCCACGTCACGCTGCTCCACCAGCCCGCGAAGGGCCTCGTTCTTAGCAATCCGCCAGTACCAATACTCCATCTCATACCGGGACTTGGCCCGCACCCAGTAGATGCCGCCTGGGTAGTCGTCCTTGTGCTGAAACACGTATTGCCGTGCAAGGTGGGTTTTCCCTCCGCCGGGCATGCACTGGACCAGCACAGCCGAAGTGCCCTCCGACCTCCGCTTCCGGTCCATGAGCATCTCATGTAAGCCCCTGAGTTCATCCCCGCGCCCGATGAAAAACGAGTTCGGTCGGAACTTTTCGGGGTGGATAAAGAGGGGCTCTTCGCCTTTCCGAACCAGGACCCTCGCCTGTGTTTCGTCTCTCGGGAACGAGCTGACTCTCGACGGTGGCGCCTCAATGAGGCTCTGGCTTCGGTTCGGCGATTCGTATACGGGCTCAGGAGGGGGCAGCGCCAATGCTGACGGGGCAACAGCAAGGGTGTTCTGATATAATGTAATCTCATTATTGCTGCTGCTGCTTCTGCTGGCCTCCTCGACTATAATGAACAAGAAAAATCAGCCGGGGCTCTTTGGGATCGATGGTGCGGGTTATGATGGACCAGCAGTTTCATCATCATCCACTTCCTCAATCTCGATCGACAATGGTCTTGGCTTGTTGGATAGTGGTGATTGGAACCAACTTCTGCCGGTGGGTTGTTGGAACCTACTGATTGCCTGACGATGTGGTGTTTCTGCTGGGAGGATTCGGTTCTAGGTGGATATGTTAGCATCGCCGTAGAGAGCAGAAATAACGCAAGCCAAGCGCTTGAGCTCACCTGATAGGATCGAGTTCGTTCGTAGTTCTCCAGACTTGCTCGAAGTCGCCGGTCGTCTTCCTCCACCTCCCAGCGGACTTGGATGACCGGGGGTGAGTCCGCAACCCACTCCCGCATCGCGGTTGAAACGTTTCGATAACCAGGGGCAATGTCGCTCTCGAACTTGCACATCCCAGAATGGCTGGCCTCAATGCCGTAGTAGATAACACCAGGAAGTTGAGGGCTGGCCGACAAAGCATCCACGACGTATACCCTAATCGAATCAGCAACTTGTGAGAAATTTGTGCGATGTAACTCACTTGGTTCCCTTGACGTCTGTCGTGTGGTTTTCATGCACCATATGTATCCGGAAGCGCTGATAAATATCCAAAAAGTGGTTGTTAATCGAAGCCAGCGTCTCGTTGTCCTTCTTCAGCGTCCGAAGCAGGACCGGCTCCGATTCAAAGAAGCGACGAGGTATAACGGCATCCGACATGTACTGCAGGACACGCGCCCACACGGCAAGGTCGGATCCGCTGTGCGGCGTGCCTAGAAAGATGATGCCGTACGTTGACACAAATATCGACCTAAAGTCCTCCTGATGGTGTGCTCTGACATCGTTGGAGTATAGTAGTGCTCGTTTCATGACGATACCACCTAGACTGTGAGCAACCCAGATGATGGGGTTACGCTCGGTACCCTCGCTCTTCCGGTGCTGGGTGAGCGACGTAACGAGGCTCTGAGCGTGCATGTGGACAAAGTTGTCACTTGGACTCCTGTCCTTCTTGCTGGAGTAGACGTCGGCATTGTAGCCGTACACGAGCACATTGGCGTGCTCGTCCTTCAGCGAGGCTGGAAGTAGGTCGGTGGGCCAGTAGATACCATTTTTGGCCGTCCATGTCTTCGCAGGGTTTCCGTTAAGGCCATGGACGAGCACAATGTCGGCTTTGGCCTGGGGATGTTTGTATACTGTCGTGAGCTCATACCGAGCGATATCCTTGTTGATGGACCCCTAAAAACATATCAGTCAGAGGAGGTTAGCTGGGCGGTAGAGTTGGTGGTGAGAGCAAGCGGCACAGCTCGGGACGGGACCCGACTTGTTCGACAACTGGGGGCAAGCGGACGTGCTGAGAGATAGAAACGATGGTGGGATACCTACCATGCTTGCTATAGAGCTGCAGGGGCCGAGGTCGACACGGGATGATGTCTACTGTTGCTAACCATGAAAGGCTACCGCCGAATGTGGAAAAGACTGGCGTGTACACGGTAGTTGGCGGTGACTTTGTCCTTATAAGGGCTGTTGTTAGGCTGCCCAGCAAAGGGGCGGTCGGTTGGTATATAGGGACACCGACCGAAGGCTGTACCTACGTGATGGGAAGCAGTGGCACTGACTTCAGCATCTCAGAAGATCGAGAGACAGGGTGCGACGTGATCAGTTATGCCCGGTCGCCCGTACTCGTCTTCATCGGGGTAAGAAAAGCGATCCACCCGGGGTCTATCATCGGATCTGAGAGGACAACAGCTTCTGAGCTTGCCCCGGTAAAAATGGCAATCGCGGAGAAGACCTGTCACGAGGTTGGCAAGACGAGTGACCGAGAGTGGCAGCTGAGCCACCACTTGAGGCCTGCGACCCTCCGTAGCGCGTCGCTCCTTCCCCCAGAGCCCCCCTGAGTGTGCCATGGAAGGAGGCACCCACCAAAGTGTTTCATGTGCCACAGACCTGCGAGCCATGTCTGAGTCCGGTCGCGACTGCTCGCCGTCGGATTCGTGCGTGCGACACCTTCTCGTGCAGTCCGGCCCGCGGGATTGGACGCCGCATCGCGGGGCGGGTAGCCGGCACTTATCCGCTGGTACCTGGCGGCTGGCAGACAAACACCGCCTTGCTGCTGCGTGCCCGGTGTGTGTCACAACCAGAGGCAAAGACAATCATTTTGGTACTCTGGGCTCATTCGGTCCCGAAAATGCCATGAACACGGCTTGAGCCTTGTGGTGATGGGCAATGGCGTGCCAAGCGACAGACTCTCCCAAGGCACTGGTTCCCGCAGCTGCGGGGCCGGGACAGTCCCGTGTCGGCTACTAACGCGAACTCAAACTGTCAATATTCACGTCATCGTGTCCGTTGACACCCCTTCGCTGAGGGAAATTATATCTCGAGTTGTGGTGCACATAAGGTTGGCAGGTCTCATGTTGTCGCAATACCTGTCCAAAAATAAAAGGTAGAGATACGATCAGGCTGTCTCATTGTCTCATACGGGTTTACTTTACCAATCCTAGGAAACATTGATGGCTTCGGATGGGACTGTCTGGTCCATCTATCCAGAACGTCGAATTCAACCAATACCATTGGTCCTAGATAAGGTGTCTTTGGTGGCCTCCAACATGAGGCAGAGTTTGCTTCTGTACACTGCATTTCGGCCGCCCAACAAGACTGATTGAACGCGCCTTAGCCGACCTTCGACCTGTCTCAATAGCGGCCGTAACAAGATGGCCTTCGTCACTTTCTGATTCTCCTTGTTGACATATCAGATTTCCCCGGCTCCTGACCGATCATTCCGCCTGACATTTCTTCGGTTAGTTCTCGCGTGTTGCTCGCGTTGGTGGTGCACGCAATGCCCACTAGACCGTCAACTGTCGCGAGCTCACGAGCCGGGGTCGCACTGCATACCACTCAGAACCGGTGCATTGTGACAGGTCGCATGGCCTCAAACTCTAAAACATGCCAGATACGGCAAGTCTCTAGGAGCCAAAACTGATTGCCCTAGTGACCAAGTCGGACCTGGTCGATGCGCAGGAGCCAAAGCAGCTTGTCAGGTCTGGGCGCAACTGCGTTGACCAGAAATGGCGTCTGGCGCGTGTAACAGAAAGGAATTCCAACTCGGCCCCTTCGGCGAGCTTCAACTTGGGTCTACAGAAAGGGGACTGGGGAAACGGGTCTAAACGTCCAAACCGAGCGCGTGCTATGTCTCTCAGCATGATGTCTGGGTCCATATTGGAACGACACCCTCCTCCGCTCGGTCGAAGCATGGCAGAGGACTTCAGCTGACCCCAGGCCTTCAAGATTTGGGCGCAAGCATGATGACGTATTCTCTGGTGCTTGAACCAAATTGGATCATGTCCTTATCCCGCAACTCCAGGTATCGGCTCTCGGGTACTTTGTCGCTGTTGAGAAGCGTACCGTTTGCGCTCTCGAGGTCGATCAAGTAGGGCTTGACTCGGCCGATCTTGTCCCCGTACTCGTTACGTTTTTCGGTATACCGAAACTGTATCACGGCGTGCTGTTTGCTGATGCTCGGGTGCTCTGCTGGGAGATCGACAACGGCCGGGTCTCTTCCTATCAGCCAACAGCTTCGCGCGCTGAGCTCAATGGTGTCAACAATGTCTGAACCCTTGAACACAAATAGCTTCCAGATATCTCGAGGAGCCGGTTTGCGAGCCTCGGGTGGCTCGTGGTACTTGAGCGTCACTGTGCTTCCATCAGCCTGTGTAACCGCATTGGACGCAGCGGCTAGAACGCCCGAGTTCCCAAAGTTGGGCTTCTCCACGGGCTTCTCCGGCTCCTCTCCTTTGCTGATCGCAAACGAGTCGCCTTGTGAGGGCAATGGGCCGCGACGTTTGATCAAGCTCTTTTCCGAGTTGATGTTCGGCATCTCGATACCACCATTGGATCCAGATCGGTGGTCCCGAAGCTCTCGGGTTCTTCCATCTTGACTGCGGCGACGTCGATAGTCTCTTCCGTCTCTTCCCAGATCTCTTTCGCGCTGCGATGGCTTCGCCCCTTCGTCTCGGTTCTTGCTACGATCATCTTCAACATTCCGTGAACTGTGCCTGTCGCTGCCCCTGTCTCGATCCCTCCTTCGCTCGCGCTCCCTAGACCGCGATCGTTTGTCCCGCAAATTGGGGGACTTCGAGCGTCTGCGGGGTTCACGTTCCCGAGAACGATGTCGACGACCGTGTCTGTCGTCGTCGCGGTCGCGATGACCTTTTCTTTCGTCGCCTCGGCGAATATCGGAACGGCCTCCGTCTGCTCTCCTACGAGATCCGTGATCATCGGAGTCAAGGTCCATGGTTCAGGGTCTGTGTTGCTTCCCAATGGGAGTGAATGGCCGACCCGAAGCAACTCAGTGTTGCCAGAGCAGTGGAGCGATATTGGTGGCAAGTCAAATGTCGCGACCACTTAGATGGGACCGAACGTAGTTGAAAAGGGAAGAGTGCAAGGCGAAATGTTCCGGCTGGTGTTTCCAGCAGCAGCATCAACACTGGTGGGGCAAATTACGACTCTGGGTTTGGGACAAGAAAATGCAAGTTAGATGTCGAGCACATTGAACCAAGTAAAAAGTGAAGCTATGCGGCATTCAAGGCTTTCGGATTTGCATTCCAGGGATCAGATTCCATTTTCAAGCGTTCAGAATATTGGCCAACGCTCTACACAGTAGGATTTTAGTATATGCCTTCTGGAAAATTTTGACCAGGGTGTTCCCAGGTCATTTCTAATATAGATAAAATGATATTCTGAGGCATTGAATGCTGACTTTGAGCATTCATAAAATAGTTTTACGCCTCAGAATTTTGCTATACGCCTTGTTGAAATTGTGGAAGCTGTTGACATTTTTGGTGACTGCCTTTTTTTTGTTCGGGAAACTCGAGCTCCTTTTCGCAACGGCTGGAAAATTGGGTCACCTCGCCTCACGAGAGCTCGCCGCCTGGAAGTGGATCAGGGATGACCAAATGACTCCTGACTTACATAATCTGCATCGGTGCAGTGGCCTCCTCCCTGGCACGGGCGGCCTGTCCAGTGCTGCCATTCCTGCCTTCCAGCACGCCGTCGCCTGACCAACTCAACACCAACCTACTCCGCCCACTTTCCAGTCAACAAGTCAACCCGCACTCACCACCCCGCCAGCACCTTGCGCTTCTCTGCTGCAGAAAGGCCACCGGGCGCACTCATTCTGTCCTGAATTATAACGCTTCTAGCATCCTTCCTGCAAGAAAGCGCTGCAGGAGCTAACGCCAAAGCCACCACCAGACCGAGCCAAGACCCCCTCGCCGGTTGCTCACTCCGTGCTGCGGCTGCCTGATCATAGCGTGGTGATAGGACTCACTCCCACCGCTCGCAAAAGCCGGCACGATTCCTCCCACAACTCGCAAGCGGAAAGCCGCTGAGGCGACGTTATCCTCTGACAATCTTACCCCAAACAAGAGGATCATCGCCTCAGCCGGCCCCGAAGCAGCACCTCCGACGCCCCTAACCGACGCGAACGGGATGGACTCAGACGACGACTTCATGTCCGCTGCGTCGAGCGAAGATGACATTCTCCCCGACGACAGCGACAACGAGGACCTTTCCGGTGGCGAAGGTGAGTGCTATATCTCTGTTGGGTTGTTGGTTGCTTCTCTGACCGGCCCCTTGCAGACTTCGATTTCGACGATGAGCCCGACCTCGACATGGGCATGTCCAAGGAACTCGAACCGAAGGAAAAGGTTCCTTGGGAAATCCAATTCAAAGTTTACCAGCCAGCGGATATCCAGTCCCAACAAAATGAGCTCATCAATGAGGTCAACATGATCCTGGACATCTCAAAAGAGGAGGCCGCCATCTTACTTCGACACTTTCGGTGGAACAAGGAGCGCCTCTTGGAAGACTACATGGATCGGCCGAAAAAGGTGCTGGAGGCTGCCGGGCTTGCCCAAACGTCGGCCAGCACACCAAAACTGGAGACCATTCCGGGGTTCATGTGCGACATTTGCTGCGAGGAGGGTGATGGGGTTCAATCATTCGCCATCAAGTGCGGCCACCGATACTGCGTCGATTGCTACAGGCATTACCTCTCGCTGAAGATCCGAGACGAGGGCGAGGCAGCGCGAATCCGCTGCCCCTCTGACGGCTGCCAACTCATTATCGACGCCAAGTCTCTTGATCTTCTCGTTACTCCGGAACTCAGGGATCGCTATCACGAACTGCTGAACCGAACATATGTGGAAGACAAGGAGGCGCTGAAGTGGTGCCCAGCTCCAGACTGTCCGAACGCGATTGAGTGCGGGGTCAAGAAGAAGGATCAGGACAGGATCGTACCTACGGTCTCCTGTTTGTGCAGTCATCGGTTCTGCTTTGGCTGCAGTTTGAACGATCACCAACCAGCGCCGTGTGAGCTCGTCAAGAAGTGGCTCAAGAAATGTGCCGACGACTCCGAAACAGCCAACTGGATTTCAGCGAACACGAAGGAGTGCCCCAAGTGCGGCAGCACAATTGAGAAGAACGGCGGATGCAACCACATGACTTGCCGTAAGTGCAAGCATGAATTCTGCTGGATGTGCATGGGTCTTTGGTCAGAGCACGGCACTAGTTGGTACAGCTGCAACCGCTTCGAAGAGAAGAGCGGCACCGAAGCACGCGATGCCCAGGCCAAATCCCGAGTCTCCCTCGAACGGTACCTCCACTACTATAACCGCTACGCCAATCACGAGCAGTCGGCCCGCCTTGATAAGAACATTGCGCAGAAGACCGAAGCGAAGATGGTTAGCTTGCAAAAAGAGTCGGGTATGTCTTGGATTGAAGTGCAGTATCTCAACTCGGCCTCGCAAGCGCTGCAAACCTGCCGTCAAACGTTGATGTGGACGTACGCCTTTGCCTTCTACCTTGCCCGAAATAACCTCACCGAGATCTTCGAGGACAACCAAAAGGACCTAGAGATGGCGGTGGAAGCTCTATCCCACATGTTCGAGAAGCCTGTGACCGAACTTGCGGACCCGAAACTCAAGGTGGAGATCATGGATAAGACTTCTTATTGCAATAAGAGGCGCATTATTCTTCTGAAAGACACGGCGCAAAACCTCGCTGCGGGTAAGTCTTCTGTTCTTTAACCCTTGATGCTACAACCATCATGTCTGGATGCAAAGTGCTAACAGGATCTACAGGTCGATGGACCTTTAACGTAGAACTCACGAAGCCATCGACCAGCGGGCCAAGCAGCCGGCGTTAGTCCGCCATCGCTAAGAGCGTTCGCTGGATAAGAAGCAGACTTACTCGCTCACGCTCATGGTGCGGACAGTATACACAAAGTCAGCCCTGTGATGCTTGAGGGTGGCTTTGGCCATGATTTTGATCTTCCTTTCATTACGGCGGGTGGCTACCACCCAATGTCTCTGTTTAACTCAGGGTTACCGCGTTGGGCCAGGAGCGCCCCAGTCAGGGCAACCTGCATCATGGTGCATGGGTAGCGTCGAGGGTGTCTTTAGGTAGGGAGCGGCTGTATTTTCTAGAAGGATGGGACGGTTTTCTTTGGGAGGGAAAGCGGAAGGGATTGCTGACCCGGTTTGGTTCTTGCTTAAGTTCTCATCAGATCAACGGAACGGAGGCCCCGGTACATAGAGCATCAGAGCCAATGGTAATGTTCGATGACATTGTTACGACTGCCTTGCCCACTCGAGTTGTTGACAATATCAACACTGAATCCAGTCGATGAATATCCCTTGGGCCTTTTCATGTAAGCTGTTTGTTTCGTTGAGGACTTGCCCGCTGCATGACGAAGCTGAAGGAAAAACTGGAGCCGAGCAAGCCGCCTAGCCCCAGGAGCCGATTCCCGGGGATAGTTCCGCCTTCTGGAGCCCGCCAAGACCGACAAACTTTCGGCTTGTGTTTTGGCGCAGCGCATGGTAGTTCACGGTTTCTACAGGGCGCAGGGCGCTCTGGAGCCCGACACAGCGATCGGGATGCTGGGGAAGGCGCCGAAACGGCGAGGCTTAAACACCGGGTTCAACGTGTGTGCATCGACACACCTCCGTCACTCCATGAGGGTGTTCAGCTCGCCCAAAAACAATTACCCGCAACCCTCCCACTTCCCCGCCAGTCCCGGAGCGATACCCCTGGCAGAATGGCGGGGAACAAGCAACTCTGCCGAACAGGCTTTCCGAATGGCGGAGTTTGAACCGGGGACTCGCGAGGACCGGCATTGCTATCGGCCATTAACGGCTGTAGCTAGGCGGACGGTCGAACTGGGCGACGAAAATAACTACTAGCGCGGCTCCTCGGCCTTTCTGGTTGCCATTTCTCTCCGATGTTTGTGTTTTCTTCCCGGTCTCCTTTCTCCTCATAATCAGCCCATTTTCCTCTTGTCGCCTGGGTTGCTGGACCAGATACCCCCCCTCATTCCCTTGTGCTGTCTGTTGTTGTCGCGGCCAGATCAATTGCCGAGACCCTTGCCCCGCCGTATCCCTACAATACCCGCGCTCGCGACAAAGGCGACCGAGACCAAGACAGACACACAGTGAAGATGCCGTCGGCCGCATTGTGTATGAGGACGCTCCGGGCGTACGCAAAGCACGGCAATAACCATGCCGCGCTGTTTGCGCGCGCCTTCTCGGCCACGTCTCGGCGGGCCGAGATCAACAAAGTGTATCCGTCGGCGACCGAGGCCCTCAAGGACATGAAGCCCAACAGCACCGTGCTGTGCGGTGGCTTCGGTCTCTGCGGCGTG
Source organism: Cercophora sp. LCS_1 (assembly GCA_036250225.1). NCBI lineage: Eukaryota > Fungi > Ascomycota > Sordariomycetes > Sordariales > Lasiosphaeriaceae > Cercophora > Cercophora sp. LCS_1. The sequence continues at coordinate 1,394,092 of JAPZLL010000004.1, forward strand.
CCCGACACGCTCATCGACGAGGTGCTCAAGAAGCCCGAGATCACAGGCGTCACGGCCGTGTCCAACAATGCCGGCACCGACAACAGCGGCCTCGGCAAGCTGCTCAAGACCAAGCAGATCAAGAAGATGATCGCCTCGTACATTGGCGAGAACAAGACGTTTGAGTCCATGTACCTCACCGGCGAGGTCGAGCTTGAGCTCACGCCCCAGGGCACTCTGGCTGAGCGCTGCGCCGCGGGGGGCAAGGGCATTCCGGCCTTCTACACGCCCGCCGCCTTCGGCACCGTCGTCCAGACCGGCGAGCTGCCCCTGCGCAACAACCCCGACGGTAGCGCCGCCGAGTTCTCGTACCCCAAGGACGTCAAGGTTTTCAACGGCAAGAGCTACCTGCTTGAGCACAGCATTGCCGGCGACTACGCCTTTGTCAAGGCCTACAAGGCCGATCGGCTCGGTAACTGCCAGTTCCGTCTCGCGGCGCACAACTTCAACGGCGCCATGGGCCGCAACGCCAAGATGACCATTGTCGAGGCCGAGCACATTGTCGAGCCCGGCGAGATCCCTCCTGAGGCCGTCCACCTTCCCGGCATCTACGTCAAGCGCGTCATCCAGTCCACGGCCGAGAAGAACATTGAGAAGTACACCTGGGCCAAGGACGAGAACGATCCGGATGCCAAGAAGGCCCTCGGCACCGGTGACACGGCGGCCAAACGTGAGCGCATTGTCCGCCGCGCCGCCAAGGAGTTCAAGAACGGCATGTACGCCAACCTTGGTATCGGCATGCCCATGCTGGCTCCTGGCTTCGTCGAGGAGGGTGTTGAGGTGCAGCTCCAGAGCGAGAACGGCATCCTCGGCCTTGGCCCCTACCCCAAGAAGGGTGAGGAGGATGCCGACCTCATCAACGCCGGAAAGGAGACCGTCACTCTCAAGGCCGGCGCCTCCGTGTTCGGCAGCGAGGAGAGCTTCGGCATGATCCGCAGCGGCCGTATCAACCTTACCATCCTGGGCGCCATGCAGGTCAGCGCCACCGGTGACCTCGCCAACTGGATGTTGCCCGGCAAGGTCAAGGGCTTTGGCGGTGCCATGGACTTGGTCAGCAACCCCAGCGCCACCAAGGTCGTCGTCACCATGGAGCACACCGACAAGAAGGGCAACCCCAAGATCGTCAAGCAGTGCGCCTTCCCCCTCACGGGCAAGGCCTGCGTGTCCAGAATCATCACCGAGCTTGTAAGTTCCCACCCACCTAGGAGCGACCCTGACAATGGCTGATCCTCGACAGGGTGTCTTTGACGTTGACTTTGCCAACGGCCTTACTCTGATCGAGGTCGCCGATGGCGTCACCGTGGAGGAGATCAAGAGCAAGACCGAGGCGCCGTTCCACGTCGCCGAGGACCTCAAGCCTATGCTTTAAACGGTTATAAAGGGAGTAGGCGGCGTTGGCTAGCATTTTTTGAGCGAAAAGCATACGTAATGGGAAAGACTGGGAGGCATCATCCATGTATTTTTCTAGATTGAAAGGGGCCATCGTGCACGCGTATCTCGGGTTACTTTTGGCATATCGTTACAGTGGTAAATACCAAGGCTGTTTTGTTGGTTGTTCGAAATTCCCCTCCTTATCATCATCACCCCCAACGGTGAAACCTCTGTTCTAAGCCTTCCCAAGGACGTTCTCGGCGAGCGAGACGCTGGTACCCGTGTTATCGGGCTCGACATCAACCGACTTGACCTTTCCGTTCTCGACAACAATCGTGTACCGCTTCGACCGCTCGTTGCCGAAGATGGCAGACCCATCCCAATCCATGTCCAACGCCTTGGTGTATGCGCCGCTCGGGTCGGCAAGGAACCGGACCTATCAACGCTGTTAGGTACAAACTCACCACTCAGCCAGCATAGTGAAAGGTGGGGGGGAACATACACCGGCGTCCCCAGCAGGGTCAAGAGCCTCGCCCCAAGCCTTCATGACAAAAGCATCATTGACCGAAATAACAGCCAGCGCATCGTAGTCCTTGATCTTAGGGTGCTGGATGAACCCTGGGACGTGCTGCGCCGAGCACGCAGGCGAAAAGGCAGCCGGGACGCCCAGGATGATCATGTTGTTGACCTTGGCGGCCTCATCGGCAAGGTTGACCTTGTTGCCGGGCGAGCCCTCCTGGAGGACGTCGAGACGGGGGAGCGGGTCACCGACTTTGATGAGGGCCGGGCGGGTCGTGTGGAAGGCGCGGGCCGCTGCGGGGAGACGCAGGGCGCGGAGAGTAGCGGTTCGGAACGACATTTTTGGATCGTGCTGAGGAGATAGAGGAATTGGGAGATGTTGGGGGTCAATTGGTTGGGGTTGTGGTTGGGACGGGAGCTCACAGCCAGCTCGAGGTCCGAGGGTCCAAGCTTCGGTGCAATTGAGCCTCCCCGCGGACCAATTTGCGGGATGCAGGGGTCAGTCCGAGTTTCGGATGACATCACCATTGAGCCCCTGTCAATCTGCTTGGCTTCGGATTATCATGCCTATGGTTGTGGTGGGAGAAGAGCCGATAATCGGGAGTTTGATTATGTCCTGTAATTGAAGGCATCATGCAGGAATGCAGAGCTGCATTAGTATGGACAAAGCTGTAGTTGTGACAGCTCGCTCAGGTTCGACCTTCGGATGACGCAAAGGCGATGGCTGAAAAAAAGTCTACCCTAACCCTATGTAGAGTCCAACTTGAGGAGTCTGACAAGTCCATGTTCCCCCGCCAGAGCTGACGAGCATCAGCCCAGCGCTGCATCAACCAACATCGGGCACCTTCATAACTAGATGGCGGCCAGGGCGTTGTCATACGTGGCCGGCACTAAGAAGTCGCCCCGCGGCACGCTATACATTAATTGCAACGTGAAGCCTGGCGCCAACAAATCCCGAGAAGGCGTTGCCTCGTTCAACGACGATGCCGTCGAAATATGTGTAGCCGCGCAAGCCCGAGAAGGAGAAGCGAACAAGGCGGTTGTAAAGGTTCTCAGCGAGGTAGCCCATAATCCCCACCTCGCGTGCTCTTTTCCAAGTCTCATAGGTTTTAGGTGCTGAATCTGCCCAAGTCAGACTTGCAGATCACCCATGGTCTGAAGTCCAGAAACAAGACCATCGCGGTAGTTGGGTCTTGGGTTGGCGATGGCGAAGAAGCATGCCTAACGCGAGTTCGCGAATATCTTAGCAAGGCTATTGAGAGTTGAGCATCGCCCACCCCATTGCGGCCAAAACTGGTAGATATCCTGCATCGAAGATACTTGTCGTTCACCGAATGCCGCGGCCCCTGGGTTTAGCAAGCCTACTAGGCTGCGAACCTCGAGTGCCCGTGCCTCCGCGACCACCCCTTGACGCGCCTGAACCCCTGACAGATGGAGCGGGGACACGAGACTGGCGCGTTCCTGGGGCAGGCGTTTGTGTCTTCGGCGTAGCCTTTTTGGATGAAGTCGGAGGATTCTCGACGAAAGAGGTGTCGGTGGTCCTAAATTGGACGGTCAGCCACTCCGGAAACTTGCTTCGACGGGCAGAAAAGGCTTACATAAAAGTCATTTCACCATCAGGCTCCCCAGGCGCTTTACCTGCAACTTCCGTGCTAGCTTTTATGATGTCAGTTGTGACGGAAGCCCATATTCCCAGGCGCAAGATAACTCACCACTCTCTTGCTGTCTCACCCTCCGGAACGATTCTGGCAGAGGGCTCTAAAGACGGTTAGTCGTCTTTCCGTGATCCAATGACACGCGATCCTACCTCCGGAAAGTCGACACAAAAAGCATTCATGTTCAACCCATACATAAAGCTGGCAAAGCTCTCGCTGAAACGTGACAGGCTCTCGTGCATGAGCTGGAAGTGCATCATGTTGGCTTCGAGGTCGGCCATGGCGTCCGAGAGCTCTGCGAAGGCGGGCTCGAAAGTGTTGAGTGGGAATGGCGCATCGCCAGTAACACTCCGTCGGGCAGAATCTCGAAAGGATGACCGGGACGATGGTCGTAGAGGTGTGGTGGGCCGCGAGTTGCGAGTTCGTGATGTCGAACGCGCCCGCTTGGTGCTCGAGTCTCGCTCGTCGCTCGGCATAGTGGCGCAGCAATGCTGTAGATCTGACCAAGCGAGCTTCGAGGGAATCAGCGCGCAGTAGATGGTTCCCCTGTTTGAGCGGCGGCCTGGATACTGCTGGTTTGTTTACTCAATCCGTCAACGTCGAACATCGACGCGAAAACATGCCCCGCGTCAGACCCAATATGGAGGCACGTGCGCTTTTCCAGAAGGGTGGGCAGTGAGGGGCAGCGCTGACGAGCTGGCTGCAGCGAGTCATTTGCGCCCAACCTGCGCCAAGACACGAAGCCACACAGCGGGGATCGCTTGCTTCCCGACCCCGTCACCGTCACCACTTTTCTGACGTTTGACATTTGTCCAGAGTTTTTTTTTTTTCAACTGGAGTCCGAAAGGGCTATGAGTGCGGAGATCGCCATTGTTCATGACACGGATTTAAATCCGGCGACATCTGAAGAAATTGCCGCCTGTACATACGGCTCTAGCCCGCCCTGAAGTAAGATAGGTAGACGAACGGAAGCGCCTAGCCGTTGGAACGACACCATTTCCAGGTTGTCCATGTTCCTGCAGAGCGCTACGTCCCGCTCTCATTTTGCGCATGAGACTGTTCCCTCCCTCGGCCTTGGTAGCCAAGCTCCCAACGAGTCAAAGAGTTTCTCTCCCACCTAGAATTCGAGAACAAATCTTGGTCCAGTCCGTTTCTGTGCGCTTTACCGATCCCCCGACCTGTATGTGGGCCTCGTTCCTCCTGCGAAACTTGATGCGAAACCAACGACGTTTTTTGAGGCTCGCGCTGACACGGATAGCCCGGGATAACTTGTTTCTGCCATTGGGTGGTCAATGGGGCTGTACTGAGCTCCCTGCTTGAACCATCCTTTCAGCTCACCTCGGACTGGCTGATCCGCTGAATCCACGGGCCCGACCTGATGCGCGTGTGCCGGCAACTCTGATCGCAATTCCCTGGAGATATCCCTATGCGCCCGTCGCCGTCGGTGTTGCGCCTCCGCCCTTCAGCGTTCTCTTTCCACACGAAACTCCTCCCGGGACAGCCCTCGCTCCAGCGCACTTTTTGGCGACCCGTTGACAAGTTTTGCTCCCCGCCTACCGTCGCACGAGGCCTATCAAAACTCAGTCCAAAAGCCTCATCAACTCAAAGAGCTGAGCAACCCCCGGTCCAGCGCTCATCCAGACACCCCGTTATCGCCTCCTCGGGAAACATCCTTGGCCTCCTCCTTCTCTTTAGCATCGGGCTCGGTGTGGGATTTTCATTCACTCACAAAACTAATATCGAAGACGGCGACGAGACAGGATCGGACGTCATGGGTCTCAACTCGGATGTCATGGCCGGAGAAATAGCCCCGGGCCGTCCCGGAAATCTTACCCCTGAGCAGGAGGAGAAACTTAGGCAGCTTTGGCAACTTGTCTTTCAAGTCTGCGGCGTCGTTAAGCCTGAGAACGGGACAGCCACCGAGCAAGCCCCTCCCGCTCCTCCGGTTGAGAAGGTTGAGAAGGTTGAGAAGGCGGCCAAGAAAACCAGTCGCATGTCCATCTTTCGCAGAGGCCGAAAGGAGTCGGACGCAGATACGACAACACCGGTGACACCACCTCCTAGGCCACCACCGTCAGTCATTCTGACGACCAAAGAGAACGACGAGGACAAGTATGGCCAGATCAAGCACTTTTACGACACGCTGGCAAGCCAGACTCCCGAGTCGATTCGCTCTACTATCTGGAGTATGGTAAAGCATGACCATCCCGATGCGTTGCTCCTCAGGTTCCTGCGGGCGCGCAAATGGGACGTGGAAAAGGCACTCATCATGATGGTGTCGACCATGAGCTGGCGTGCACAGGAGATGAAGGTGGATGAGGAGATCATGAAGAACGGTGATGCGGCGGCGGCTGAGGCGGAAAAGGACGGCACTGATCCCGTCAAGCAACGACTGGGCCATGACTTTTTGCACCAGGCGCGGATAGGCAAGAGTTTTGTACATGGCACAGACAAGCAGGGGAGGCCGATTTGTTACGTGAGGGTGAGGCTGCACAGGCAGGGCGAGCAACTTGAGGAGAGCCTGGAGAAGTATACCGTCTATGTCATTGAGACATGCCGGCATTTATTGCAGCCGCCAGTCGATACTGCTGTAAGTTGCCCCTTGGTCTTCCTCATATCCCGTCACTGACATGAATACAGACTATTGTGTTCGACATGACTGGCTTCTCGCTCGCGAACATGGTAAGCCCTTACGTACGGATCCCACCATCTCATCGGTTGCTGATCGACGCAGGATTACACCCCCGTAAAATTCATGATCAAGTGCTTCGAGGCTAACTACCCCGAATCTCTCGGGGCTGTCCTCGTTCACAAAGCACCTTGGGTCTTCCAGGGCATCTGGAAGGTGATCCGCGGCTGGCTCGACCCAGTCGTCGCCAACAAGGTTCACTTCACCAATAACGTCAAGGAGATGGAAGAGTTCATCGCCGTCGACCGGATCCCCAAAGAGCTCGAGGGCCAAGAGGACTGGGAGTACAAGTTTGTCGAGCCCATACCCGGCGAAAACGACAAGATGAGCGACGTCGAGACACGGGACCGTTTGCTTTCCGCGCGGCAGTTGCTGGTGAAGCAGTTTGAGGAGGCCACCCAGCAGTGGATCCAGCACCCTGAGGCCGAAAAGGGTGACGAAATCAAAGCGCGTCGCGCTGAGCTTGCGACCAAGCTTCGGGAGGATTACTGGAACTTAGACCCCTATATCCGGGCGAGGTCATTTTACGACAGGACCGGGGTGCTGGGAGCAGGGGGTGTCATCAACTTTTATCCGCGGGAGAAGAAGCTGAATGAGAAGGTGGATGAGATTACGAATGGCGTGGAAAAGGTTGCGCTTGCGCAGTCGAATCCGGTAGACACGTCAGCGGATGATGTGGACTAATTCTCTCCTCTTTCTAGATCCTGGTGGGTGGCGGTGGTTGTTTGCGATCATCGATACAAGTGGCTCACCCGTATATATATAGCCCTTGGTGGGCGGTTTCCCCTAGTCGAGATCAACGTACCTAGAGTAGCACTTCGCATCCATAGTTGTCCTCGTTTTGTCCGTATCACATTCTAAGGGGTAATAAAAGCTCACTACAATTCTACACCTTGGACTTGATCTCCTCGGAGAGCGCCTTGAGCTTGTCCATATCCGTCTTCTGCTGTGGCCAACCAATTCCGAGCCCCTCCTCCTGGTTTGGCTTTGGGATCTAGTAACTAGTTAGTACATTACCTAGTCGGATAAACAACTACCGATCGCATACCATATGAACGTGAACCTGTAAGACCTGGTTAGCAACAAAACATTTGACAAGGCAAGATAACACGCACATGGCCAACCTCCTGATGAGCACCCTTGCCGTTATTCTGGAGAATGTTGAACTCAGGTGCGCCGACTGCAAGCGCAAGCTTCTTTGCGACGGGCTATGCGGTTACGAGTTAGAGGCATACTTCCAATGTTCAAGCCGGGAGTGCCATACTAGAAGCTCGGTCAAGTGGTCGTCAGGGATATCGGTCAACTTCTCGCCATGCACCTTGGGGATGACGAGCTGTGCCCCGGTCAGAAACAGGCCCAATGAATTATAGTGGTAACATACAGCATGGCCGCGGCTCAGGGGCTGGATGTCGAGGAAAGCGAGGGTCTTGTCGCTCTCAAAGAGCTTGAAGCAGGGGATCTCTCCTGCGATCGGGGCTCGGGTCAGTTTGCATGCACTCTGCTGAACGGGTCCTAAAAGGATTACTTGCCCTTGACGATTTTACAAAAGATGCAAGCGGCCATTTTACTTGCCATTGGGGTTCTACAACGATGAGAGGTATGGAAAAGGGGCGTCAAGAGGAGTTGTTGTGGTGGTTTAGTCTGACGTAGATAGCCCACCCACAAGCTCCAAGCGGGATCAAGCTCCCGCCGTCCACCGTGGCGAGGAACCGCGCTGGGGCGGGGTAGATACCGAAGGGTCCCCGAGGGAACCGCTCCGCGCCGCCCTCAAGTCATGTCGAGAGATTGCCCTAAAGGTAACTCTGGGGGACTATCTAGGTGAATCTTTAGCCACAATGTATTATAGCAGAACCTTTGCCACCAGGTGACCTATTTCAATCCAGGTACCCTATACTGGACTTCATCTCCAACAAAGTCAGGGTTAGGGTCTAGTATGACCCCTCCCAGTGAGTCCAAAGTCCAAACCACGGCAAGCCCGGCAATAAACTGGAGGGAGCGTTATTGGGTTTGGGAGGACTCCCATTCGGAACCAAGAACCTGTACCACGGCTGAGTCACAGTTGCCCGAGTTTACTGGTTCAACGGTTGTGAAGTGCCCCACGGCAGCAGTTGAACACCAGGCTGCTGCCCCGCCCCCGCCATGATTGGCTCCATCGACATCATCGCCTGGTCGCAAAGTGTCTGTCGCAAACCATAATAACAGCCTTCTTTTACTCTGTGCCAGCTCGTCGCGCAACCTTTCCCTTATCCCGTATCTGCTTCGCGATCCCAATCGTCTCGGCTTCCCAGACACAAGACCAAAACCCACTCCACCAAGCCCCTGAAGAATGACATCCTACAAGACCACCCCTCTCTTCGGCGGAGCTCTGGCGTGCGATCTCCCAGAGAAGTTCGCCGACGTTAGGTACGATGCGAAATCCTCCCCAGCCTTGCGCCCGCTCGCCCCTCTTTTTGCGAATCTAAGAACCACAACCAACTAACAGTTCCTTAGCAAGCTCCGTCAGGTCCCCGACAACCAAGAAGTGTATATCGACAAGGATGGCTTCACCAGCATCATCTTCGATATCACCGAGCGAGTTGGCCCCACGAGCACCGGGAGCCTCGAGACCGATGGCCGCGCCCTGACGATGCACCTGGAGGAACTCGTGGGTGACGACGCCGATACAGTCAAGGTGTGGAACACGACCGAGACACAGTTTTCGCATCTCGAGTAAGATAGAGAGTTCTTTGGGACAAACTGTATAATTCGCGTGCTAACGGTGAATCCCGCCAGCGCGAGCATCCCAGCGTATACCCTCATTGCGACGCAAACGCCCAAGAGCGCATCGGAGAGGTCGTCGGCGCCAGACTTTACAGCGCTGATTCTGACGCTTGTGCGTCTCGAGAAGGAGTCGACAGATATTCTGATCACGGTCAACGTCCCGCATATCAAGGGGGAGTACGATGAGGACGAAGTTGATCTGGCGCTCGGGAAGCAGGGCGAGTTGATCGGAGATGCGGTGGAGTATGCCGCGAAGATCTGGAGCACATTTGAGGTGAAGGATTGGAACTTGTTCAGCGAGGTTTAGGTTTTTGAGCATCGGTCTGGGATTTTCTTGGGTATCTGGGTGTTTGAGTAGTTCGATGGATGAACGGGCATAGCGCATGGCCTGGACTGAGTTAGGACTTGTCCCGGGGAGGTGGATAAAATACACCAAGGACTTCAAGGTATCACTTGGGAGGACAGGTGTTGCATGATCATGACTTTATTATGTCTTTACGACGAGCGATGCTGGCTCTATCACATGTATGTAGTAAACCAACAGCTAGTCTAGGTCTACAGGGTATTAGTACGATCTATAGTCATCAACCCTTTAGTCCTTACGCCCGCACCTTTCCTGGACTTTATGTCAGGTCGACGACCACAGGCGCGGCTACTTCTCCTTTTCCTTGTTTGGCCGCCCACCTCCCAGCTACCATTTTCATGATATCCTTTTGCGGACTCCCGGGATTCTCCTCCCTGATCCTCTTCATCTCTTCCTTCATGAAAAGTTGGTATTCAGTTGGTCCCCGTTTCGCTACACCGTCGCCTGTTTTGGCGGCGCCTCTCGGCGCAGGCTTGATCTGCTTCAATAACCCCTTGCACCCGCCACACCGATGCCGCTCGGGATTCACGCTCTTGGAGTGCCGCTTATACTCCATCCCGCACCCTTCACATTCCCACACATACTTGAAGTCAATCTCGTACGAATGCTTTGTTGTGACTTCGATGCCCCTATCCCTAAACGCCTGCGAACACTGCGCAGCCCACGCCTTGAACTCCTTTCCGTGGGGGTTATTGGTAATTCCCGAGACCATGAAATTGGCAAGGTGACAAAATTCGTGAGCAATCACGTTGAGGAGCCGGTGCTCGTCGTCAATGACTTTCTCCGCTAGTTCGATCGAGGCGTGATGCTTGTAGGTCACCTTGACTTTGTTGGTGGCAGTGCACGTGGCCCGTAAAGTCTCGCGTTTCCAGTTGGCGCGTCCGGCCGTCGTGTTCAGCTTGTTGGTCCAGAGGAGTTTGATGCCCCCTGTTGACGCGGAAAGCTCGGATAGCTGGCCGTTAGTAATTACTTTGTCGAGCGCGGCGAGGAACGAGGCGGCCAGGTCGTGTTTCGATTGCTCGAATGCCTTTTTGGCTTCTCGCGCTGAAGGGAGCTTGGCCTTGGGGGCGGGCGTCTTTTTGACGGGACTGGCTTTGGTCGGGGAGGGGAAGAGTTGTTTGCGCGGAGAGTGCTCGTCGTTCCAGTCGTCGATGAATTCTTGAGACCAAAACGCGTCAGAACTTGGTCTATGGGGAGTCGCTGGTATTCGAGGGAGTTTCGTTGGGGAGGTGAGAGTGGGTTTGGGTTTTGGGGGAGTTAAAGGGGGTGTTTGTTTGCGACTCCGCGATTTGGCCGGCTCGGCGCTAGGGGCGAGGAGAGTGTCGTGTCTGACAAGAAGTTAGAAATGGATCAGGGACAACCAGCATGAGGGACTTACAGATCTAGGCGGGAGAAGGTATCGGCGAGGTCTTTCTCTCCCGTCCTTCTCCCTTTCGCCCCCTTTTCAGTTCCCAACCGAATACTGTTTGGTTTTTTGTCCACCTTGTCATGAACACTTTCGCTCTGCCCACCGCTTATTTTGCGGTCTTTGGTATGATTAGAAACAGTCCTTGCCGGTTTGTTTGGTGGGACGGGGGGACATCTGGGCTTCGCCGGTGGCCGAGTCGGAAATACCTCCACCGCTGATCCGTCATCGTCGTCGTCGTCCACAATAAAGTCATCCATACTGTCATAATCGGAGACATCTGAATCGTCTGAGTTGGAAGGGTCGTCGACCAGGGAAACTTCCTCTGTGATAGTGATTTCCTCCTGTGCTGAGACGAACCCGTCCTCCTCCTTGTCCTCCTCTTGTGGTGTTGTGGGAACTGGTCGGCTTTTCCTCGATCGCAACTCGACCCTTGGCCGTCGGGGTTTTCTATCCTTCTCATCTACAGATGCCTGGGCGACTGGCTCCGTTTCGGCATCTGGCGTCCAACTCCGTAATAGCGCGTTGTCTGCGATTTGTCCCAACTTACGCCTCCTCACCGAAGCCGGGGCCTTGGCTGTCTTGTCGACTTTCGGCGGTACGACATCGTTTTCTCGGGTTTCGGACACGGCCTGCTGTTTGCTTCGGGCTTTTTGCCGAAGGAGAACTTCGATCTCGGGGAGTGAATCGTCTGCTTCGTCGCTCGAATCGACGACGCGTGGTCGTGATGCCCTGGCCATTCTGTGGGCGATGTGTTGGATTGCGCCCGTCTCGAATTATATCAATCGGTATGCTGATAGGGTTTGCAATCGGGTTGTCGCAATGGATCTCAGCATTGCGAAGAATTGAAGGTAAACTTTTGTGGTGTTGGCAGGGTGACCGGAATATTCCGCACTGTGTCCCCCCCTCTTTTGCTTGAATGCTGATGGTTTCACCAGTGTCCCGCCATCGTTGAAAGACTTCCAAAGTTCTACTGGTACAGATTCTTGGACTTTGAGGGGGTCTCCTCAACGCTCAACATTGGCATAGATTTGTATTTTTTGAGGTGTCGAACTATATTTCGCAAAACCCAACGTCCAGGTATTCCAGGGGCTGCGTGCATTTGTGTCTAGGCCTTTGGGGATATTCGCACTGCTTGACACCACCAGAATTTTGAAAGTGTTCTAGGTTTTTTTGTCGCCCAATCGGCCGGGACTGAACTGTAGTCTTCAGTCCTGGGAAAGAATTGGGCTTTGCAGTGAGACAAGGATATGACTTCATTATCTTCGTGCTTCATTTCAGCGTACCCGGACTCGCATTCTTCTAAGCCCACGTTCCCGTCAACTAGCTGCCGCGGCTCACAGGCGATTACCCGATGGTACCTCGAATGTCTTCATCCGACTTTGACATCGTTTGAGCTTACATCGTTTACAACCATCCGTTGGGCATTGTGCGCCATAACTCCTGCGAGGCATGCATAGATAACGATTTAGTCGACCCCGAAGGGTATTCCATCCCAGCATCCCTGTAGATTACAGCCATCCCGATAAGAATTTTCTATCTTCGACTGAGAGGCGCCGCACTACTGTCCCGGGGCGTCGCTGTGTATCCTGTCTCGCACGTTTCTGTGCTTTAGGTGTCGACAGAAATGGCAACCTGGCTTGTCTCTGCCAGCCAAACCAGTGTGACCGCCAGCACATTTTGGAAAATTCGAAAATTTACGACGTGCATAGCGGCCCAAATTTAGGCGCTTTTACACGAGATCACCTTTCCACATTTTGACGTTGGGGTGGGATGGGATGGCTCGTTGTTTAAAACAAGCGCCTTCTGCACACAAACCACACTTCAGCCTATTAGTCCGTGGGTCAAATGGGATCGCTTCGCGGCAGCGTCAGCAATTGTTGTGCCCTTGGAGACTCATATACCCACGCCGGAAGCTGCTGGTTGTTGGTCGGAGCAATTGACGGCGCAGCTAATGTAGGTCCCGGCGCCCAGTGGCCGAGTCGGTGCGGTCGACGCACGGGAAGCCAGTGGGCTGGGCTGAGGCTCGAAGATGAGTGGGCGCCGATCTTATCGGGCGCCGCGCCATCTCGCCGGCCTTCGCCAACTTGCAGCAGCGAAGGCCGTTCACCGACAGAGGCCTTTCGCCCTGGTTACGCGGCCTTCCTCACCCCGTTCTCATGGCTGCCAGGCTGTGTCAGCAGGGCCGTGCGAGAAAGGAATATCGTGTGCATATACGTAGGTTGGGAGGATGCCATCAATCACACCAGCGCAACCCTTCTGAGCAGGGCAGGACAAATTGCAAGCATCGTCATCGATATTGCCCTTCCTCCAGGCCCAGACCAGAGATGGATGGGGTGGGCCAGCAGGTCTCTTCGCCCCCTCCAGTGTCCCGTTCCTTGCAGATGCTTCCCATGGGGGTACCATTTGCCGGTAGCACCAAGGACTTTAGCACCTCTCATGCGCTGGAAATAGATTGATGGTTGGACAGTTTGCCGCTACCAGGTACCCGAGAGGCAGAGGCAAGGGGAAGGCTCCAACGGGGCACTGTGTTCGGAATGTTCGGTTTCAAGACACCCAGGCGCCTGTTTGAACACCCGCAACCCTCGCTCGCCCACCACTCGCTTTCAAATCAGCGACCCTGACAAGACACGCAGAAGGCAGCCCAAAAATTGGCCCAGCATCGCAGGAGGCTGCAAAGAGCCCGTGTCGTCTCTGCAATGCAAGTGAGGGCCTTGCTGTGTGTCTCAGGCCAGAGTCAGGACAGCTGCTGTATCCTAGTGTGCTGTTGGTCGTCCTTCGTGTTCTTGTTTTTGTCGCCACCGGCAAGAGGCCGCGCAGTGGGCTCTCTGGGTCTGTGACCCACTCGCGTTCTGCGTTGATGCAGATGCGTGGAGCACTGAGTACGAACTTCGGAATCCTGCGACTTGTTCGACTTGAAGTGTCCGAGTTTTTTTTTTTTTTCCAACTGCCAGCCACTTAAGGCTGGGATAACGGAAGACGGAGACCGGGCCAAAGTACCCGCTGCGAAAGGCGCTATCAAAAATCAATAATGAATGGCTGGCTGGCGAACGCCAACCTTGATGCTTCTGTTGTTCTTCCCTGATTTTTCCATTCCAACGTCATCTCCAGCGCGCTGGACCAAGCTTTGGGCGCCGCGACACGGAACCATGTACTTAGTCGGTACTTCGGGCATTCCTTGGCTGGATGGCTGGGTGGGCTCCGGGTACAAGAAAAGTGGCGGAGCAGCACGGTCTGATGCCGCAATTTCGAGGCGGGAGCCTGGGTTTGGCGGTCGTTCAGCTTGAAAGATCCCTGACATCTCTTGCATCGCACCAAAAGTCATTTTCATTGGACAGCGCCGAGAGGTCAATCGAGATCGTGGCGCGACGGTCTTCGAGGTACCCACAGGTACCTTCTACCCTCGACGAGGTTTCCGCGCACCGATGGACCTGCTAGCGCAGATCGGCGGCTCAGCACAGCTGCCAAGGTCACCGGCCTGTCAAGAAAAACACGCCAGAATCGTGGCAGCGGTCCAGGGGGAGACTGTGCAGCTATCAAGAGAATTCAGAGCCTGAGATTTTATGGTTGTGAGAACGACATGTAGAAATAGTGATCGAGTGGGAAAACCGAGAGTTGGGAACGGGTCTCGTAATTTCACTGCTTGGCGACAATGAGGCGATGATCTCAAACAACAAGCAGCTATTGGGTTTGATGTTGTGGGAGGAGCACAGTATGCATCCGCCCGATAAGGCACCGTGCCTTCCTTGGCCGCCCACCTCCCTTTTCGACTGCCCCTGGCCGACGCTGGCAACCCCCGGCCAGGGAAAGCCGTCCTGCCAGCGAATTGAGCGACTGGGACTGGGCCATTCTCCTTCCGTCACGACGAAACGAGCACATCCTTGAATACCTCCTTTTTCCCATTTTCCTTGCGCTTTCCCCCTCTTCCTCAACCTCCCCGTCATAATTTCTCGCCCTTTTCCTTCCCCCGACACTCGCTTCCTTCTCCCTTTCGGAATCTCTCGTTCAATCGTCCGATTGTGAAGGAGCCTTTGGCTTCGTGGAGTTGACAGCATCTTGTCAAGTCTGCACTGCCACACGCGAGGAATCGGACTCCGGTTGTCAGATTCCAGCCGCTGCCTCTCCGCCGATCGAGACTTCCGCATTGGCACGACAATCGACCGTAAAGCACGAGGACAGGGAGCCAAGCTCACAATACCGTCAATCGTTAATCGGACTCAGAAGGAGGAGAGGAAGACAACGTTGTGGACAGTCCGGTCGTCCACTCCAGTTTTCACGACCGTTCTGTGACGGACTGCGGCAACCGACCCTTTTCCGCTCTGGCTTAGGCAACCCGCACCACCCGCCTCATCCCCAAGCCAACCTCCTGCACCCCCACTGCGCGACCAATCGCTGCCCATCTTTTGGCACTCCGCAGTTGTTATATCAACAATCACGGGCCTGCACACTTACACAACGCAAAATTACACCGCTCGCTACCAAATCGGCTTGACCCGACATCTTCGTCTTATCGCTGTGGCCGGCCACGTTGACTCTATCTAATCCGTGACTTTGCTTCGCAGCGTCGTCACGATTTTTTTCGCATCTCCTCTGGAGTTTTGTTCGACGCCAGGGATCCATGAGCCTCTGACCTGGTAAGTTTGTTTTACTAAACCAAAATATCCGGTGGCTTGAAATCCCCACTTCCGCCATCGGCTGGAGACCCTCTTGCGCGCTGGCTCGTGGGACAAAACTGACCGCGTTCGTGTTGCAGACCGGTTGCCCAACATGTCGGGATACCAGCAAGGCCAAGGCCAGGGCCAAGGTCAAGGCCACCATGACTACGACGATGGCTACGGCCACGGTGGGCAGAGAGCCCAAGGTGGACAAGCTGGGCATGGTGGAAACGCCGACTCCTACTACCAGGACGATCAGCAGTACTATGATCAGAACGGATACGACGCCCGTGGGCAACAGGGAGACGGGTACTATGATGAATCGTGAGTGCGATGCTAGCTATGCACTACTCTGAGATCGCTAACATGATTTTCGCAGTGGCTATTACAACGCCGATCCAAACAACCCTTACCAACAGGACGGCGGTTACTACGATGGCCACGATCAGTACCAGGATGACTACTACAACAATGGCAACAACCAGAACGGCGACCCCTACTACGATCAAGGGTACGACCAGGGTGGCTATGGAAACCGTGGTCATCGAGGCGGCTCCGAGGAAGATTCGGAGACCTTCAGCGATTTCACCATGAGATCTGACATGGCGCGCGCCACGGATATGGATTACTATGGACGCGGCGACGAGCGCTACAACAGCTACAACGATGGCCAAGGGAACCGTGGGTATCGTCCCCCGTCTTCCCAGATCTCGTATGGCGGCAACCGCTCATCAGGCGCCTCAACGCCCAACTACGGCATGGACTACGGCAATGTTCTCCCTGCTGGTCAGCGATCCCGCGAGCCTTATCCTGCCTGGACTTCGGATGCTCAGATCCCCCTCTCAAAGGAGGAGGTGGAGGACATCTTCCTTGACCTTACGGCAAAGTTTGGCTTCCAGCGCGACAGCATGCGCAACATGTACGACCACCTAATGACGCTTCTTGACTCTCGGGCGTCTCGCATGACTCCCAACCAGGCGCTGCTCTCGCTTCATGCCGATTACATCGGCGGCGACAACGCAAACTACCGGAAATGGTATTTTGCTGCGCATTTGGATCTCGATGACGCAGTCGGTTTCGCCAATATCAAGGGCAAGGGTCTGCGACGCAAGGCCAAGAACAAGAAAAACAAGACGCCCGAAAACGAGACGCAGGCTCTCGAAGATTTGGAGGGCGATGACTCTTTGGAGGCTGCCGAGTTCCGCTGGAAGACCCGAATGAACCGGATGTCGCAGCACGACAGAGTGAGGCAGCTTGCTCTGTATCTGCTCTGCTGGGGTGAGGCCAACCAAGTCCGATTCATGCCGGAGTGTTTGTGCTTCATCTTCAAGTGCGCAGATGATTACCTGAACTCGCCTGCGTGCCAGAGCTTGGTCGAGCCAGTCGAGGAACTCACCTTCCTCAACAACGTCATCACGCCACTCTACCAATACTGCCGCGATCAGGGCTATGAGATTGTCAATGGTGTCTATGTCCGCAGGGAACGGGACCACAACCAGATCATTGGTTATGATGATTGCAACCAGCTGTTCTGGTATCCTGAGGGTATCGAGCGAATTGTGCTCCAAGACAAGAGCAAGTTGGTCGACGTTCCGCCTGCCGAAAGGTATCTCAAACTCAAGGATGTCAACTGGAAGAAGGTTTTCTTCAAGACCTATAAGGAGACTCGCTCGTGGTTCCATCTCATCACCAACTTCAACCGTATCTGGATCATCCACTTGACAATGTTCTGGTTCTTCACCGCTTTCAACGCGCCAACTTTGATCACCCCCGACTACGAACAAGAAGCCAATCAGCCACCACCCAACGCTGCCGTGTGGTCCATTTGCGGATTTGGCGGAACCATTGCCTCACTCATTCAAATCTTGGCAACTCTTGCGGAATGGTCGTATGTCCCTCGTCGATGGGCAGGTGCCCAGCATCTCACCAAGAGGTTGCTGTTCCTCATTGCCGTCTTTGTCATCAACGTTGGACCTGGTGTTTATGTCTTCATGCCTGCATCTAGCACCGAGGCATATCTGGAGCGACAAAACGGCACGATAGCTTTGGTTCTCGGCATTGTCCAGTTCTTTGTCGCCGTGGTTACTTATCTCTTCTTCTCAGTCATGCCTCTGGGCGGATTGTTCGGGAGTTATCTTACGAAGAACTCGCGGAGGTATGTTGCGAGTCAGACATTTACTGCCAGCTATCCTCGTCTCTCCGGCAACGATATGGCCATGTCCTTTGGCCTCTGGATGGTGGTTTTCGGCGCCAAGTTTGGAGAGTCTTATGTCTATCTGACACTCTCGATTCGTGATCCGATCCGGTATCTTCACATTATGAAGGTCGACAGCTGTCTTGGAGACCAGATCATTGGCGACATTCTGTGCAAGAACCAGCCATACATCACTCTCGGTATCTTGCTCTTTACGGACTTGATCTTCTTCTTCCTCGACACGTATCTGTGGTACGTCTTGGCGAACACGGCTTTCTCCATTGCTCGGTCGTTTTATCTTGGAGCGTCTATCTGGACGCCCTGGAGAAATATTTTCTCCCGTCTGCCCAAGCGCATCTACTCCAAGATTCTCGCCACCACCGATATGGAGATCAAGTATAAGCCGAAAGTTCTGATTTCTCAGATTTGGAACGCCATTGTCATTTCCATGTACCGAGAGCATCTTCTTGCCATCGACCACGTCCAAAAGCTGCTCTACCATCAGGTGCCTTCGGAGCAGGAGGGCAAGCGAACATTGCGTGCGCCTACCTTCTTCGTCTCCCAGGAGGACCATTCGTTCAAGACAGAGTTCTTCCCGGCCTACAGTGAGGCAGAGCGCAGAATTTCGTTCTTCGCTCAGTCACTCTCAACTCCCATCCCTGAGCCACTTCCGGTTGACAACATGCCCACCTTCACGGTTCTCATCCCGCACTATAGCGAGAAGATTCTCTTGTCGTTGAGGGAAATCATTCGTGAGGATGAACCCTACTCCCGTGTCACCCTTTTGGAGTACCTCAAGCAGCTTCATCCTCATGAGTGGGATTGCTTTGTCAAGGACACCAAGATTCTGGCCGACGAGACATCTCAGTTCAATGGCGAATTCGAAAAGGACGAGAAGGAGACCGCCAAGGACACCGCAAAGAGCAAGATCGACGACCTGCCGTTCTACTGCATTGGTTTCAAGTCTTCAGCCCCAGAGTATACCCTGAGGACTCGTATCTGGGCCTCGCTGCGTTTCCAGACCCTTTACCGCACCATTTCTGGTTTTATGAACTACAGCCGCGCCATCAAGCTCCTTTATCGCGTTGAGAACCCCGAGGTTGTCCAGATGTTTGGCGGCAATTCCGACAAGCTTGAGCGAGAACTCGAGCGTATGGCTCGTCGCAAGTTCAAGCTCTGTGTGTCCATGCAGCGTTACGCCAAATTCAAGAAGGAGGAGATGGAGAACGCCGAGTTCCTGCTCCGTGCCTATCCCGACCTCCAGATCGCGTACCTCGATGAAGAACCTCCACTCAACGAAGGCGATGAGCCCCGTCTGTATTCGGCCCTCATCGATGGTCATTCCGAGATCATGGAGAACGGCATGCGTCGACCCAAGTTCCGCATTCAGCTGTCCGGCAACCCCATCCTCGGTGACGGCAAATCTGACAACCAGAACCACTCCATCATCTTCTATCGCGGCGAATACATCCAGCTTATCGATGCCAATCAGGACAACTACCTCGAGGAATGTCTTAAGATCCGCAGTGTGTTGGCTGAGTTTGAGGAAATGAAAACCGACAACGTTTCGCCTTACACACCCGGCGTCAAGAACGTGGTCAAGGCCCCCGTCGCCATTCTCGGTGCCCGTGAATACATCTTCTCCGAGAACATTGGTATTCTTGGTGACGTCGCTGCCGGAAAGGAACAGACGTTCGGTACTCTCTTCGCCAGAACCCTAGCTCAAATTGGTGGCAAGCTTCATTACGGTCATCCTGATTTCCTCAACGGCATCTTCATGACGACCCGTGGCGGTGTCTCCAAGGCTCAGAAGGGACTTCATCTGAACGAGGATATCTATGCTGGCATGAACGCTCTACTCCGCGGTGGTCGTATCAAGCACTGCGAGTACTACCAATGCGGCAAGGGTCGTGATCTTGGTTTCGGCTCCATTCTCAACTTCACAACCAAGATCGGAACTGGTATGGGTGAACAGATGCTCTCCAGAGAGTACTATTATCTCGGAACCCAGTTGCCTTTGGACCGCTTCCTGTCCTTCTACTACGCCCATCCCGGTTTCCATTTGAACAACATGTTCATCATGCTCTCCGTCCAGCTCTTCATGATCTCCTTGCTCAACCTTTCCGCCCTCAGGATCGAGACGATTCCTTGCGAATACAACCGAAACGTGCCTATCACCGATCCGCTCTTCCCCACTTACTGCGCCAACACCGACGCATTGATGGATTGGGTTTGGCGCAGTATTCTGTCCATTTTCTTCGTCTTCTTCCTGTCGTTCGTGCCCCTGATTTTCCAGGAGTTGACGGAACGTGGTCTCTGGCGCGCTGTTACTCGCTTCTTTAAGCAGTTCTTCTCGCTGTCGCCATTCTTCGAGGTGTTTGTTTGCCAGATCTACGCCAACTCGGTTCAGCAAGACATCACTTTTGGAGGTGCTCGTTACATTGGTACCGGTCGTGGTTTCGCCACTGCCCGCATTCCCTTCGGCGTCTTGTACTCGCGCTTCGCTGGGCCGTCGATCTACTTCGGTTCTCGATTGCTCATGATGCTGCTGTTCGCGACTGTCACCATTTGGCAACCGGCCCTCACCTACTTCTGGATCTCGCTGTTTGCTCTGGTTGTTTCGCCATTCCTGTACAACCCGCATCAGTTCGCCTGGAACGACTTCTTCATCGACTACCGAGACTACCTTCGCTGGCTGTCCCGTGGTAATTCTCGCTCGCACTCCTCGTCATGGATCGCCTTCTGCCGGTTGTCTCGAACACGTATCACGGGCTACAAGCGCAAGGTCATTGGCGACCCGTCCGCAAAACTGTCGTCTGATGTCCCTCGGGCTGCCATCACCAACATGTTCTGGGCTGAAATTTTCTCGCCTTTGTTGCTGGTTGCCGTGACCCTGATCCCATACCTTTTCGTCAACGCGCAAACCGGAGTCTCGAAGAACAATCCGGACCAGAAAGCCACCGCGGCACTTATCCGTGTTGGCATCGTTGCCTTTGCCCCCATCTTGATCAACGCTGGTCTGCTCGCCGTCCTTTTTGCCATGGCCTGCTTCATGGGACCTCTCCTGAGCATGTGCTGCAAGAAGTTTGGAAGCGTTCTCGCTGCAATTGGCCACGCCGTGGCTGTCGTCGTCCTTCTGGTGTTCTTCGAGGTCATGTACTTGTTGCAGGGCTTTGATTTCGGAAGGACCCTTCTCGGCATGATCGCAGTTGTCGCCATCCAGCGCTTCATCTTCAAGCTCATCATTTCCTTGGCTCTTACCCGAGAGTTCAAGACTGATCAATCAAACATCGCTTTCTGGACGGGCAAGTGGTACGCAATGGGCTGGCACTCGGTTTCTCAGCCGGCGCGTGAGTACCTCTGCAAGATCACTGAGCTTAGCATGTTCGCCGCCGATTTTGTCCTCGGCCACATCATCCTCTTTATTATGCTCCCTGTCGTCTTGATCCCCAAGATTGACAAGTTGCATTCCATGATGCTTTTCTGGCTTCGACCAAGGTTTGTCCTTCCCCATCCCTCACTCTTTTCCAGATGCTGACAACTCAGTCGTCAAATCCGTCCTCCGATTTACTCGATGAAGCAGTCAAAGCTCCGCCGCCGCCGTGTCTTCCGCTACGCAGTACTGTACTTTGCTCTGTTTGTTGTTTTCCTCGGCATGATTATTGGCCCTATCTTCGCCAAGGACGCCATTCCCTCATCCCTGAAGGAGATGGACCTCCCGGGCCAACTCCGTCTCTTCCAACCTGTTGGTCTTGACAATGACAACACCGACGGCCGGGAACCAACCGGAACCGGTAGGGTCGGCTATAGCGGCGCCTTTAAACCCACCTCGACAACAGCTTCTAGTTCAAAGTCAACCGACGAGGCGACGGCGGAGTAGTAAGTGAAAGATGATGGAGGGTTTATAATGCACTTGTACCATATCTCGGCCACCCTGTCTATACAGGAGGCAGTACAAAGATCGATGCGGGTTTGCTTCTGTGCTTGAGGATGGGATCATGAATGTCGTTTGGCTGTGTATTGGTTTCCTTTTATTCTGTTGGCGAGCACATCATATCTGGGGCAGGCGGCAGGTTCAACGGCTTTCTAGAATTGTCTGCGGTTTCTTTTATTCTCGCCAAAATGCATGCCTTTCGAACCCCGAATCAATGGGTTCGAAGGGAACTAATTTCACATGAGCGTCTCTTCCATTGGGTACTGTGGCCCGTCTCACCCATCGCCGGGCTTCTTCGTTTTCATGGCGAAGGGAGCTGGATAATGTTTATAGCTCTATTGTAGAACAAAAATGACGATGCAAATGCAAGGATTTGGAAGATTGTCCTGTGGTTCCGAGTGCGACTTAAAAATGGTGTGACACGTTTGACAAGGTAGACCCAGCATGCTGCTGTGGGGTGCTAATGTGGTGTCACGCTTGGTGGTGAGGGAGCCCATGCGCTGGTTGGCCAGGAACAGCGTGCCCCTGAGCAGAGAAAAAAAATGGAGCCAGACGCGAATCGAATTTCCCTGCGAGCCGGCATCGCGTGCTGACAGAGACCCTTGATTCCCGGCGCTCCCGCTTCCGCGCAATTGCAACTTGGCTGACAAGTTTACGGATACCTCATGAAGTAATTCGCACTCGACGGACACTATTGCGCAAACCCATTGTTCCGTCACGCAGATTGACGCCATGGATCTCCACGAGGTGCAGGCGCAATTGACGACGTGGCTGGCCGACGCCGCCACTGCTTTCCAAAAGGTCCCAGGCTCAGCGGTCCTCATCCGCTACGTCAGGTCCAGCTACCAAAATGATCCCGTTCGCTCGGCGATCGAGCTGGTCCTGGTGATTTTTTTTATCCGGTATTTGCTTGCGCCGTCGTACTCGACTTCGAAGCAGAACTTTATCAAGTTGACTGAGGATGTTGGTATCCTTTTTCTCGGTCGCTCCCAGATAGGGAAGGAAAAGTTGGGTGACGGGCTAACGGGTGCCGTAGGAAATCGACGAACTTGTTGACGAATGGGTGCCCGAACCGCTGGTCGCGAAGCAAACACCTCTGGAGGAGGCGGAGATGGAGAGGATGCCTATCTTGGTCGGGTAAGATCCGCTTTTTCTTTCGTTCTCCCACGCGGACGGAAATGGGCATCTTGCTAACGGGGACGACTGAACAGGCCAACCGGACCGAAGTCGAAGCTCGCGAACGGACGGACCGTGACGAACCTGGCGTCGTACAACTTTTACAATCTCAATGCGAACGAGCAGATCAAGGAGAAGGCTATCCAGACGCTGCGTACCTATGGCGTTGGACCTTGCGGACCGCCGCAGTTTTACGGTACCCAGGATGTGCACATGAAGGCCGAGGCCGACATTGCGTCGTACCTGGGCACCGAGGGCTGCATTGTGTACGCGCAGGCTTTTTCGACGATTTCGAGTGTTATCCCGGCTTTCTGCAAGCGTGGCGATGTCATTGTGGCTGATCGGTCCGTCAACTATTCGATCCGCAAGGGCTTGGAGATTTCACGAAGCAACATCAAGTGGTATAATCACAATGATATGGAGGATCTGGAACGGGTTCTGCGCTCTGTCAAAGAGGAACAGGCGAGGAAGAAGATCCTAACGAGAAGGTTTATTGTCACCGAGGCGCTCTTCGAGACGGTTGGAGATTGCAATGATCTTCCCAAGCTGGTAGGTTTAGTCGTCCGCGTTCATCGGGCGGGTGCTGACAGCGCTGCAGATCGAGCTCAAGGAAAAGTACAAGTTCCGCATCATTCTTGATGAGACATGGTCATTTGGCGTCCTCGGCAGGACGGGCCGCGGTTTGACGGAGGCGCAAAACGTGGACCCCGTGCAGGTGGATATGATTGTCGGCTCTCTTGCCGGCCCTCTTTGCGCCGGCGGTGGCTTCTGCGCGGGAGCACACGACGTGGTGGAACACCAACGTCTCAGCGCCGCCTCGTTTACCTTCTCCGCCGCTCTGCCCGCCATGTTAGCTATGACGGCGAGTGAGAGTCTCAACGTCCTTCAGTCCAACCCCGAAATCCTGACACAGTGCCGCGAAAACATCCGGGCGATGCGAGCACAGCTTGACCCGCGCAGCGATTGGGTTGTCTGCACCAGCTCACCTGAGAACCCGATGATGCTGCTGGTGCTCAAGGACGACGTTGTCAACGCGAGGAGGCTGACTGTTGACGACCAGGAACGCCTCCTCCAGGAGTGCGTTGACGAGGCTCTTGCGAACGGCGTGTTGATCACTCGCCTGAAGGGTTGGCCCATCACACAGACTGCGGGAGCCCTGAAGGACGGGACCTATGTCGTGAAGCCCGCACTCAAGGTGTGCGTCACGTCGGGGCTGGCGAAGAAGGAGATTGAAAAGGCGGGCGTAACGATTCGACATGCGATCACCAAGGTCATGACCAAGAAGACGAACAACAAGCTTGGGCTGCCGGCTGCTTGAGGTTCTTGAGATGCATGATAGACGGCGTTTGGGTGGCTCGGTAGGGTACATAAACGTGGTGGCTGGGCAGGTGCGTAGTGGGCGAGTTTCGACAGCGAGCGAGCTTGTTTGTCTTGTCTGTCTGTGCATATTTACCTGACGGCGGTAATAATTTTAATGCTACCTAGATTTTCAACATGCAACTGCACTTGTTCAATCATGTCATCAGTCGGCAAAGTCGTACACAGCAGTTTTGTCTTCGGCGAGTTGACTCGGACCCCCACAGGCCTGATCGCCCCTTCCAAGTTTACTCATCCCTGAGCCAGGCCCAATGGGTCAGTTGACCACAAGGAAAGGGCAAGAGCGACTGAGACAGTCTGGCTCCCTGTCTGGATCCCTTGGCGCGCACCATACCAGTCGGTCCTGCTCTTCCCACTCACACTCGTCGTTAGGCAATCATGGCAGGCGACGCTACGGAGGGCGGCATTCCTCGCTCTCGGCGGAGACATGTCTTGATCACGCACCACGACAACAGATGGCATCCGACAAGACTGCTGTGTCTAGGCCCTTGGGTGTTTTGGTTTCCTCTCTGGGGTTGGATCACTCTTTCTCTGATTAGACCCGTGTCCTTGGGTATCCTCCATCGCCATCCTCTCCTCTCCCACTGGGGCTCGAAAAGCCATCAACATCGCCAAGGTCAAGCGTGTATAGCGAGGTATCGGGTCAAGATAGGAACAACAGACAACATGAAGGCCACGCTAGTTACTGGCCTCGCCCTGTTCGGCTCCCGGGTAGCTGGCCAGCTGGCAGGTGAGTCGCCGCTCCCATCCCCAAGCCCATCGTCCGGCCCTAATGTCTTCAGAAATCCGACATGGCCACATGCGCCTCCCAGGCATGGTCATCACCGATACGGACGGCAAAAAGGTGATCATGGTCGAGAACGCGGCCGCGCAGAGCGACGTGCCCGGCGTTATCGTCTACGTCGACCCAAAAAGCAGCGTCATCCGTACAACCACGGAGATGGTCCACATCCGTCCGCTCTCTAAACCGACAGCCGTAAGGGCCCGACCAACTGCTGCCCGTGGCCCCCATCCGCCAGTCCACATTCCCGGTCACGGCGGCGGCGCCCCTATCCCCCAGCCTCCAGCCACTCTCGTCACAAGCACCCTGCCTCCCTCTCCAATCCCTCCGAAGGCAAAGCCCGGCCCTCAACCCCAGAAGCCGTCTTCAGATGGCAACGCGACCTTCCAAGCCGGCGTGACATACTCTCCGTACAACCCCGACGGCACCTGCCGAACGGCTGCTCAGATTCTCGACGATTTCCACCGCATTGCTGCCCAGTCGGACCCTCCCTTCTCTCTAGTCCGCATCTACGGCGTCGATTGCGATCAGGTCGCCCGCGTTATGCCAGCTGCAGACGCTATCGGCGTCAAGCTGTTCATGGGCATCTTCAATCTAGACGACCTATCTTCCCAAATAGACGCTCTTGTTGTTGGCGTCAGAGCATCGTCTCGAGGTTGGGATGCGGTCGACACAGTCAGTGTCGGCAATGAGCTGGTCAACAACGGACAGGCGACGGCCAAGCAAGTGATGGATGCCGTGGCGGCGGCGAGGGCGTCGCTGCGGTCTGCCGGGTACCAAGGTCCTGTGGTGACGGTTGATACCTTCTTGGCTGTGGAGAGGAACCCGATCTTGTGTGATGCGAGTGACTACTGCGCGGTCAATATCCATGCCTTCTTTGACGCCAACACGGCGGCTGGTGAGGCTGGGAATTTCGTTGCGAGGAAGGTATTGGATGTCAAGGAGGTGCTGAGTAACAAAGACATGAAGGTGGTGGTGACGGAGAGCGGGTGGCCGTGGCAGGGGAATACGAATGGAAAGGCAGTTCCGGGGAGGGAAAACCAGAGGACGGCGGTGAGATCGATTGTGGATGTGTTCCAACGGGAGGCGCCAGGTGGATTGATCTTGTTTACAGCGTTTGACGATGGATGGAAGAAGGCGGAGCCCTGGACATTTTATGCCGAGCAATTCTGGGGTATGTATCCGCAAAGTTGAGCTGACAGGCGGGGTGCGTAAGATAGGTATAGTGGGAGCTTGGGTGTACGAGATGACGGCGAGGAGTTACTGGTTAGGTCTATGTTATTTCGTCGATGTTTACTATGGAGGAGTTATAGGCTAGGCTCAACGTTACTTGGAGGATGGGAGTTATGGGTCTGATATATTCTTGAGGAATTGCAATGTTTGGCGCCACATCGTGGTGTTTCTTGAGCATGGCTCCTGCTGCTTCAAGACGAAAGTAGAACTCCCGATGCGTGTCGCATTTTTTCTTGAGCGAGATGTTTGTTGAAATTGGTCTCGGGAGTCTATAATGTTTTCTGCTTCCTCCCAGTTACAGCGGATTAATAATGTGGTTCTTCTCACTGATTCTATGCAAGCTACAAGCCAACAGAAGGAACCCACGTCACGAATGTCTAGGTGGTGGTCCAAAAAAAGCAAAAGCTCAGACCCCGGTTCGACCCTTGACACTAGTGACTACGCTACTTAGTAGGAATCGAACCTAGGACCTTACGAAGACCGTGCGACGGTTTCTGGTTGACCGCGTGAGCAAGGCGATGCTCATTACCACTCGGCCAAGACGCCCTTCTTGGTGAGTCCAGCTTGACAGGGAGTCTTCTCCGGGCACTTATATGGTGCCGGCGGTCTTCGGGTGAGGTAATTACTACCTGGATTTGTCTGGTGTTTCCAAAACTTGAGTTTCGGCGCCTACTTTTCAAGTGCTTTGTAAACAAGCATCCTGGAAGTTCGTGCCCTGGTCGCTTCCTGCAGCAGTTCAAATCACCAACCACCAACTTGGTCCCTTCATGATGCGGCGATTGTCTGGTCTCATGGAGTCTTGCTTGGAGGTTGACCTCGGGGGACTGGACGTGCAATATCCTGCATTGGATGCTGGATGGAAGTGGTGGTGATTGGTTCACACCTCGCCGAACCGGCCCCGATGCTGCCGTGACCGCAACGCATCACGGCGAATTCGTCATTGCCGAGCCGCCTTGCGTCTACATGTCGTTTCAACGATTATCGCCGGCGGGACGTCGTGTATAAAGATGAGCATCACTGTTCGTACTTGACTGAAGCCTCACATAAACAAATCGCATCCTTTCAACCAATCAATCAACCAACCGAATCATTGAACGTCGTCAATTAACATGGCATCACTTGCCACTTCCCCAACCTACGACGGCCGCCTCAGATACCAACGCGACCTCCCTGACAAAACCCACCTCGCCAAAGCCTGGAACCTCTTTCAGCAGTACAGCCACATCCCCGAGGATGAAATCGAGCCTCATGTTCGTCGAGTCGTACGTCCGGCCTCTTCTCTTTCCCATTTTTTTCAGTTCTCATCACAAAAGCTGAATGCTGATAATAACTATAACTACCCCAGCGCGACAAAGCCTTTTCGGTCTTCAACTACCCCTGCCTAGGCCGCTTCCGCTTTTTAGACCTGTACATCACAACCCACCCGTTCTACCCCTCCCTCATCACACGTACGCAGGCCGGTGAGATCCTCCTCGACGCAGGTTGCTGCGTAGGCCAAGCCCTCCGGCAACTCGCGCACGATGGCGCACCGCAGGCGAATTTGAGGGGATTGGATCTTCGCCCCGAGTTCGTCGAGCTGGGGTATGAGTTATTCAAAGATAAAGACACGTTTGGAGCCAAGTTTGTGACGGGTGATATTTTTGATATCGAGGATGCAGGACTACAGCAGCTGGATGGGACGGTGGATATTGTACATGCTGCCGCGTTTTTTCACTTGTTTGGGTGGGATGAGCAGGTCAAAATCGGGGAGCGGTTTGTGAGGTTTTTTAGGAGGGAGCAAAAGAATGCGGTTGTCCTGGGGAGACAGGTTGGTACGAGGAATCCGGGGAGTGTGGAGGAGCAGATGAGGTTGTGGAAGAGGTATCATCATGATGAGGCGAGTATGCAGCGGTTGTGGGATGAGATTGGGGAGCGGACGGGGACGAGGTGGAGGGTGGAGGCCGAGTTGGAGACGGGGGTTGATGTGCTGGAGGGTGGTGGGGAGGAGGTTGAGAGGACGACGATTCGGTATTTGGTGAGGAAGGTATAGGGTGTTGCGTTTGATTTTGTGTGGTTGGCGGGAGTGATGCTGGATGATGGAGAGAGAGCTATCTACTGGCGATGATATGCATCTTCACTGATAATTCATGAGTCGTCCACTCAGTTGCCACCCTGCAGCTTGGCGGTGAGCGGTAACGTTTTCTCCACCAACAAACTCCTTTTCACCACACAAGTCCAACGCTCAAGTCCCTTGACGACATGGCGCCTTCTAGCGCTGAGCCCACCCTTTGCCCGGACTGGATCTACTTGGGAAGAATCTAACGTGCAGTGAGATTTCGACCTCAGAAAGGCCCGGCAGGATCAAGCGCGTGCTCACCGTCTCACAGCATCTGGTCCAGAGGCGAAATCCAGAGGCAATTTCCCTTTGAATCCATCCAGCACCAGTTCTCACCACGCGGATACGAGCACGACCTGGAGACCCGCAGGAAGGAGGGAAGCATCCCTTAGGCACAGCGGCTTGCGCTGCATGAAGTGATACACATGCCGCTTACCTGATTTATTGGGGGTCTGATGATGTTGAGAGCGAGCGTTTGAACGAGATTGAATCTAGAATGTGAATTAGCATCTGGTTCAATCATTTCAACATATCCCGCCATCTTCCCAACCCAAAACGGGCTTACCATTTTTAGCCCACGCATCGGCTCCCGACTGGTATTCGCTGCGCCGAACCACGGTTGAACCACACCCCGGCCCTCCGTCATCGGCTGTTGACCAAAAGCCAACGTGAACAGCCTAGACCTTTCCCAAGGCACCCATCCGACAGCAGTGCTGAGCCCTATCTCTGATCAGGGGCTGTTGTAGTCTGCCCCAGCGGTACGAATCTTGTTCTTTTGTATCGTTCCTGACCAACAGGAACCTGTTCCGTGATGACTGCTATGTCCATCATGGAAGGTATGTGAGCTTAGCTCTAGATTGCGGTTTAATGACTACCCAACTGAGCAACTCGTACATCTCAACCGTGTGTTGATCGTCTAGATGTGAGGGGTTTGTGCATCCCAGCCTGGGTCCACGGCTCCACGACGGCGGTGACGCTCGTGGCAGACGACTCGGGTGGAAGTCATTGGCTGAGCCCTCTGTCCATCCCTTGGCCTGCCCTGTTGCCTTTGATCTCAGGGCCGATGATGTAGCACGGGTTGATGCTCTGGGCTGTCGGTAGATACCATCTACGTCTGATTAGCTGTCCGTCCCCGCGGCAAGACTGAAAGAGGCGTCAAGATCCAGACGTGGACCACAGAATGGCGCATCTCGACGCCACAATGTCGATAACCTGAATCCAGCTTGAGGATCGACGTGGCCGTCTCTCGAGATTGTTTCTAGAAGCGGTTAGGTGGTGTGTAAAAGGATCTGGGCTAAGCCGGTGTCGAGATGGAAGGGATAAGCGGGATAAAGCGACGCCTAGATGGTCTCGGCTTCTGGCGAGCGGAATCACTTGATGTCGTCGACATGAAAACTCGGATCCGAGCGAATCGTGTGCGTCGTCACACCCCTGAGGCTCTCCGTGCAAGCCAGGGCGGGGAGCCGCCCTTGCCATGGCATGCGCTTTCAACCAGAATCTCACCTCTCGATCGGGAAGAAATCGCGCGCTCAAAAGATGAGTGGCGGCGGACTCGAGCCCCTGCCTCACTTGCGCCCTGTAGGTACGTTGTGGATGGGGACGGCGACAAGCTGTTGGCGCTCGTTGATCTACCTCGCTTGGAGAGTGCATCCTAAGGAACGCTGTTGTGTAATGGTTGCAGAAGGGTGCATGCTCTTGCATTCAAGTCCGACGGATTTCTAGATGATTCGAGGATTCGGGTGAGGAACCGCGGCGATATGAAGCCATCTCAACACGAGATGGTCAAGACACAACATTAGTAAAGTCCTTGTCACCAATCTGGGGCTTGAACATACAGGTGCTGGTCGGGCAGGACAAGACGTTGGCATTGCCGCCTATTGGCTGCTTCCTCCATTGCTGTCCTCAAAATTTCGGCCGGCCCGCTCTTGGCTGCCAGACTCGGAGCAATTGGTGGTGCCGCGGCATGCCGCGGGCTACCGCGGTTAGGGATGCCGCGCGCGATCTTGGTCAGCCTGTTGTCACTAAGGGGCTGCCAAGGGTGGTAAGATCTGTCTTGGCGCTCCGTCGCCATCCTCCCTCCGACTGCACGTCAACCGTCGTCATGACTCAGCAGTGAGTTATACTTACGATTTGCTCTTTGTGCGTTGTCGGCGACGGTACCAAGTCGTTGTATCTGGTATTAGATAAGGTATGTCGTCTCGGGGGTTGTTCCGGCTGTTGGCTGGGGGAAGACAAACCGGCCACCATGTCTCCCAAACGTGTTCTCGGGCCTCATGACAAGAGGAAGAAGCTGACTCGATGCCAGGCGTGT
This sequence comes from Cercophora sp. LCS_1, assembly GCA_036250225.1. Taxonomy (NCBI): domain Eukaryota; kingdom Fungi; phylum Ascomycota; class Sordariomycetes; order Sordariales; family Lasiosphaeriaceae; genus Cercophora; species Cercophora sp. LCS_1. The sequence goes on from JAPZLL010000004.1 coordinate 1,424,650, forward strand.
GCTTCCAGGCGTATCAAGGTGAGGATCAAAGCGTTCGATACTGGTGGTTGTGGTGGTGTTGTCTAACCTGATGTCTCGCAGTGCGAGGGGGGAGTGCCTTGCTCTTATTGTTCCCGGCATGGCCGAGACTGCCTCTCGCAGACGCCATCAGAAGCCAACTTCGAGTTCGTCACGCCTGAGATTGCAGGATCTTCCTCGAGTGCGCTCGGTCATGTCCAAAACGAGACACCCGAAAGTGCAACCAGTCGCTTCCTGGATTGTTTCAGGGATTTTGTCTCGTCAAGCCACTTCACCAAGGGTTTTCAGTCTGTCGACTTCACGTCGCTCATTCAAAGCTCCATTGCTGTCCGTCATGCGGCTGTAGCTATTGGGGCCCAGCATGCTAGCCGACATGGTCCGGGCGGGGGTCCCGCGCGGCAGGCTGCCCACAGCGTGGCATCGGACTCGTACCGGCAATCCATTGCCCTCCTCCAGGCCCGTCTCGGAGAGGAAGACGCAGCCCAAGAAGATGTTCTCTGGTGCACTTTTCTCCTCGGAATCTTTGAGCTGCTGGATGACGTGTCAGGGGAAGGCTGGGCAAAGCACATGCTTTTCGGTTCGTCGCGGATCCTCGCCATGATGGGCCCGGAGAAGCTGGCGGTAACCCCTCTCGGAGAAGTCTCGCTCGAGTTGTTCCGCATCCTCGACATCAACAAGGCCCTCCTCTATGGGGAGGAGACGATTCTTGCCCAAGATGACTGGCTCCTGCAGCAGCCACCAGTCACCGGTGCGGCTTGCCGGGACCCTCTGGGGACCATTTTGACCTTGATGGTATATGCCGCCACCTTTAACGCCCAGTTAGTCAACCCAAATCTTAACGTTGGAAGTCGAGACTGACCTGAGCAGATGTATCGGATCCGTCATGCACCTCTCGGCAGCCGAGCGGGCTCTAGCCCCGGTGGCCCAGCAGCTCAGCTACCAGGGCGCCGGGTTGCGTGAGATGGTGCGGAACTGGCGCCAAGAACTTGTGCCACGCTTGTACGGCAACGAGGGCACCGGTGACCCCTTTTTGAAGCTGGCATTGGCGTACCAACATGCACTGGTGATCATGCTGGCGCCGGAATTTGCCCATTACGACGCGTTGAACTCGTTTATGGGGTCGAGTCAGCTGTCGTCCGAGACGCAGGACAACATCGCCGTGATTATTTCGCTGGTGCAGGAGCTTCTTAGCACGTCCAACGTGCCCGGGATCTCGTTACTTTTCCCACTCTTCATCGCAGGTGCAAATGCTGGCGCTGTGGAGCATAGGTCGTCCATCATGGCCTTGCTCGAGCAGGCCAACTGGAAGGGCTTCGTGGCGTCCAATTGTGTTGTGCACGACTTGACCAAGTTGTGGATCGCACAGGCACTGTCCTATTGATGGGCTTTTAAAAGAAGATAGCGCTGAAATATAAGTATTTGCTGGTTGGGGTTCCGTTGCTTCGCTCCTTGGCCGACTGTGAAGGGCGAATCCTCAAGGTTTTGGCCAGGGCGGTGGGGGTTGGGCCTTTGTTGCGTTGGAATCCCGTGCTTGGGGTTGAATGACGCACCCTTCTGGCTGGCGGAAATTGCAGAGGCACGCCTTCCTTCCCTGGCTGGCGGAAATTGCAGAGGCACGCCTTCCTTCCCTGGCTGGTCTCTGTCTGCGCTCTTTCCCTCTTTTCTTTTTCCCTCGGGTTGCTTTGAACTTTGATGACGCACTAACAAGCCCGGTCCCACCAAGACCCCGAGAGCAGAGGTGTCCCATTCAAATCTTGAAAACAACGTCAAAAAAAAAAAAAAATCATCACACGCCAACATCATTTCCTTTCCTCCTAGCTTTCAAGTGAGCCCACGATAGAGGCTCTATTTAGAGCTCCAAAGGTCCTAGTGCTGGTGTTCCAGCATTGCCGCAACTTCACTGACGTGCTGGCTCTCGCTTCCACATGCGGGCACCTCAATGCAGCTTGGCGGCCTACTCCGCCAAGCAGCATCATCTGGCTGGTGGCCCAGCGGAATACCCAACATGAGTTCCCGGCGTTTAGTCAAGCCTTGATGGCTGTAAGTGGTCCGTTTTGACACGCGCGTGTTAGATGCTGAAATCGTCGAAAGAAGAGGGCAACAGCCTTAGTGCATGATTCCTTTCGCGCAGGAAGGCTCCCGCCCGTTCCATTTCCCTTCCGGAGGCTCAGCGGCCACCACAAGGAACCGGACCTGGACGAACTGAAGACTTTGCTGGAGTATCGATATTTCGCCCGGTGCGTTGGGTAGGTACACCTTGGCGAGACCGTGTCTCGGGGTTTAGACCATGTCATGGGACCAATCCCGCGGTCTGAGAGGATGGGGGCGCGGCTTCGTCTCCATCGCGCAGTGTACAGAGGCTTGGTCGCCGGCGTGGTTTTGACTGGGCCATACAGGGAACTCTTCTTTCGCTCTGCTAGTGATGGACCGCAGAACTTCTTGTCCGCTTATTTACGGCCTCCTCCAGGACCGGGCAGTGACAACCCGTTCACCGCTGCCGACTTGGAGTATCTCGGTAGATTCCCGGTCTACGATTTTGAGGACACAGATCGTCATGAAGAGCCGTTTGACCAACTAGCTAGATGGCTTCTGAACGATATCAAGACTACATCGGTACCTCATCGGCTGCTAGGTCGGGGTGCACCCCGGCTGCGAGAGTCTTTCGGTCAGCTTTCACCTGAAAGATTGCGCTGGCTTTGCGAATTCGCCTTATTCCGTTGCGGCATATGAGCGCACGAAAGAAAGGTTTTATTACTCTACAGAAGGACAGACCTAGGGTGAGAGAGCTTGGACCCCCTATACTCCCTACTGGAGAAACCCGAGATGTCATACTCTTTTACAAGCCTGCTGCTTGATATATCCCTGAACACAACAAGCCGGGGTTGTCCGCTCCCTTCTGTTGCTGCCCGTGTTATCTGCCAGCTCGTCGCAGCTCAGATCGGGCATGGATCGAGCTCCGGTCTCTAGTTCCAGAACACGGCTTTCCGTTCTCACCGGTCTGCCCACCGATACCGGTCCAAATGCTCCTGGGAAGATCGGTTTTTGAGTCTGCTGACAGCGTTCAACTCCAGCCAACAAGTTACCGTCATCTGAGCTCCCTAACTTCATGATTTCCGAGTCTGCTCGATTCAATGCGATTACAGTAGGTTTTGTAATGTTTATCTCATTGGGTTACATTGAAGCGGGGTTGCACACCAACCAGAGCGATTGTGCAATTGCTGGTTGTTGCACAATGAATAATTGAGGTCCTTTGACCGCTCTCTGCAGACTCAGCTCGCCACAGTTACGGATCATGGGTCAATAGATATTCTCGAATTCGATAAATAAGCACTCGGGTCGCACGCTGCAGTCCGCGGCGCTTCAAGACTGCCTCACAACCGTGCGGTCCCTAAGAACTGCACAGCCCTACCGTGAACTCAGAGCGTGGAAAGGGGTCAGACCACCTGCACCTATCATGCAACCATGGCTTCTGCGACAGCAAGAGAGGAGGGGAAGAAGCCTGGCCAGAACAACAATGGATTCCACACCTCAGTCAGCCACATAATGCATGCATCTCACCGTGGCCCCTCACTTGCCCGTGACTTTGTTTCCTCTTGATTTGATGAGGCGTGTGCAGAACTCCAGGAGGTTACATTTCAGCCCGTCGGCAGCTTGAAAAAGGCAAAATCTGGTCCGGCATGTCCAGTCCCTATCCGGTCTGCGGAATGTGCCGTCAAATTTCAGCAAGCCACAACAACATCCTTCGCTGTCAGGTCACCCTATCACGGGCACTTCCTCACCCACATATCCCACCGATGCTGTCACACCAAGGTATCTTATCCAGTCCCACAGGCAGAAGTGTCTCAAATATGTCACCAGCCGTTCGGCCAGCCACAAAAATGGTCGCATGTGCAGAACATTGTGCTCTCCTGCTGCATGGTGCAGAATCGGAAGAGTGCCCGGAGAGAGAGAAGATCCGCATATACAAGTAGTACACAAGATAGGTACATTGTGGGAAGGCAGTTGTGCCCGTCTGGCTGCCTAGAAGTAGGGATCGGCTGCTGTTCAGAGTATATGATGTGTCTCTTCGATGTTGCTGAGTACCTAGGTATCACGGCCGGTGCTCCTGCACTTCCAGGTGGAACCAAGGGCGCTGCTCTTGCTCGGTGTCTATAAATCATACTCGCCAAAGCCTCCTTCTTGCTCGAGACGCGTAAACGACACCAGCAGCACTTCATCTCGATCCTGACAATCATCTCTTGCTTGGATACATTGCATCCTCATCATGGCTGGCGAAATCAACCGTAAAGGAGAGGTCATCCCCCCTCGGAATATCACGAAACCAGCCCCTATCCTCGACATTCATGGCTTCCAATGGCGCGGGGTGGAGAGGCCAAGCTCACAAACTATCCCCGCCGGTGTGGGCTCTTCCGCCCAACATGTCCTAGGGGCGGCACCCGGAGTGTTGGGCGACAATAAAGCGATCGCCTCGGAAGCTGTGATGAGAGGGCAGCTGGGCCTCGATGCGACACGGGAGCCTCTGCTGGACTACCCTCTTGACGTCTTCACGGGCTCATACGCCGGTAATGGCTTCAACATGATCTTTCGCCCACGGCCGCATTTCATCAAACCAGCAGACACTGGCGATGGGAACCCCGACAACACCCTGCAGCTTAACCTCACCACTGAACAATGGACATTCGGGCCGACACTCGGCGAGGTGCCGAACCGCGGCACCGAGAGCCAGGATGACATCAATCTCGGCGGCCTGCCGTACCTTCAAACAGTCCAGGACGTCACCAACGTTGCCACCGGAAAGGGGGACAAGCTCCCCACCAACAAGCCTAACGGTATCCATCTGGAGCCTGGCGTCTTCCTCATGGTTCCCCCGTCGGCAGCTTCGGACCAAAAGACCACCATCGTTCGCATGGCCTCCATCCCACACGGCACCACCATCAATGCACAGGGAATCGCTCCCACAAAGAACGACAAGCAGCCCGGCTCACCCGACTTCATCAACAAGCATGCGGCCAACGCGAAACCATTTATTATCGGGAATCCCAAAGGAGTGAGGCTGGATAAGGGGACCTTCCAATCCATGGACATTGACCAGCCAAACAAGACTTTGCGGGTACCGGAAGGGGACCTTTCCAAGTTCAGCGACAAAAACGGCGGTACCGGTCGGATCACGACCGCGATGATCGAAAATCCCAACTTGGTCCTGCAAAAAGCCAACGAGGGTCTCAAGATGGTCGACCACGTCGCATTTACCGTGAGGACGAGCTCCGCGAAGGATCCTGGAGACCCCGGCTTCCAAGCGGACGGTGAAGAAACTCCCGGAATCGCCAACATTGCCTTTCTGAAGCCCAATGCCAATGTCGAATTCATGACCAGCACCTTCTTCGTCGAGAACGTGCTGTACGACGTCATTGTCCCGGGTCCGCTGGCTCCATTCGAGACGGTCAAGGAGGTGTGGGCGACCATGCCCCAGGTCTCGGTGCCGGGAGACACCACGGGCAAGCTACAGCCCAGCCTCGCGCCAACGCCCGTCTTTAGCATCACGGCGGGGCCTGGAGGCATGCCGGAGGCGAAGAAGACGATCCAAGTGCTTGGTACCCAGCTTCAGTACACGCAGGCGGTGAGTCTGAACTTCGCAGGCCTTACCTGGCCCCACATGAGCGTTGCCACGATTGTGCCGACCACGCCGCAGCCACGGGCCATGGAGTAATGATACAGACCCAAGGGAGGCCTGGCCTATGGGCAGACCGCGCAAGCTTTCCCAACGGAACGACAGATCGCTTTGTTACTGTTTTTTTCCCTCTCTCTGTCTCTTGAGTAAAGGATGCGTTCAGCTATAGCTTGAACTCAGAACTCGGTGACTGATCGGGTCTACTTCATGTTTATGAATTCTCGATTAGCTACTCAAATCAAAAGCAGCTTTCCATCAATGCTTGAAAACACCCCCTCCAACAGCGCTAGGCCATGTTCAAGTTCACTCTTTGGTGTTGGTCGTGGGTAGAGCAATGTAGGAAGCCCCGACGGACCACTCTCCTCGTTGGGCTGCTTCTTCAAAGCATGCTATGAATCCAAGCCGCAATCTCAGCCTTGATGTTCATGTACGCCCCGTGCGCCTGCACATTGCTTCCCCCGGCACACACCGGGTCCCCTGAATCACACCACGACCGTATCTTGGTGGCCCACTTGTTCAGCCCCTGGAGCTCGGTCGCGGATCGTACCCAGATCTAATACCTCTCAGGTCAACCGTCTCACCAAAAACCTACAAAAGGACGTCACAATATAACTCACCCCAGACCTGGCAGCCCCAGTCCCAACATTATACGACTGACTCGCAGCGTGCCGCATATCCCCCGTCAACGCAACGGCACGAACTAATCATTCTCATCAGCACCCATAGGTACCCACCATTTCCCTCGTCCTCCGTACCACCTACTTGTATTCCCCGGGCTGCTATCCGGGTCCAGCCCAGTAGTAGCAGGCATCTGACACCCCGGAAACGACGTCGATCCGCCCCCAATCGTATTCCCAATCACGGCTGCGCCCTCGGAGTGGCCGCACAGAACGAGTTTGGACTCGGGACATCGCGCCGCGTACGCCGTGATTTGGCTGGTGGCGTTGGCGACGCCGATCTGAACAGAGTTGCAGACGCGGTCAAAGGTGCCCACGTAGAGGATGTCTTCGTGGTCGCAGCTGGGGAGGGTGTCGCAGACGGCGGGCACCAGTGGGCCTTGGGTGCCTGGGTAGGGGTCGCCTGCGCCGCGGGCGAGGAAGAGATGGACCGCGGAGCAAGCGCCCGAGGGTTTTTGGCGGGGGGTCAAGGCGGTGGCGGCCGCCAGGGTTGGGAGGGTGAGGAGGAAGAGATGCATCGTGTCTGGCGTGTTGGTTGCTGCGGCTTGGGAATGCGTATGTAGTGTTTGAAAAGAGGTACATTTTGGACTATTTATGAAGAGATCTCGAAAGGCCCCAGGGAGCCGGTTCTACGAGCCGTGGGCTGGGATGTATAGTGGTGTAGATTAGATGTTTCTTCCGGCCAAGTGAGCATTACGTTGGCACGGAAGGACGGGTCTCAAGCGAAGTGTTCCCATTGGATTTGAAAGTATTCAATGTTTTGGAAGGTCGTTGTATAGCCAGACCGTGGGCAAGTTCACCGGTAAGTGGCGGGCGGCCAAGCACGGGGCCGTGTCGTTGCCCGGCCTCCACTTCCCGGCTCCGGACCAAACCCGGCTGGACGTCATTGTCATTCCGCGGTCCAAATATGGGAATTGGATCAAACGGGCTCGGCGAGATGATCCCAGATCAGTTGTCACTGGAGTGATTAGGAAAACAAAGAAGATTGAATTACCACCACGGTGTCAAGGCTTTTTGCTAGACCTGAGCCCCAAACGCCCTTGCTGAGGCGCTCATCTATTTATCAGCAACGGGAAAGTCCTTGCCAGTGGCCTTCTTGTACTGGTCACGAATGGTGTCCGAGATCTTCTCGTCCTTGGCCTGCTCAAACGCGCTCTCGTTGTTCTGAGGACCCTGCTTGAAGACATTCTCCTGCACCCAGTCGACGCCTGAGATTGCTATGTATTAGAGTAACTCAAATCAAGTGGAAAGAGAGGGGTGAAAAGCGTACCCTTGTCGAGAGCGTCCTCGTTCTTCTCGCCCTGCTTGCCGCCGCCGGCCATGCCGCTGAGCTTGTCCATGAAGCCGCCACCGCCCGAGGACGATGATTGGGTTTGGGTGTGGACCTGCTTGTTCTCGAGGTCCTTCTTCTCGGAACCGGTGAGCTTGTTGACGAAATCCATGGTGAAAGTTGTTGTGTGAAGTGTCTGTTGAATTGGATCGAGGATCGAGTTGGCTCTTGGTTAGGAGTGGGGTTGATTGGGAATGAGGAGAAAGGTCGCTGGCTGATTGCCGCAAATGGAAGGCACGATATATAGTCGCTAGAAAAAGGGGGGGGGGGGGGGGTGATGTAATGGCGCTTGTTGCAGCAGGTTGGACGGAAACAGTATGACATCATTGTCATACTTCACGTGCATTTCATGTGTTAGAGTTGGGGCGGAGTTTGGACGGCTTCCACTTTGCATGAATGGGGTACCATCACGTGTGCTGCAGGGCTTAGCTCATCAGTCAAGGTGGTGCCTGCCTACCTGCCTGATGTTTGATGCTTGGTTGTTGCATCTTCTTGACCATGACGACTATCCTCATCCAGATGGCGGATCCCCTGAGCATCGCGACTGCATGTCTGGCCGTTGTCCAAGCAATCGGATCGACAGTGATTGCCATACGAGCTTTTGTCAAGGAATGTCGCGAAGCCGCGGATGACCTTCAACGCGCCAAGGACGAGCTCGTCAAACTGCGTGGTGTCGTCGAGCAGATCTAGGATGAGATGTCGGGTCCTAACAGCCACGTTGTGCCCATGGCCATGCGCGACGGGGTTCTCAACAGTATTGGCGATTGTAGTGGTGTTATCGCCTGTATCAATACTGTGGTCGCTGAGCACAAAGGTCATCCGCGGCGCTGGGTCAGAGACGGGAGGCCAAGAGTTGCTACCTTGCAGGCGTCGCTTGAGACGTATCGCAACGTGTTACAGTTGGCTGTTAGCGGCGCCCAGTTGCAAGAGTTTCAGCACCAATGCACCCACTTGTGCTCATGTTTTTGGCTGATCGTTGTTGATGGCGGTCAAAGTTGACACCGGGGCACTTCGAGACGATATCCCGGGTCTTCGGCGAGACATTCGCCGTCTCTTGACAGAGTGGAGGAGGATGAATGGTGATTCCAACCTAAAAAGCGTAACAACAGTTGCCGAGAAGATTGTGGACCGTGTTGAAAAAGACTCTCGAGCAGAGTCCACCGCTACCGGGCTCGACACGGCTAGCTCGCCTCGAGAGAAACCCGAACCCGAGACCGAACTTTCAGCACAGACAACAGTTTTCACAGAGAGCACCTCGACTGCTTCCTCGATCCCATGGTCACTGCTACAGCTTTTGAAATGGACGAGAAACCCCCAGTGTGTGGCTTTCACCCCTGACGGAAACACAGTTGCCATGTCGAGCATGCAATCCATCATGGTATGGAACGTTTCGGATGCCAGTCCTGTTGGGGAAATCATTTCTTTCGATGGAAGTTTGCGTGGAAAACATGTACCCGCGACTCTTGCTCTCGTCCGGGGAAACGATGGCAGCATTATAGTCGCGGCGAGCTCCTGTCAAACAGTCGTCACAGGATTCGGTACATCCGGCAGCGGGAAAATACTCGTTCGCAACTGCACGGCCAAAGACACTCTATACGAAAAGTTAGCTTCGAAACGGTCGGTTGCCGTTGCTTTGGTAGCAACGGGAGGACCCAAGGAGCAACTTTTAATGCTATCAGCATCATTGAAACGCTTTTACAACCTTTCCCTTGATCCAGGTCGACGCAAGTTAGAAAGCGAGTCCGCCGTCGATATTGAGGCAACAGGGAAAACCGACCAGACCTCGGTGAAGTTTGCTTTGTACGGTCGGCTTGCTCTAGTCCTCACGGGGGCTGAAGATGGCAATGGTGGGATGCTTGGTTGATAGACCCATCAACAGGAAAGACAATCAACAAGATTAGACTGGCGCAAGGGCTCACGCCAGTTACTGGGGCAGTTGAAGCAAGCGGGGAGCGAGCTGTCCTCATCTCGTGGAATGATACCACAGAAGAGACGGAGATCTGGGATTGGGACGTGTTGAGTGTACGAACGAGTACTACTAGGGTCAAACTATCTTACGCAGGCGACTCATGGCAACGATATCCCGTTTCACCAGATTGCAGACTCATTGCGATACGGACTTCGGCCCAGCAAATCGACATTGTTGCTGCCCACAACGGCAGGGAAATCTCGACCATCAGACCCAAAAATAACATGCCGCTCGACGCCAATGGTGCTAGATCCGGGATGGATCTGTCCAAACCAAACGGTCGTGGAACGTTGATGGCATGGTCTGCTAACTGTCGAAGACTTGCGGTTGCAACAAAGAAGGGCGTCGAGGTTTGGGAGCTGGAGATGAGTGTCTAGATGTAGTCCGGGTGATTCTAGAGAATTACCGCTGCATCAAATCGCCATCGTTATCTTCTATCCCTCCTCCAAGACACACCCCGGGTCCCCAGAAGCCACACAAGGGGTACTTCCACTGCCATCAGAATGGCATAGATGGCAAAACACCACCCCAGTCCAACAGCATCGGCCAGAGGTTGCATGGCAGCAATGCCCGCTCCGGCACCGAGACATCTCACAATGCTGCACGCTCCCTGTGCCGTTGATGAACGCTCGACGTTCATATCAGTGAGGAGGGTGCTGGTCATCTTGGCAATGGGTTAGCGTCGGCTTGAAGCAGAAGAGCTTGTACGGACCGTAAAGGTACTCGCCGTCGTCATGCCGGTGAAGAATTGCATAAGAATCATGACTGATATGTGCTTGATATTGTTAGTTCAAGTTCAAGATAGGAGCCACTAGGCAACGGTCGTATATAGTGGACGAGGGTGCATACTGCTTTTTTCATGAGCGCCAGGCCATATCCAAGGGTCCCGAGCGAGCTGATTGCGATAAGCACATAGATACCCCTGATCCGTGTCTTTTCCAACGGAAATTCAACCAGGATGGTCGTCGGTGCTGCTACGGCCCTCACTCTCGGAGCTTTTTGACGGTCCTGCGGTAGTTCCAGTCTAGGAATTTACCTATGACTTGGTTAGCAACTATTTTTTTGGCATGACGAACAAAACAAAACAAAGCAAAGGTGGTATTACCAGTGGAGAATGACCCAATGCCTCCTGCAACCTCTGAAGGCAGGTATATCAAACCGGCCTCCAGGTAATTCAGGTTGTAAATCTCGACACACTGCGCCCCGAGAGACGTCTGGAGTGTCATTTTGACGGTATACGTCACCGAGTATGTGAAAATGGTCGTAAGCGATCCCCTGTCCCGAAGGATGGGGAGGCACGCAAACGGGTTTGGCCAATGCCGTCTTGGCCGCGAGATCTCGGTCGAGTAGGGCGCGGTTCGGGCCTGAAACAACGGGGAAAGGCTCTAGTAGACACCTCGAACCTTTGCGCTCCCGTTTCCCACGATCTTCCGCTGGGTTTCCGGGAAGAACAAAAGCATGGCGAAGGCTGTCGTGGATATGACAATGACGAGGAACCAAAACACCCATCTCCATCCGAGCCCCTGGGTAATCGCTCCGCCTAGAACTGGGCCCATGCTCGGTGCGATATCAGTACTGATGAAGAGGTGAGTTTTGGGGACGAAGAGAGAGCAGCGAGTGTCTTTAGGCTCACAAGACGAGGAACACGCCGACGAAGCCTCCCCTGTCTTTTGACTCGGTGATATCGGCGATGACGCCGTGACTGCAACCAAGGCTGCGTTATTGTGTCTGGTATCAACAATCTTTCCCGTGGGCCGGGCTCCAACGAAATTGCTGTGGGGTTCTCATTACCTGATGGTCCAGCGCTTTGAAGCATGCGGAGGACTAAAAGAGCGGCATATGATGTCTGTAAGGCGATGCCCGTGTTGGCAGATATCATCAGAACGAACAAGAGCAGGAATATCGGGCGCCGCCCGGCCTGATCGGCCATGTCACCCATGAATGCAGGGGCGATTGCCGCTACAATCAGATACGTAGTGACACTCAGGTTGACTAACGCCACCGAGACTCCCAGATCGCGGGCAACAGGGACCAGGGCGGGATAGTAGATGTAGCTGCTCATTGTCGAAAACATTGCCGAAAACGACGCTGACATGCTAATCCACAGCTTCTGTTGCTTTGTGAAGACCGAGTATGGGGCGTCGACTTCAATGGGCGTGTCGGTGCCGGCTGCTTCTGGGTCCTTCTCATCGTCCATGGCGCGGGCCTCGACCGGGAGTTCCGAATGAGCGACTCCAACTGGGGTTTCGGCTTTCCTGCCCATTTTTTTGATGAGGTCACTCGATTTGAAGGGGGTTGAGATCGAATTGGCAGACGGAGGAACCAAAAAGATCGTGGAGGAGTGTGTGACGGTGAGTGCGTGCGTGCACAATATATGTCAACAGGGTTGGGGACGCAACCAATCGGAGTCCATTCGCCCCTTGTGCAGTCATGGGGGCAATGCAGGAAGCAACATCCGGCCGCCTGCCTTTGCAGAACATAGCGCAGCTAAATATGAAGACAACTTTTTGGTCAGGCGTTCATATCTGTCCACCAGCATTGAACGCCTCTTCCATATGGTATCCTGTGTAACCTTCTGTGGAGGTAGTGTGACAATCAAGTAGAGGTCTAGAAATCGGGTATGCAAGTATAGCTGTGTTTGATGGATGCATGCGTATCCAAAGTATTGCACCTCGGTGAAACTTTCCCGGTCTCGCCAACATCTGCGACGTGTATCCAACTCACTCCCCTTCCCATCTTTCTTGTTCAATCATGTTTCTAATACCGTAGGTTTCTCTGCGACAGCCACGGAGACAGTGTTCTTGGATCCGCTATCCACATCAAGGGTCTTGAGTTTCTCTGCCACAGCCGTGACATCGACCTCAACATTCTCATTCTCCTCTGCGTTCACTCTGTTCACGAGGATTCTCATATTGGCCAGGAATCTGCAATAATGGTCGTTAGCTAGGTATGCGGGCGAGCTCGCACATTCTGGGCACACAAGAGGATAACTCACATGTCCCGGAGCTTCGCTTCGTTGGGGTAGACGCTAGCCAAACACACTTGGTGCCTGATCATGTACATGATGTTGCGACTATCGAAGTCTTCCTCGGGCTCGGAGATGGGCACGGTTTTCAGATACTCCTCGATGTAGGCTTTACCCAGCGGGTATCTGGGATTGCGGAAAAGCCCCAGCTCAAGCTCGCTGTGGGCCCAGAGGGCGTTGGCGTCAAAGACAAGGGATGACACGTTATCGAGCCTGTACTTGACGTTGCCGGGCCAAAGATCTGTGTGGCACAGGGCAGGCTCAAGGGTTCGACCTCCACTTTCCAGCGGACGCAGGTACCGAGGGAGGACTTTTGAGACGTAATCTTCCTTCAACTTTGCATCCTGCTCACCATGCGGACCGCGAATCTTCTCCTCTCTTTCCAATATGAACTTAGTGTGGTTCGTCCACCATACCTCCCATGACGATTCCCAGTCGTTCTGCTGCTTTAAGTTGGCAAACCGGGTTGTAACCGGCAAGCCAAACTTGCCAGTGGGTGAATGTCCCAGGCTTCTCAGCTGGAGGGCGGCAGGGGCGGCCATATACGCTTTGGGGTCCGGGATGTCGTCGTCGATCATGTCCTCAAAGTCCATGAGGATGAAATAGGCATCGGGGTTCGATTTGTACGAGCCTGTGGCAATCGGGCGGGGGATGTACTCGGGAATGAATTTATAGATGCTGCTTTCCGAGTGCCAATGTGCTGCGGTCAGCTCGGCCCCATTATCACCGAATGCTCGCTAGGATCAAAACCCTATCAGTCACTGCAAACCAGCGCAAGACACACACGGGAACCTTTTCGAAGAAACGGGCAATCTCGCCATCCGGACTCGTTTCGACGTCGTATCTCGTCGTATCACACCAGTCACTCAGGCCCAACTTGTGGGCCTTCACCACTGTGCCCCCAGCCGGGAGGTCTTGAGCCCAAGGGCCGTGTTAAAGTCAAGTTCAGAGCCGACAGCTGGTAGCACGGGGGTGTAGCATACGGGATAACAGTACTTCGTCAAGAGTCACGTCGAGATCAGGTGATGGTGTGGCCATTTTTTCGCGGTGAGAATGGTGGGAGTGAACGGTGAGCCCTCTTGCTCGTCGACCAAGTTTCTCGAGTCCTTTCGTTGGAGCAGGCTGCAGAAGGAGGCGAGCGAGCATTCGGGGGTGGCCAGTCCCATCAACTTCCACGGGCACAAGAGCTGTTTTCTGTGCAAATGCGACCGCTCGTGAACCGAGATCGGGCTGCGCAGTGGGTAGTACAGCATGCCCATCCGAGAGAACCAACTACTCCGCGACCGTGGATGCCGACCCAACGCGCGTTTTTGCGTGGGGGCTGGGCGTTTGCAGGTTGCAGAGGGTGTGGGGGAAGGATGTGGAAGTTGCCCCGCGCGTCTTGCGACAAGGCTCTGGCCAGAGCCACCAATGATGCTTCCCCCACCTCTTGGTTGGCCAGGGACCCTGCGTGTGCGCTTCTGACTGGCACGAACGCGGAGGATAATTGAAGGCGGGATGCAGGTAAACGCGGCGAGCTCGGGCGTGGGGTTCCCAAGTGGGAGGCCCTGCTGGTTGGGGCGGATTTTGGGGTGCTCTTGCCACGCCCGAGCAGATGGGAGCTCTTCCCGCTCTCTCCAGTCTGGCATCTCTTTCCCCACTAAAATTGGATTGTTGCAATCGACGGAGAGACACGTCTCAGGCTCCCACCTCTTGTGGCGCGTTGGGATGAACCCCTTGCCGGTCGTAACTTCCTGCACATGTGGGCATGCGACATCTCTGGAATTGATCGCGTGCCTTTGACCCGCTGCCGCAGCCATGTCGCTTCTGGGGCAGCGCTGATAGCAAACGGCTTTTGCCGTATCGCCAGACGTCCGCAATCCCGGAGTTGCAGCTGTCTCCGAGCCCCGACAGTCCTCAGGAAGCCCGTCATCGCCATCACTCAGCTCCAAGCATATTCCGCCGAAGATCAAAAACCAGCAACCTTTCCGTCTTCGAATCGCGGTCTCCTAACACTGGCAGCGGGAGACACGGAAGGGGGAATATCTCTATTTGCATTTGAGACCCTCCAGTTGCTGCATCGGATCGAAACACTCGATGAAGTAGTTGCGGGGATGATATTTGCATCCAACAGCCTGAGGCTCTACGACGTGCGAGGTAGATCGTGCAACATATGGGAACCGAGTGTCTTGGCCAGAAAGAGAACGACAGATGATAACTCTTCGGATCCTGAAGACCCAGAGCCATCCATCTCGGGACTGACGGATGGATATGTCCATCGCAACTTCAACGACAGCAAGGTTATTACAGTCATTACCCCAGCTGGCGACGACAAGCTCGTATTTTGCGGTCGGGATGATGGTACAATCTCTCTACATGAACTCAGGACTGGAAAGCAACTTGCGACACTTCACTTGCACTCTGCAACCGTCCAAAACATTGAGTGGAGCACGGTCACCCGTTTGCTGGTCACCACCGACGTATCCCGACGGTGCAGAGCAACTCGCCTACCATCTCAACTTCAAGGCTTATCTTTTCGTCCCGGCCCTGAAGCAATTGTGTTCGATAGGAGATCCGCACTTGCTGTTTCCCAGGTCATGATCAAGCCAGATGGGAGCGCAGTCCTCTTGGCGAGCCAAACTGGCGAGGAGGTGTGCCAGGGCGACCAGGTCACGCGAAACACACACGGACGTGGTGCCGCCCGATGGGTACAACACCCGACCGATCGCACTCGCTTGTTACTTTGCCAGCAAGACCAGGAGGGAACGATCCTTAAGTTATTCAACTGGGCAGGTCTCACAGAGGACGAAGACGCTAACGCAATGTCCGTCAACCTGGGCGACGAATTCCGCCAGGTAAAACCAACCGGCTCGTGGTTAACCGCGCCCGACGTCGGTCTCCTCATGCAGGCGGTGCCAAGCTCACAAGGGCGGTCGGCCAAGACTGCTTTTATTGCTCTCGGTTCGAACAAGCTTCAACCGGGCTCATCTGAAATACACGCGCAATGCGCCGTGCCCCAGGCCTTATCCTTGGGTGGGGTCAAGGCAATCATCGGGCTCACGCGGTCTACTCTTGTGTTCCTCACACGGAGCGGGTGGGTATGCTCGATAAGTTTGAAGTCTTTCCCAGAGCTCAAGTCATACACAAGCCATCTTTACATCCCCCCATTTTGGCGTACTCAGAGAGATTTCCCGATTAGGGTTGTAGCGAAGAATACCGTGGCTATCGGTTATCGGGACGATCTGATCACCATCCAGGGGTTCCTGGATTTTGAACATAAGCACCACTTGGAGTAGATATTTGTATATATGGGAAGCAGTCGAGGGCGGGAGAGCAAGCATCGGGCTTTATCCCTTTAGACTGGGCTAGTTTGAGGAACATGCTGCACAAAGATCCATCCATGGGCGCTGACGGCGGTTGATGGGGTGAGGTCTAGCCCCAAAAAGGCCGGTACGGGGAAACAAAGGTGACCCTTCGCGAAGAGACTCATGTGTTCAAGGAAGCCGAGGTACGTGTTGGATACCAACATAGGTAGGCGGTATTTGACTAGGTACCTTATCCACCTGGCCTCGAACGCTCTCCTCAGCGAGTCGCCCTAGGGATGACTTATGCACGACAGCCTTTCACATCGACGAGGGGCCTTGCCCCGGTTGTCGAAAGTAGGGACAATCAAAAGGAGAGGCGGTAATTTCGATTTGTCTGTCCCGCTTTCCTGAGAAAGGTTTCGCTAATACCAGTGCGAGGACATCCTAGCGGGACATTGGCATGTTCATCTTCGATTCTCGGCTGCTGGCATGTCAACAAAATGGCCTCGACGCCAAGAACCGACGTTGGGCGGCCGTCCCACCTGGCGTCGCAGGGTAGTTTCTCCGAGAACCACAAAACTTAAGAATAGAAACGAGAATGCAACGGCGATGTAGCGATAGCTGTCTTGGACCTGGTTCCGACGGCTGACTAGTAGCGACTGGAGACCCCCCCACAATCGACGATACCAAAAACGACCTAGGCGAAGTAGGTGGCAGCTCAACAAATGCTACCGTGCACTGATCGAGGTATCATCAATAAGGCTCGCTAACAAACAGCCGCAGACTTGGCACAGCCAAATACGTCCAGAAGCGTGAAAAAAAACACATGCCTTTCCGATTTTCCCCCCCAGGATATCACCTCGTCCTCAGGCCGTCGAACGCTGATTCGTAAATTGAGAAATTCTTGGGTTCTCGATCCAGTTCCGGTCCTGTCCTCGGCGGTACCCGGCCCTGTATCGCCTCATGTTCCCGTTTTTGAACCGCTAGGGGCCCCACATGGGTCGGACCATGGCTGAGATGGTTCCGGATCCCCTCTCCTAGTCTTCGATACTTGCTGGCTTGGTAGACCGAGAGGGTGCAGCAGGGGCTGGGGTCTTTGGGTGCGAGGTTGGTTGGAGAAACGAGAGGCGAACCAGGCTGAGGAACAAGCGAAAAGAGAGAGAGCACGATTAACGAGGCGAGGTGGTTGGAATCACCAAGATATAAAGGGGTCAGGTTCGTCCTCCTTTGGTTGAAAACATTCTTGCCTCTTCTCATCCGACATCAGTTTCAGCTTCCTCCACCAAGCACAAATCCTAAGTCGAGTCACCCTTTTGCAACCAGCAAAACAAAAGTCGTTCAAGATGCAGTTCTTTTACCTCGTTTCCATCCTCGGCGCCACCCTCACCATAGCATCTCCTACTCGCGTGGGAGGCCCCATCGAGGCCATCCAGCCCGTCGATAGGGAGGGCGCTTGCGTTCCGGCGTCATGCACCTCGTTTGGCTGCTGCTCCGGAAACTGCGGCTACTGGTGCGTACGTATTCGCCTCGCTCTTGTCAATACTTGTTGAGCCGAGTGTACTAACCGGTGTCATCAGCGTGCTTGCGGAATCGACTACTCGTGCTGAGAAGTTGAAAGGGTACATGTTGGGGGACATGGACGGGGATGAAGGGCTTACATCTTGTATCTATTCGAGTCCCTCGTTGTTGTCTTTTTTTGGTGCAAAAGAGACTCTATCACGAATAATTCGAACCGAGACTTTATGTTCTTCGCGGTGTTTGTCCCCGTCATCGTCCTTGTCTTCACCCACTGCTATTTGTTCCCAGTCAATTCCATGCGTAAAGATTCCATGTGATTATTATCCAGTTTATGCTATGATAAGACCTGGGAGGAGCTACTCACAACCTAGTCAGACGCTCAGCCCTAATAACCAGGCAAGTCGGTAGTAAAACGATTACACGCTGTGTGGGGGAACGGGAGGGGTCTAGGAAATCCCAGTCCAAGAACTCAGAGAATTTGCCCGAAGGGGGAGTGTACTCCTGCTGCTGGCGCTGGTGCTGGGTAGGCTGGGATTCCAAGCCAGTCGGACGTTGATTGGCTGCTTCCTTGCGCTTCCATGTTTGACAGCTTTCATTCATACTGTGCTAGAATTAAGCAACATCAAACACTTTCCGGCCATCGCAGCAGTTTATTCCTTCCAAACTATCTCGAAACGTGCGTCGAAAGCAAAAGAGTTTATTGACACCAGAGCGTTAATAGGTACGATGGCTCCCGTTCCCCCCCTCGGGACCCTTCGCATCGCGCGACCAACAGATGTCCTCCGCATCGGCATTGTGGCCGCCGCCGGCTTCAGATACTCGCCGCTGTTTAAATGGGAGCGACCCCACCACGAGGATTTCCCCGACGACACCCTTCTGTCCTACAGCGCACAATTCCTGAGCGCTGTAAAAAGCGACGACTTCGTTGTCCTGGTGCAAGAAGATGCATACCTTCCCGACGAGAATGACAAGACCTCTGCCATCATTCCCGACAACAACGGATGGGGGGTCCCTAAAGCTGGAGACCAAGTGGTTGTCGGCGTAGTCTCAGTCAAACTTCAGCCTGGTTCCGCCCACAAAGGGAGACTGAAGGACCATCAAGGTCAGGAATCGCTCCTTACAGGCACATCCTCACTTGCCCACGCTCACAACATTCAGGCTCGTACCCGGATCTTCCAAGTAACCCTGGCCGAGACCTGAACCGTCGACATTATGGTGACTGGGGCACACTGGCCGGCGATGCTAGAAAGAGGAACAATTTGGAGGGCGATTCCATTGTGGGCATGCTTGTTGTCCATCCCGCCTACTGGAGGCAGGGTCACGGCACTCGGTTGGCGACGTGGCCAAGGGATCTGTCTGTGCTGGGTGGGATTCCCCAGTGCGTGAGCTCTGCGACCATGTCCCAGCCGCTATTTCTTTCCTTGGGGTATCGCCAGGTGGATTCCATCACTGCCGATGGGGATGAGGACGACCCGGAAGGTGTAAGCACCGCCCTCATGGAATTTGACGGGGCTGCGCCAAAGAAAGTTTGAGCCGTGACCCGGGAGAGAAGAATACCGTGGGCCTCAGTTTGCATGGTGTTTCGGCTACGTAGTTGGCGAGGTGGTTGCTTCAACATGGGAACCAAAATGTTAAGTCATTTCATCACGAAGCAGGGGCCGTCAGAGTTATTTGCAAGTTGTAGCAGTGGTTGCTCATAGAATTTCCAAGGAAGCCGCATGGAAGTCTTTGGTCTCATGAGAATAACTGGGAAACCCAGAGATCCCTGATTTCATAAAACAGTCAAGACCTCTTCAAATTTAGTCGACGGGCAGGAAATATGTGGTGCTCCCCCCCCTGAGAAATAGCCCTCCGGATACCTAGTAACCGGTCATTTTCTCCAACTCGTCCCACTCCTTCATCAAATCCGGAATGGTCATTTTTCTTTTCACGTCGCCCATCCAATAAAGGCGCACATGCTTATCCAGATAGCCCGGCCAGTCTCCTACATCGCCCAAGGACTCGATGCCCCCCGCCAGCGACAAAATCTTTATTACCGCCCATTGCATCCTGAAAGCCGCAAGCATGTGCTTGGCGTACCGGTGCTCAACCTTGACATGGAGGATGTCGCCCGTCTGAACACGACGGGATGCCGAACTCTGCTCACCAAGTCTGAAGCTGCCTGTCCAGACTGATCTCGTTCCACGAGCCCTCGCTGAATCCTGTCTTTGACGCAAAAAGTTCGCGACAGTGACGAGCCCATAACTCGATCAGTTCGTTCCAACCGTCGCCACCGTCGTCATCTCGGCCTCCGTCCGTTGAATCAGGGTCCACATCCGTGTCGTCATCAGTTAAGTCCTTGACTGCATGTGTATCCGTTGCGATGTTTTCGTTGCTAGTCAGTTCTGGCTTCTCGTAATAGATGCAGGCAGCTGCCACTGCGAGGAGGTACTTCTCGGTGTCGTTGACACTGCATGGAATGATGGGGCAAATGTCGGCATTTTCTGTGCCAAGGACGGCGCAGCGATGATTGCCGAGTGTTGCTCGCTCAATGTTTTCAGCTTCAGCTCTTTCGCTATTCTTGGTCATGACTGCCGCAAGATGTTAGATGGTTCATTACCTAGGTACCTTGGATCAGAGCTCTGTTTTCCGCACACCCCATTTCCATTTCTACCCGTGGCATGCCACATCCACATCTGACCCTTGACCTCTGCGTGGTTATCGGATGGCGTTGCTATTACATTGCATGCGTGATGTTGGAAATCGAGGGGGTCTTTTTTAGGTAGCCTTGAATGTGCCAACCCATAAATGCCTTACCAATGCGTTTTTGGGATGGACAAATGCGGTGCGCCGACACAGAAATGGGTTGTGTGAAAGAAAAATAGAGCTCTGAGATAAGGAATAGGAGATAAGCTGGCACACTCACCTTTCTTAATAAAGTAAGGCATTGCCATCAAGTCCCTCAAGAAGTCGGATGTGATAAATAGACGCAAAGTCTGCGACGAGCTGAGATGGAGGCCCGCATTCTCTCAGAGCGTGTTGATGTCCATCATCATGATGGTGGCGATGACGACCTGATGGAGGGGTTTGTACCGGCTGCGGGGCTCTCCAGTGAGCCAAGTGAAGTTCTTTTTCCAGTAGCGACGCAATTTTCTGAGGTATTCTAGCTTTTCTGCTGCTTCATCGACGGGTAAAAGGTGCCCGGTTGGTTCTCGCTGTGTGTCCATTTCGAAGATGTGAAGAAGAGAGGAGTGGTGGCAATTCCGTTTCCGTAGACGCGAAGAGATTAAATAGAAAATCAGGGTTTTGCCAAACAATGTTTGCAGCCTCGAAACCTAATATATTTAGGGAAGTAGCTGTCCCCACAGCGGGAACTCTGAGCAACCCGGAAGTCCTTGTAAAACGAATGACACACACAAAAACTTTGAGGAGAGGGATGTATATCCACTAAAAAAAAGGATACATCCAAAATCACCACACATTGCTCGAGATTTGAACGCTTTGAATACCATCAAGAACGTGTTGGAATTTGCTACATATCAACGCCTGATGGAGTTTTGAAATACCTGTCCAGACCACTTGAAGTGACATCAACTGCAATATCCCGAATCTTCCCAAACTCAGTGGGTGCTCACGATCTACTCAGACATGCAAATCCAACCACCAGCATCCACCTCTTCGTGGCAACAATCTTGAAAAGTCTCCACCGGCTCTGGGATGTGATAACAATCCTACCGCACCTCATCAGCGTTGTTTCTCTTCAAGCGAGAAAAGAACGAGAGGTTGAACAGAGCATACCATCTGGTCATCTTCCCGGGTTCCTCCAACACGAGCACAGCAAGTGTCTGTAGCGGCCGTATTCACGCTGTCGAGGTTTAGGCAGTGGCATTGCCAGGTCTCGGCCACTCCAAGGGTGATGCTGTTGTTGACCATGCTGCTCTTGATGCGGGATGCCGAGATGATTTGACCGGCGGCAAGAGCCATGATGGCGAGGAATGAGGGACGCATGTTCGATCTTCGTCGATGTTGAGATTTGAGGATGTCACATGAAAAAAACAAGATGATGGGGAAGAATTTGGATATGGCCGTGTGTGGTAGCTTCAGAGGCTTTATACTTGGGCTTTTCCCATAGGTGATGCTAATATTGTAATGGTACGTTCCTGGACGTCTGGTTGTCACCCCACTGTCTTGATCTAGGTAATCTGTATGACAAGAAAGATCTCTGCATGTGTTTTGTGATATGGCTACCTACCTACCTACCTACTGCTGAGCTGGATGAAACATTTCCGCCTCCAAACAGTCCTTTTCACTCAAGTTCCTAATACGCTCAGCCCTCAACAGCTTCCAAGTATCCCCTGGACTAATATGTCGTCGTTCAAAACGGACAATCACAAACCGAACCAGTTCGATACGCCCCCCAACAGCAATTAGCAAATTTCCCGCTAATCTTTTCCGACATGTCACCACATGTAATCTAAATGATTGAGTTAGCAACATTTCAAGATGCGTTGTGGTGGCGTGTAAAATATATACTTCGCCTTTCAAAACACCCATTTTTCCAATATCTTGACAGCACCTGGTTGTCCTGGTGACGTTGTTGAGTCCGAACCTGTCGTCGCCCCGGCAGAAGCAGTCCCAGATGCAATTTGGGTTGAAGGGACTTGCTGGCCCTGATGCGAGGGATGTGAAACCGGAGAGGGTGACTGATGGCATTGGGGAGAAGGAGTCTGTGATTGACTCTGTTATTGACGAGGAGGATGATACGGAACTGGACCGCGTCGTTGGTAGAGTGGACGATATGAAGCTGGACTGTATGTTTGGTGTAGGTGATGACAGAACCGTAGAGCTGGGCTGCGTGGATGGGAGAGATGATGACACGGCAGTGGCGCTGGAGTACAGAGAGGTGACTGCCGTGATCCCAGCTGCAAGGGTCATCATGATGGGAAGAAGTATGGAATGCATGGTTGGTGAGGAATATGAGTTGATGTAGAGTGCTTCTGTAGGGTTCTGGTGATGAAACTTGAGTTGGGGCCATTGTCAGTTCTTCGCAGGGTATTTAAACCGGGTGGGAAGTTTGTGTCTCAGTTTGTGGAGGGACGCGGGGTCTTGCATCTTGCATCACAAAATGTTGACAACAGTGCAGGTCGGGTTAGATGAGGTGTAACGATAAACAGAACCTGATGGCAGAATCTGATGGAGTCCGGAGACATCCTGTGGAGATCCCGTTTGATTGCGTGTGCGGCCATGCATCTCTTTCAAGGAGGACATAGCAATACAAATTTTCGTTTCTGTCGCCTCATCTCAATACCTGGCACCAGTCAATCTCTTCCTGTGAATGTTTGTTTGTGCCCATTGGGTCTACAAGTAGGATAACAAACCCTCTGAGAGCTTGACCGGGGCGCAGCAAGCGTTCCAGTGCAATCCCTATTCGAAGTGTAGTGCAGGTTAATGCTGATACATATACAACCACTTCATCTCTGGCTCAAACCAAGCCGTTTCCTGTCTCAAATGGTGTAGTTAAGCAAATCAAGATGCAGTTTCATCTCACTGCTCGTCATTTATCATTGGGTTTGATGCAACTCACCTCCCAGCTTCCCCAAGCCACCCGCACCTCGCACTTGTCCCCTTCCTCACCCTCGCGCTTCTTCACCAAATCATTCACCAAACCTCAACTCCGCCTTCTCCGTGATGCTCCGTGATGCCCCGTGATAACGCTCCTACCAGCTGAAGTCTAAATCCAAATCGGTGGTTGACAACAAGTCTTGGCGTTGAATCCTTCCAATTCGTGAGCACAGCCCAACTCAAATGAAAAAGCCGTTTTGGCAAGGTAACATCGGCCAATGGAGCGAAGGATTGTTGGTCCCACAACGCCCACCGTCCATTGGGCGGGTTCATCCCATCTGCCCACCCGCCCTGGGTCTGGTGTGCCGCTTCCTGCATGGACATTCTCGTGTCAGGGGTCTGCTGGTGTGTGCCTGGAAGGACCCCATACCACCTCACTGCCGTGTGGTTTCCAGGGCCTTTTCTACCTACCGCCTGATGAGTCAAGGGTTGGTAGATTTGATTCCTGCAAAGTAAAAAAGCGAGCCCAAGAGAATTTCTTTTGCCGGCTGGAATTTTCTCACCACGACACATCTTGCCCAATTCTTGACTTGACGACGACTGCATCCGAGGAAAACAGCACTGGTCGAGACTGGTTGAAGGACAACCATCCACTCACACTCGAGATGTCGCTGACAAAACTGCCAATACACCTCTTCAACCGACAATCCACCATTGAAATCACAGACGGACGCATCGCCAACGACTCAAACACGAGCACCTACTCGCTCCCCATCCTGGCTTGGGTCGCCATCGGGATCGCGGCCCTCGTCTTCGCCTGCATCGTCAGCGTCACCGTCACCTGCATCGTCAAGAAGAAGAAGAGAAAGCTGCGAGAGGTGCAGGCCCAGCTCGCCGGCGTTGGGAACTACCACTACATCCACGGTCCCGGAGGTGGTCTTGTTGCAGTGCCATACTCGGGTGCACCACAGAGGGCCCCCGTCCCGGCCGGGGAGGTGACGCCCATGGTGGATCTAAGGCCGCTTCAGGGGTACTACGCTCCGCCTGCCCCGGCACCGAATCCCGAGGTGGCGGCTGCTAGACGGAGCCAGCCTCCGTTGGAGGGGTATTTTGCACCGGCGGGTGTAGCTGCGCCAGCACCGGCAGTAGTATCCGGAGGAAGGTCTTGAGAGTGTGGACCGGCAACCTGAATTTTCCGAGAGAAAGAGATATGTATGTTAATGTGTAATGCGATTCATGATCATCCCGCGTTCCCGTTCAATTTCTGCCCAATGTCAGCGCTTGACCGGATCTGTGTCGTGTTTCTGCCTTGATACGTGGGATGTGACCCCTCCTCCGATCGAATACTAGTAACCAAGGGGTCAAGCGCCGGGGTTTTTTTCTCTCTCGCCCAATGCACGCGAGGGAAAAGTGCCTCGTGAGTCAATAGTCTTGTGTGACATGACAGCGACGGCGGCGCAGCATATCTTAGCCCTTTTGTGCAGGTTACTTTGCCATTTTGAAGGGTGAAAAGGGCTGGGTTTGGCGGGCAGCACACAACCAACGAGCCGCATCTTGGTCAACCGGGCCAATCTCCTTTTCCTGCCGATATTCCGTCGTGCATGTCGGCCCTGCCAAGCCACTTTCGCGTTTCTTCGAGAGATTTATCCTCCGTTGGACCTCCCGGCTTCCTTATATAGGCAGATGTGTTTCTCGCGTTGCTTTGGACTTTGGCGAGATGTGTGTGTGATGTGATATGCATGGCGCGCCGTCTTCTTTCTACTCCTATCGCAGTGTGTTTGCCGTTTCGGTGTTTGGCGAGAAAGCTTGCAGCCATGCCGACTATTACGAACCCTCCAGCGGTCACTACCGAGCTGTCTGCAACAGTCCTGCCTGGGGTTGTCGGATGGGAGGAGGCCTGGTCATGGGACTTCTCGGGCGCTATGAACATGTCGAGCAGTCGGCACAATCTTGGATACTGTGAGCTCTCTACATTGTTGACCGAGGGTGTATTTTCTGACAGAATGCCATTGCAGGGACGAGTCGAACGTGCGAAAGCCCATCCACTTATACGACATCTGGGACGTATGGAGCGTGTTGTAATGGGCCGTGTATTGTTCCTACTGGGTGCATATCTCTTGATAGAGAGAAAACAGCCACAGAGACAAGGACAGACGCTCTAACATGGTGAGACAATTCCTCGCCACTTCCTCTGAGCGTCAAACTCACCTATCGTCGTCCAGTGTCTACACGGGGCCTTCAGAACCTCAAAGAAGGTATAACCCATGCGACACGACGCTCGTGTATCCATCTTCGACCGAAGGAAGCGGCTTTTCGGGCTCTGCCACCAGCATTTTCGCATGTCGCGAGACGGCCAAGGTTTGGACAGTCTTGGTCAGAAGCACAGATTTAATAGCGCCATCACCGAGTGGACTGCGGGTCGGGGACAAGATCGGGATTGCCATTGGGATTCCAACGGCTCTGGTATGCTTCTCGTTCATAACGTGGCTGGTGTATCTGAAACGGCGCAAAAGACGAGACCTGGAGAGGTCGTCGGTGGGAGACTGCGCCTCTGATGTGGGTCTCCCGATGTATCGGGAGCGCCCGTCGGAAGCCTTGTCCAGACGGACGACAGGCGCGCCACCGGATTACCGTGTGTCCGTTCAGGGCTCGGCCATGTCATCGGGAGACGGAGGACAGCGCCTTCAGGGTCAGCATGATTCGCGTGCAAATGGCGCCGTGGACCGGGAGCCAGACCTCGGCAGGTCTCGCGAAATGGATATCGGGGATGCTAGGGGAAGGTGGACATGAATTCTATCGCAAGTATCTTCGTCGGATGTCCTCCCTGCCTGCACTTTCCGTTGTTTCTTGTTTTCCGGACGTCTCGTCCGATCGGAATGGCGTGCATTGTCACTCCCCTTCAAGGTTAGACCGGTCACATGCTGTGGCGTCTTGGCCCAATAAAATTGGCGCTGAGGGCGACCTGCAGGCTGCCGCAGCTGGCCCGCAATCCGCAGCTGCCTGCTGAGGTGCATTTTTCAGTTGACTCAGCTGCCTGTGGGAGCCTCCAACCTTGTTTCTCCGACCTCGTGCTCGACGTCGGCTCCTTTTGACCTTCTTTCCACCGCCTCGGCCGGGCTGCCGTCTCTGCCATGGCTACCACCGTGTCGTCGCCGGCATTTGACCAGGATCTCAACCGATGCTGCTTGTGCTGGCTGCCGCTGTGCGGGTACTCATTCCAGCCCCCGCCTAAAACAGCGGTCGATTGGCGGGCCGAAATCAGGTCGCGTACGTCGACCGGGGCCTCCCGCGACCTTTCCCGTTTTGCTTACTGTTTACGTTTACAGTTCGCTCCCGCAGACACCACGAGGAGCCCTTCCTGACCGGCGTTGGCTATCTGCAGCATCGCGAACTGATTGCCAGTGAAGACACCGACGTCCACTACTCGGCCCTACCTGAAGGCAACAACCGCCCCACGCACGGCAAGGGCCACGTCTACCCTGAAGACTCCCCGCTCCCGTACTGGTCCTACCAGATGCACGACTTTTGCTGGCAGATGCTCTATGACCGGGTGACCGACGAGGAACGCCCCAACCGGAAGCTTGTCACCCAGCTGCTCTTCACTCTTCTCTCAGGCATGCCATTCACCCCGCAAGGATCGCTGTTACCATGGAGCCTCAGCAAGCACTCGACGCCCATCCGCTTCGACCATGTTACGGGCACTTTCAGGCCATTCATCATCGAGGAGACGGGGTTCATGATGGCTAATCCAAGATGCGTCAAGCTGGACGACCATGAACTCGAGGACACAATCTTGGCAAATCACCTCCAGCTGAAAGCCACAGCTACGCTCACAGAAGACCCCTTTGTTAAACTCCCCGCCGAGTTAAGACTACTTATCCTGAGGTACCTCCCCTCGGGGGCGGTTTCTAAGCTACGACATGCCTCGCGGGTCATTGCAGAGACGTCTCGCCCGACCGATCTTCCCCAAGCCTTCTGGGAAAGCAGGTTCCAAGGGGACAACGAAATGGCTTTCTTTCAACCGGGTGAAAGGGATCGGAGCTGGCGCGACTTATACTGTGCGGTCAGGGACATGCTCTCAAACAAGTCGTTCCGCCGCGGCGGAATCCGGAATCGCCGGCAGATCTGGATGACGATGCAGCCGATTTACGAGTGCTTGCGGACCCTTCTAGATGAAATGTGGCATACAAAAAGGCTTTTCCAGTCGCGTCCTCCTCCACTTCCGTCGTGTACGGGTGGTGACTTTGTTCGAGCTGAGAGGCTCACCAAGGGGAGTGCGCCGTCTATTGGCGGCACCACCAGATTCGCGGCGCTACAGCTTCATTTTCCGAGGATTAATCAGAAGTGGTTCCTCGGGGTATCGTGGCGAAAGGTGAGCAGTATCAAATACGTCAGCGGCTTGCGGTTGTTGGAGGCGCCAGATGCCGCGACGACGGCTGAGTTCGCGCGAGAGACGTCGCGTGCCGGTTGGATCTCGCCTGAGACTGAATCCACATACCAGATAGACATCTGTCCCGACTGTTTAATTGGGATGGATGTAGCGAGCGCAGTAAACGGCATTGTCGGACTGGCTCTTGTTGGAAAATCAGCATGTGGGCGTGGAAGGGAGTGCCCACGACATGTCGTGCTTGTTGACAATGGCACCTCCACTAAGCTGGGTAGCCACACCACTGGGATCGGAGCTGCCAACTTGCTTGCTAGGAACAACGGCAGCATTCGTGGGATCTGTATCGAGGTCGATGTAAGCTTTCCTCTCATAGGCCGTAACCAGTGCTTACCTATCTGCGCAGGCTTGCAAGATCACGGCGATACAGATACTCGAGGAAAGAGCCGATGCGTCAAAACCCGAGAATATAGCAGCAGAGCCAGATTCTAACATTGCCAACGGGTCTGGCGATCTTGACGAGACAGGTCAAATCGCACACATTTGGAACCCGTGTATGCCCGAAGAGACCGGGACGATCCGATTTCCAATCTCGACAGGCATCCGAACCTCTCCTCCCTCACCCGACATGTGCTCAGACTACTTCCTCAACATAGCATTCGGGGGAAAAGACGGATCGAGGCTGTCTCATCTAAAGCGGATCGTTGTGTACATGGATGGGACAAAAGATCCAGCGATATACGGAATGGGATTCTACTACGACGATACCGCCGAGGAGGCCTTCTTCGGCACAAGGATATCGCTCCAAAACCACAACCGCGGACGGCCTCCAAGACTAGCCCAAATATCAGCGGCAATCAATGGGCCGGCTGGAGAAAGAATAGACATGTGCATAGCAACACCTGTATGCGCGGCCGACAACACAACTCGTCCTTTTGGGCACATCAGGCGCCTGTGGATGCACACAAACCATGGCCGCTCATTCCACTTCAACATGGAGCTGAACAAATCACGTGAAGAGCTCCCGCTAGATGGTGTGACAAAGCATTACGGCCTCATCGTCCCGGAGGGTGAAGTCATGACCGGCTTTCTCGCAAAGGCTAGCCAAGGAGGAGGCTACTTTCTTGAGATGGGCTTTCAGAGTCAAGAGATCCTGGAGATGGGACCGTTTACAGCCCCTTGGGAGACGTCCAAAATTTACAAAAGCCTCAGCTTGCCCCTCACCGAGACGTGGAAAATGCAAGCCTTCTCCAAAAGCGGGAACAGTGGCAACGAGGGGCTTGTAATAGGCATTGCCAACCTCTCGTCAGTCCGCTCGATCCACGTCTCGAGTGGAGAAACGCGTTCCGCGCCACGGTTCTCGTGTCGCAGGACAACACGCGTCACTGGGTTGCGGTTTCAGTTCTGGGATACCGAGGAGCCGCTGTTCCTCGGACAGTGGTTCAAGGAGGTAGACAGTATATCGTTGGATCGGGATGAGAGGATTACGAATCTTTCTGTCTGGCATTCCCGAAACGTCCGGCATTCGCGCGCAACGATGAGTCTGTACGGGAAGGCGAGGGGGTTCCATGTGATTACGTCCAAGGGCCAGTCCCTGACGGTTCGAATGGACAACACGGACAAGCGGCTGAGGCTATCGTTTAGGGAGAAGCCAGGAGAGGAACTTGTGAGTGATTCTCTTCTCTGAGAAAAGCGAAAACTAAAACGAGAATAGGCCGGAATTATGTGGAGTTACGACCACACGATCGACCACGTCCAGGTCATCAGCCGCCGCCGCCGTGAAGAGGGCGAGACTTCAGAGGCAGCAACAGCAGCAGCAGCAGGAGCAAACTGCATGTCAATTCTTGTGCCGGAAACGGGCGAGGACGATGCTTATGACATGTTGTCGACGACAATACCATTTGCGGAATGGACCGGCTAATCTGGGTTTTGGCATCTTGATAGCGTAAATTCATATATCCTGTCTTTTGTCTGGCTTGGGTTACACTCGGCAGCAGTGCCGGCTTTTGGGATCTCCGCGTCCTCGTGGCGATCCGGGGGGCGGCAATTCGCGAGTATCTTGGCCGACAGTATGCTGTGAAAAGGGCTCTCGCTTATCAAACTGCAGAAGGAGGAACGAAGAAGCCCATGTCTTGGCTGGAAATACCCACCGCAGGGAACCAAGAGTCTAGGCCAATCTGTGCCCAACTTCCGCTCCAAATCACCCCCCAAGTCGGAGCTATAGTGCGCATCCCGTTAAATGTGGGAATGAATGTCCCTGCAGTTTCTTCCCGCATGCCGGTCTTAGAGCCGAAGTGGTGGGTGAGTGGGTTATAGCACCGCTGCTATAAGACGATCCTTATCGCCAGCACACCCGGCGGGCGAGGTTCCGGGAGATGGCACGAAACAAAAACCGATTTGTGGTTATCCCGGATATTTGTCCATGCTCTTTTTATATGTGGTAGGAGACAGGGATCATGATGCAGAGGCCAGATGAATGCCATGGAGCGGGGTGATGATGGAATTGACGCGGAGTTGATTTTATATACACCGTCGCCCTTCCGTCCATATTCAGATTCCACGCGGTAGGACGGTGGATAGGTAACAATGAGGTTATGACCATACCCTAGAAATCTTCACAATGAAGTTCCTCCCTCTTCTCTCCGGCTCGTTACGCGTTGCTCTAGCCTTCACAATCCCCCTCTCAACAGAGTCAACACCCTCCGTCGACCCTTGGCTGGCAGCAGGCTACCTCCCCCCTCCCTCCATCGACCCGTGGTACCGCCCGCCCGAAAACTGGGAGTCCACAACTCCAGGAACACCGCTCAAGATCCGACCGAATGCGTATCCCACCATCAACATCCGCAACGTGAATTCCACCTTCCAGATCCTCTACCGCTCATCCGACACGCACGGTCGACCGTCATGGGCCGTCACCACCGTTTTCATACCCACCTCCCACGCGGCATGTTCACCCTCTGATCCCGTGACAACGAACTGTTCCCACGCCGTCGTGTCGTACCAAGTACCAAGTGATAGCGTCTGGATCGACGCCGCGCCTTCGTTTCTACTACAAGCACGGGAACCATACGGCGAGATACGCGATCTGTTAGCACGCGGGTGGTGGGTTGCTGTTCCCGATTACGAGGGGCCGCAGGCTGCGTATTGCGCGGGTAAACAGGCTGGGTATGCGACGCTGGATGGGTTGAAGGCTGTTGTCAAGGCGGGTGGTGAGTTTGGACTTAGAACGGACGTGGCAAGGGTGGGTATGTGGGGGTACAGCGGGGGTGCGTTCGCTACGGGCTTCGCGCTCGAGTTGGCGGGGCGGTATGCGCCTGATTTGAGGATTGCGGGTGGTATAGTGGGTGGACCGGCGCCAAATCTGACGACGGTGGGAATGTTGATGAATAAGAAGGATACCGCTGGGCTGTTGATTGCTAGTGTGGTCGGGGTTACGATGCAGTATCCTGAGGCTCGGGAGTTTCTTGTGGGAAGGTTGAAGGAGGAAGGGCCGTTCAATAAGACGGGGTTTTTGGCGGTGTTGAATATGTCCGGGGTGGATGCGCTGATGGCGTATCCAATGCACAATGTGTACGAGTATTTCAAGGGTGGCGAGGCGGACTTGTGGCATTCGGTTGTGCAGGACGTGATTGATAAGGATGCCGTTATGGGACTTCATGGAGCACCACCGGGGGATGTGCCAGTGTTTGTGTACAAGGCCATCAAGGATGAGATGAGCGTGGTGGAGGAGACGGATGAGCTGGTCCAGAGGTATTGTGGGGGCGGTGGCCGGGTGTTGTATCATCGGAATACCGAAGGTGGGCACAACGACGAGCTGTGGTCGGGCAGGTTGAGAACGATGGACTTCCTCGCGCATGTTCTCGAGATCGACGAGAAGAAGAAGACCATGGTCAGCGGAGTAAGCTTTAGCATACCGGACAAGGGGTGCTTGACACAGAATGTGAGCGTCCCGCTTGATGTGGCAAAGTTGCTTCCGGATTGGTGGTGGACAGGAGTTCCTTGAGACAGTTTGCATGGGCACGTTAGACAAATAGCGATACAAAGTATTCAATATTCAGGCCTCTGACCTCATGGCTGCTCCTCGGCTGACTGATATCCCAGGTCGCCAGTCTCCTCCCCGTCGGATGTTGGCGGTTTCTGCTTCGGGGCTCTGACGAAGAGCAATGCTGTAAATGCAAGGCAGACCAGCCCTGTAATGTAGAACCACGGAAGCCCTCTCCACAAGCCTCGCTTTTCAAGGCCAACGCTGAAGCATTTGGCCAGCACTGGCCCACCAACAACAGCACCGCTCGTCTCCACCATGGTCATCAGCGAGTACAGCCTCGATGTTTGATCCGGTTCAACATACGACGTCGCGACAGCCCGGAGTAGGGGGCCGTGTGCTGAGCCGAAATTGCCAACCGTCAATCCGACGAGGAAGAGTGCCACTTCTTGGCTGACACCTTCCATCAACCCACCAACTATCATGAAGAAAAGGGAAGCTTTGGTGAGCAGTAGGTCTTTTGAGAAGATGCTCAACTGGAACCGACCAGAGGTTGATGTAAGAAGACCCGAGATCCACGGGATGAGAAGGATGATAACGAGGTGAAGGATTCCGAGTGGAGGCCCTAGCAGATAGCTAGTCTGTGCCAAGGTCCAGCCAAAGTACTTGCTGACATATTGACTGAGGGTGGTGGAATATCCAACAAACAGAGCCGGCTGGATGAACGACGTCACCATGGAGAGAAGAATGTTGATGTTTTTGAGCAGCGTGACCGAAACCCGTAGCTCTCTGAGTGCCTCGCCAAAGGGTTTCTTAGACATCTTACTCCGGGGATCCGGTTCCTCATCTGGAGCGTCCGGTATTCTGATCGCAAGTGTTTCCGGGATGAACAAGAGGATACAGAACACAAGCGGAGTAACTGCAAAGACGCAGAGGATGGGTAGCCAAGGGCTCACTGTCTCCATCAAAATGCCTGCAATGGCGGGACCAACCAGGCTACCTGCCACGGCGCCAAAGGACAGATACAGAAAGTTAGTCGACCTGTCTCTGTTAGCGGTTACTATACGAATAAGCAGAAAGCAGTTGTCACTTACTTCTCTGCCTCGACACTAATGTCGGCAGTCATTGCCATGAGACAGTTCATAGCAACAGGAACGCCGCCGCCAATGAAGAAGAAGAGGGATCCCAGCATGACAAGGTAAAGGTTGGTTGTCCTGACCACTCCAAGCATGAAAGGCCCCCAGCCAAAGGCAAGGATAATGCCGATGTACGACAGAATAAACGTTGGTTTGCGCCCGATTCTGAACCAGAATTAGCAATACTTCAGCATTGTGAATGAAGACTTACTTGTCCGCCAACACGCCATACGGAAGCACCGCAATCAAGCCCACAACCGAGTTGAGCATGGCCGCCCACCCGCCAAGATACGCAATGCGACTTTGGACCTCATCGACTTTGCACAACCGCTCATCAATCTTTTCCGACGGGTCCTTTTTGTAGTAATCGTGACAAGCTGCGTCCTCGACAAGGCGAAAAATAGGCACCATAATCATCATGCCGCTCGTGGCGACCACAAAGATCAGGACGGCCAGCAAGAGCACAATGGTTTTGGGGCTTCGCGGCTGGAGCCTCACTGCAAACGCCCAATTGCGGCGCGGCCCGCCGTCCCTTGGCGAAGCGATGTCTTCCGGATCGCGCTCATCGTCAGCAAGGAGGGGCTGGGACTCAAAACGGTCTTGTATGTCGCTGTCCATGTTGAATTGAAGGGGTCAAGGAGATGCAGGTCTGCAGCATCTCCCGAGACATCGTGGAAAGAGCAAGTCCTGTCATTTTCAAGGGAAGCGCCCCTGGAGATCAGGGCAGGAACGCCCATCGGTCCTGCCCCAATCGGGCTAAACTCCTTTCCAGGCTTACGCACCTCACAACCCGAAACACGAGGCCAAGAGGCGTGGCACACTAACACTTCAGCTGCAGGTTTTGGCTGGGTTGTGTTAGAGCAGTGGAGATATACGTTTGTCGCGTACGCGGCATCCTTTTCTCGAGAAAACTCATGTCCTTTTTCGGAATGCAGCGCGCAGGAATATATGGCTCGCTCGGCAAGCAGCAGAAGGATTGCGGTTCTGCAGACGATGCAGTTGCTTTTCGCCGACCGTGAGTCTCGGGTCCAATGCGCTCGTCGGGTCGGGACGCAGGGGTGGTTCAATGTTGGTGCCGGGCACCCGGAGACGTCTGTCGCTGCTCGGCGAAACAAGTTTTTTTTCTCCCAACTTCATTGCAGGCAACCACAGCAAGTAACACGGCTGCAGTACCCATATCCATAGAAGGGCCCAGAGGTTGGTCGCGTGCTCGCTGCTCACTGGGAGAGAAGAGCACGCACGGGAGAGCCTCCAACACGACAAGGCGACCCCGGAAACGAACGTCAGGATCTTCCCGGCTGCAGTCTCTTCAAACGCAGCCTTACCTGGCGGGATTCTAGAGCCTGGTGTTCCCTGCCTGTCCTGTCACACCCAGGACTCACATCGGCTATCGCCACCTGCCGTAGTCGGTGTCCAGCAGCCAGATAAAACTATGAACCAATCATCGCCACACCTTACACACCCATAGCTTTCTGATCCGAGGCACATCCAGGCACAAGGGGGTTAGGATTATTTGGCTGCCGAAGGGTGAGGAAGATGGGCATGGGAGGCATGCGGCCCGCCAGAAGGCGTCCAGCCCCGGAAAGTGTTCACGTCAGGCTGTGTGTGTGAGATGGTTGTGGTGATTTGCTGGGAAGGGCCATGGCTAAAGAATGACGCGCAGCGAACACTTTCGGGTAAACCTACTGCATTGCTTGGCACTCTAGAGACCAGCAAGTGATCAGTCCCCCTTTTTTGGTGGCCTCCTTGAAGACCAGACCCTTATTTTTCTTTCTTCGCTCGGTTCTCAATTTGACTCGACTTGCCGTCACAAGCTGTCCTGTCCTTCTGTTTCTTGCTTGTCTTTCTGCGTTGCTGTTCCGCATGTTGCGATTCCCTTTCTTCGCCGGCGTGGCTGCCGCTGCCGCCGTCGGAATCGACACGACGCCTCCGACCAGCCTTACGCCCTTCACGATCTCGGATGCAGCCCGCGATGAGAATATCCAGATCCTCCATAACCGCGGGGATCGTCCCGAGGAGCATGTAGTTCTCTGCGACTGCAAATCACCCAACAACGCCCAGTTCAAGCAAATGGCATACTATGAGTTCGCCCCCGACAGCAGCCCCGACAATACCACCAGTGACATAAACCCGGCAACCTGGGTTGTACCGGGCGGGACTACTATTGGCTTTTTCGCCAGCACTGGGACCAAATTCAAGGCCAAAATCGGCAGCGATGTCGGCGAAGGCCAGTTTGCCGGGACCGGAGACAACGGCCGGTCTGAACCCTTCAGCTGCTACAAGAAGTTTAAGAAATCTCTGTACAAAACCCAGGACGGCAGCGTTTGCGACGGGATTTACGACTGCGACCATAGCACCCCACCCGGTACGTTTCCTACTCCCTGATCGACAACCATTCGAAGACGGCGGCAAGTCTTCCAGATTGTAGCTGACTCGGGCGTAGCGGTAACTTCTCAAGCACCCGCCCCTCCACCTTCATCAACCGCGTTGCCGCCTCCAAACACACAACCAGTTACATCAAGCACGTCCCCGCCAAATCCAACGACATCTCTTCCAACGTTACCTCCAAACACACCGTCGACGGCCATGACAGTCAACAAAGACAACCCGAGTGACACAAAAACAGATTCCATGCAACCGACAAGCTCAGCCGCACCCAGTTCATCCTCAAACTCAACCCAATCTAGCACTCCATCAGGTTCACCCAGTCCGCCCCCGGCTGATGACAGGTCGATCAGCAGAGACCAACAGGTCGGAATTGGTGTCGGTGTTGGTGTCGGCGGCACCGCTGTACTCGTTGCAATCCTAGCTTGGCTATTCCCGAGGTCAAGAAATAAGGGCGGGGAGGAGAAACGAGCTTTCCGATACGCTCCTGCTGGGGAGAGTCACATACTCATAATCAATAGCAACACCAACAACAACAGTAGTAGCACCTGACGTGATGTTCTGCCACACGGGATTTTCACAGAGTAGCGAGGGATACCCACTGTTTAGGTCTAGCACCTTGAACAACAAATAGTTTGCTAATTGCATTTGCCTTGGTGTCTGACCGAAACAATTGGATATTATATTACGGCATGTTCACACCTCGCGTTCTGTATTGAAAGCCTTGTGGGTCCTTTTTTTCGTCAAACAATAGTATGAAGATCGATATTTACTTTGATTTTCATCTTTTGGTTCAGAACTTAATAATAGTCTTGGCGTCTTGCGAAGTACTTGACAGTAGGTAGATCGTGCTAGGTATTTTGGACAACCCGGGCCGGAACCTTGAGAACCAACCGCAGGAAATGCGGGGCTCGGCGGCAGCGGCCGTTTGGGACGGGGGCGGTGTATTTTTGGCAGGGGCGAGGATGCAGCAGCCCACCATCCCACAAGCCGCACGCGACACCGCCAGGCAACATGACGACAAGCAGGCGTGCGATAGGGCGATGTGGTGAAACAGCTGCCACCCTCTGACTGCACTGCCACCACGCTGCACTCACTCAGCGACAAGGCCGTGACATGTTGACTCCGCAAATTCCAGATTAAAAGTCCAGAGTGGCCCATTCCAGTCCCTTTGTATCTGTGCTTCCGACTCATTCCTCGACTTTGTCAAGCACAACACACTCACCGGAGCACAAGCGATCCACCTCGTCACCCGCGACCATGGCGTCCAAATCACCGCTACCACCAGCTGTCCAGGAACCACAGGCCACCAAAACCGCAATTGCCGAAAAGCAGTCAAGATTCGAAACAGCTTCTTCGGGCATCAAAGTCGCCCAAGAAACGCGCCTGCAAAAGTATCAGTGGGGAGGCGAACTGGCAGGTCCTGCGCGAGAAGAGCCCGAGTCACCAACCGAGGGTCCCACGACGTACACGGTGATCGTCGAACACCACGACGCCATCAGACGCGACGCCATCAACCACAAATTTTTCGACTGGGTCGTTTTTGACCAGGTCACGCTCGAGCCCAAGGACAACTTCAAAAAGTCCCGCCGCGACAAAGCATTCGAGTCTCTGAACGAGTTGAAACTCGGGTTGCCCGGCGAGGTCGAAGTGGAGGGGCTCGGCGGCCTGTTCAAGTCGGCGCACAATCTTTTCCACTCCAGTTTGTTTACAGACTTTCAAGAGTCAAAACGGGATCTCCTTGTCCCTTCGGGTTCGTCCAAACCAGAGGAGCTGTCGCAGAGGGATCTGGCGAGGGTCGAAGCCGAGTTGTTTGACTTTACCAGGTACCACGACTCGTGCAACTTTCTGACTGCGCTCTCGTGGTCCGAAGACGATGATGATTCGGGGTCGATCAGTCTCTATGAGGTTCTTTCCGACTCTGGGGGTAACGCGACGGGTGTGCGGCCCGTGGCAGCGATGCAAAACATTCCCAACAAGATTCTGGTCAAGATCAGGGAAAATAGCGAGATCAAAAAGACGGTTTTTGTCCCGTCGAGGGAGAAAGAGCATGCTCATCAGTTTCGGTGGACGGCCAGGCACAGTCATGATCCCAAGTATGTCAAGCTTGGCGGTTCCGGTCCGCGTCGTCCGTCTCACGGCAGGGACCGGAGCCGTGACAGCCGTGACAGCCACGAAAGCCGAGGACCGAAAACCGTGGACGCAGACGGAATCCAGGCGACTATTCCCCAGTTTGTTGCTCTGCTTCACGGTAGCCGATCAGTTCTTGAGAATGTCCAGTCGACTCACGCCACTTCGCGG
Source organism: Cercophora sp. LCS_1 (assembly GCA_036250225.1). Taxonomy (NCBI): domain Eukaryota; kingdom Fungi; phylum Ascomycota; class Sordariomycetes; order Sordariales; family Lasiosphaeriaceae; genus Cercophora; species Cercophora sp. LCS_1. The sequence goes on from JAPZLL010000004.1 coordinate 1,461,868, forward strand.
GAAATAAGGGATGGACGGTTCAAGACGGCGGTCAATGTTGAGAATCCTCCGAGACGAAACCCTCACCAGAGCGACAAGGTTCACGTGGTGGTTTTGATTCCGGATGAGTCGGAATGGGCTGAGGAGCATATTCTGTGGACCGACACCGAGGACAAGTGGCTGTTTGAGTTTAAGCAGAAGAGATACCGGGAGCTGATCAGATATTCGGACGACGAGCGAAGGGATAGTCGTGGTGGTCGGAGCACGAGTCGTCATTCGACCCATTCGCATTCCCATTCGCGTTCGCACTCGAGAAACGAGAGTCCGGACAGCGGGAGCCGGCATCCGAGGAGCCGAAGCCGGGCTGGACATGAGGATGAGGAGAGGAGCAGGAGTCGGCGTCTTTTGCACAAGCTGTTCTAGTTGTTGTATCTGCTGTATTTTCGATTTTTAGTCACAACTAATACCAACCTGATCTTCGTTACGTCATGTTCGAGGTCTCAACTCCCAGCTGTGACGTGGGATGAGCATCCGATGTCGACCATCTCATGGTTGACTTCAGCGTCAATGATGTGATACATCCAGTGGATATCCCGCCCACCACGTCACGACGACCCTGTAGAGCTATATAACTTCCTGATCGTTGGGGCAACGTCGGTCCCGCTTTCTAACCGTTCGCATGGTCCACAAATCTCGCAAAATGGTTTCACCAAAGCTTTCCTTGTTCAGCTGCTTAACCATACACTTTATCTTCGCCCTTCTACGCAGTCCGACGGTCCTCGGTGATCTCAGCGTTCCGATAGTCGACGTCCCGACCAACGTCGCCCCTCCATACCCCATCCACAGCTCGACAACCTCGTCCTCAACCGGCGCCTCTCCACCGCCAACGACAACGCTATCGTCTACGCTAAACCCGACTCCCCCAACCACGTCGACTCCCACCACTACGTCCTCGTCATCCGCGCGGACTCCTTCATCAACATCAACGTCACCGTCAACCCTCCCAACCTCCATCCCGCTAGACGGCACCCCCCACGGCCGCTACATCCCAGGCCGCTACTGCCCCTGGTGCTGGGACACAGTCAAACCAAGCCTTTCCCCGACCGAATGCAACCTCTTCGTTCGCCACCCGCCTGCTCAGCATGCCCCTGGTGATGACACAAACGCAAACGGACCGATAATCTGGACGATACTCGATTACAACTTTACGAACCTACTCGCTTCGGGGCTGCTACGGCCGAATGCGAGCCAGAGTGTGTCGTTGAGTGATGGGATTCTGCAGTGGAGCTGGAATCGGATTGTTGCGGGTAGCGTTGGTGCCTCGTGAGTACCTTTCCTTTACTCTTTCGTTTCGTGATTGATTGCCTACCTACCTACAGTAGGTAGTGTACGTATAGTCTGCGGGTGTTGGTGCGCGTTTTTTCTTTTTCTATGCGTTTTTTTGACGGTGGCATCATTCTCTGATCTTTTTTTCTCTCCCTATTTGATGGATTGTTTGCTGATTCGAATAGGCCAATGTTTGTGTTTAATGACATGGAGTTTGGCTCAGGGGATGAGGCGTGGGAGGTGTACAGGGATGGTCCTGAGGCGAAGGAGGATGAAGGGCAGGCGACGGTGCAGAGGTTGAGGTTTAGGTGTGAGAGGGGTGTTCCTTGTTGGCTTGCCGGGAATTGTTGGTGAGTTGTTGATGGGTACCACCAAGGGTGGGCTGGGTGGTTCAGATTTGGGTGGGTGGAGTTGGGAGACACAAGGGGTAAAAATCTTGAGATTTTGGGACATCATGTAAACATAACCCGGGTATCGTCATATTCCAATCCTTCAACTGAAAGATGCCTTATGGTAGCGTCTCGTTCCACAGCCGCCATGTCTGATCGTTGAACGTCGGCATGCACTTGACCTTATCCGGCGGCGGCAGCCACTCGGGTATCCTGTCTTGCTCGACATCCTTCTTGATCCACTGCGAAGTGTACCCCTTCAACTCCTTGATGTACTTTCCCTTTTCGTTGGTATACTCGAGGTTGATACTCGGCACCACCATAATCTTTCCATAGCCATGATACCACATGTCTTTGCAAAACAACTCTGGCTCTCCCTGGTGACACTCCCCCTTGTCGATCCTCGACGACCGAAACGTCACCAATCCGTTCACCACTGGCGCTGCCGTGAAAGCAACGGCGCCATTCCAACACGCAAATGCCTGAAACGGTTGGTGGTTGTCAAACCGCGCTTTGGTAACTGGGTCGTTCCAAAACAGGTTGATTGCTCGATCCCAGGTCAATGAAGGAAGTGGTATGTCAAAGAACAGATCGCCGTTGATGCCTCTCGCGATGTACGAGTCGTAGAACACGGGCCGGTCTCCGTCCTCAGGACTACCCCCAATCCAGTCGAAAGCGCAAGCCATGTCAGCACCTTGGAAGCTCCTTTGATGCACGAGCTCGAGAATATCCTCGAGGCATATGGCCACATCGTTGATGAAGACCACAGTTGTCTCGGCGTACCGTTCTGGCTGCAAGAACATGGGGGCTAGGGCCATATTCCTGAGCTCGGCAAGCTTCGTGAAGCGGGCCTCGGAAAGAGGGTCGGTCTGTTCGTTCAACACGAAGTGCGACGTTACTGGTGCAAAACTATGTAGCTGTTCCTGCAATGCTGCCAGCACGTCGGGGGTGCCATCGAACGAGTTCCCCTCCACGATCGACAGGGCGCAGTTTTCGGGGCCGAGGAATCGGATTGCCTCGAGGACGCTGCCTAGCAGCCGTGGGAGGAGGGGCAGGCATTCGCGCAGGTTCAAGGCAAAGAAGTAGCGAGTCTGATATGGCGAGGGCGCCGCTTTCAGGTAGTTGTATCTCGAGAGATCGGGACGAGGACACTCGAGTCTCGGGAGGTGCGTATCGCCTGGGTCCAGGATCGACCGGACGTAGGCGGTGACATTGCCGCGGGAAAGGACGGCTGGTGTTGCAATCAATCAGTACACTGGCCCGGATGGAGTGGCGGTAGTGGCTCACCTCCTGGCGGAATCTCTGGGTCGCTGACGTCAAAATGATGGGACAAATTCGGTCGGAAGAAGCCGCCGGAGTTGCGATAAAACGGAGAGAACAGCGCCAGCGCGATCACCACCAGACACGCAACCTGGAGAGTAACAACCAGTCTCCGGCGCGCCGCCATCATGGCTCTACCAGAGAAGCGACAAAGACACGATGCCGACGGCCGCCATGGCGAAAAGGAGGGGAGGCCGATTGAAGAGGGGGATGGAACGCGACAAGAGTGTTTACTCCCTGTCTTTGGGGCGGTTGGGTTGCAGGGGTTGCCTCAGCCTCTCAGCGGCGCCCAGTCACGTTGCTGGCGACCCAGACGGTCGGGTCGGCTGGGCCAATGAAGGCGTCCTGGTTGGCGCTGTTGGAACAGGAAAAGCGCGGTGTGTTTTGAGCCGAGCGGATATTTGCACCTCTCCAAGAAACGAAGGCAAGCCCAACGCGACTCCTACGGGTTCCTATTTCTGGGTGTTTAGCGATGCCGTTGATGCGCTGCTAATTTTCTAACAGTTGCCTTGGCATGCCATTGGATCGAGAAAGTTTGCACAGTGATGGACGCATCCACGGCCGAAACACGGCGACTCATCTCCCATCCGAATGGACGCCTGAACGGAATACCTGGTGATGACTTGTCTAGCGCGGGTTGCGATGGTGCGCCAACAAGTTGATCTGAGACGGATCCCCTGGTTGAGGAAATATTTCTTATAGCCACGCTACTGTACCCGAGGGGGATGCAGAGCCATGATGACCAGTCCTTTTTTTGCTCTCGTTTCCTCTCTTGAAATTTTAAGGCATTTTTCTCTGGTCCGTGTTTCCTTGTCGTCTTTGTAATGCGGCCGTTCCTTGTGTCTGTTTCTCTCTTCTCCTCTGTGAGGACTACACTTGCACTCGCTGTCATAACACCTCCCGTCACCATCACCGATGCCTTGGCCCCGACGTTGGTCCATCGACAAGCCGTGACAGGCTTCTCGACGTGTGGATATGTCGACGGGGATCCATCCAAGCCCCGGATAGCACCCAACGGATTCAACTGCAGGGTTGACACGTTGAATGGTCTTTGGGGCTTCTGTCCGACGTCGGTGATGGCGGCGACAGACTGTGGGCTGGGTGGTTTTTGCTTTGATGGCGGCCCATGCAGCACTGGATGCGGCAGATCAAGTCTGAGGAATAATCCCAAGATCAGAACTTGGACCTGGTAAGTCCACAATTCCATCGCCGCTCGGTCTCTTGTGCTGACAGGCTGTCAGTCCCGAAGCAGACGACGAACCCGGGGCCCGGTTCTGCTCGACAGCCTCGTTGGTCTTTGGCCCCGATCAAACATACGACTATGTCGACTGTGCTCGGAATCCGGGAAAAGCCATCTACTTCTTTTCACCCACGGCAGCCCTTGCCACTCCCACTCCAACCCCAGCATCACCAAGCCCCAGATCGTTATTTTCCACTTCTGCCGTTCCGATCCCCTGTTCAAGTTCTTCCACGGCCCTGTCTTCCAGCTCAGCTACCGGCTCCGGGCTGGCCAACGCTTCACCCAATACATCGACGCCGGCTCAAGAAGGCGGAGGTGCCCCAAGCACTGGTGCCATTGTCGGTGGAGCTCTAGGCGGTCTCGCCCTCCTTTCTGGCTCGGTCATCGTCGTCGTTTACATTCTGAGAAACAACTTATCTCGTCGGTCTGACCCTCCACCAGAAGAGGCCCTTCACCTTCCTCAGCGGACCCCTTCATCAGCCCAACATGCCCTCACAGATAAGTGGCAGGGATGGGTGCCAGAGGAGTTGGAGTCGGTCAGACCGCCCGGTGAACTACCCGCATACGACCCTGGGAGGAGGAAGACGCAGTTTGCGGAGTTATCCGGGGATAGCTATGGTTAGTGAGAAGATGTCGGCATATAGCATATAAGAGATGATATGCTTGGACATCATCATTTTGGACATAGATATCTGCATTAATGTTTTACGTGTTACGAAACGCAAGGTCTATTTAGGGGTGTAAACATTCTATTAATTAAGTCGGGTCCTATATTTTCACATCAATTATAGACTTTGTCCTCACATTTGAAGGCAAAATACCAACCGTACTCCCAAAATTTATTCATTGTCCACGGGAGGCCACATTTTATTATTCAGTAAATGTAATACAACGAGGGAAGAAATAGCCCAAGCGGATATGGTCTCCGCGCTAGGACAGCAAAGACATATATATACATTATCGTTACTTTAAAAAGGAAGGTGCTTCAGTTGCTAAATTTGTATCGGTACAGCAGAGCTATATCTCAAGATCAATCCTTGACATCACCGTCGGGTGTGTTTCGCTGATTGGTGCCATTCTCGGTGTGGCATACCAAGTGCGCAAGCATCGACGGCTGAGCGCAAAGGGAACAACCGGTTCTTCGGGGCCTGCTCCGTACTATTCCCCTCAGAATCCCGTGATGATTCGACAAGACTTCCACGGCCCCATCATCGGCGGCAACATCAACCCTCAGGGCGACAACAGGATCAATAACGGGAACTGGAGGCAGGGCAGGTAGGGTATTAGCAAAGAACTACAGCTAGGTAGGCAGCCAAACGCGATTGTCGAGCTCTATGTTCCCTTGAGGACGCTCTGACGGATATATCACAAAATGGAAAGAGTTTAGTGAAAGGGATATGAACTGTGCCCGAGCATGTTTTGATTGAACCACCCCCCACCCAAAAGGGGCGGACCACATCCCTTGGCAACACCAATAGGAAAGACTTCCGTATTGAGGACCAGCGCAGTGCTGTCTGCCTGTCGAACTATAGGGTAAGCGCCACACAGATAGTTGCATGCAAATTGATGTATGGAAAGCGGGGCATGACATTATCACCCACAGTCGCTGGGAGAGCGCGGATATGGATTGTGATCATGGGAGGAGATGTTCGGATTCTCGGGAGAATACTCTCCGCTAGCCGCTATACTCTTTTCGACACCAGCTTCCTTCTTTCTCCCCGACATCAAGCAACACAGTCAAGATGGAAACTGATGAGAAGATGGTTGGGCACCAGCCCGCCGTCATCGATACGATCCTCCCTCCCTCGTCGACGGATGTAGGCGATGTCGACGACGCCTGGAAGTTCCTGGACAAACACCGCCACGAGAACGTGGATGAATCGATTGACATTCGAGCCATGACGGCAACATATGTAGCTACTGCTGTCTGGGAGATCCCTACTGGTATGTTGCATCGATTGTTGGTTGATTGATATGACCGATGTTCTTTGGCACCCTAGTGTACCTCATCCAGCGATCCCCTGTGGCAAAGTACATGGCCGCCAATGCCATTCTCTGGGGCATTTCCACAGCCTGCGGGACCGCAGCACACAACTACCAGACTCTTCTCGTCACTCGGATTTTCCTAGGTATTTTTGAGGCGACTATCAACCCATCTCTGATCCTGATCTGTGGACGTTGGTATACGAAACCAGAGCAGGCGCCCCGGCTTTCCTTCTGGCTGTTGGGCCTGGGCGTTGGACAGATTGTCGGTGGTGCGATATCGTATGGGTTTCAAATGGTCCCTTCTAACGCAGTAACAACGCTTGAAGGATGGCGTATCATGTTCATTCTTCTGGGATTGGTAACTGTTGTATTTGGAGCACTGACGTTTCGGCTAATGCCCGATAACCCGATGGAAGCACCCTGGCTGACGGACCGTGAAAAGGTGGCCTTGTTGAAACGTATCAGCGTCAACCAAACTGGTGTCGAGGACAAGAAGGTCAAAATGTCAGAAATGTGGGAGGCTTCAAGGGACCCGCAGGTTTGGCTGCTCTGGTTGAGTGTCATACTAGTAAGCAACAACCCTCTCCGGCATGACCGGCTTGGTAATTAGGCGCTGGTGTGACGGGAAGTTTGCCGGGACGGGTGGTATAACTGTCGCATACTCGTCCACTCTGATCCGCAACTTGGGATACACATCTCGGCAAGCAACACTACTCAATATGCCTGGAGGCCTCATTAGTATTACCGTCATGCTGATCCCTGGATGGGCCGTTCGCAGGGGTCATCATCGATGGGCATGGGCCTTGGGCACCCTACTTCCAGCGTACGTGCATCTTGATTGTTCATCTTTCCTGACTTACAACCCTGCTGAGGGATTCCCAGAATTATCGGCAGCGCCCTGATGTCCTTTCTGCCCTCCTCTAACAAAACTGGGGTTCTGGCCGGTATCTACCTGACGAACTTTATCCCCTGCCCGTTGACAATCTTCTGGAATGTAAGCCACTTCCTCTACTTTTCTGGTTTCAGCATTGACAAGCAAAGTGGGCACCTGCCAACATCGCCGGCGCAACAAAGCGTGCCTTTGTCATGGCTCTCCTCGGTGGCCTCTTCGCCGCCGGCGGTGTCATTGGCCCCCAGAGCTTCCAAGCTCGCGATGCGCCTGAGTATCGACCTGCAAAGATTACAGCACTGGCAACTCAGGTAGCGGGAGCATGCACGACATTCTCCCTGTTCTTGTATTACATGTGGCAGAATCGTAAGAGGAACACCAAGGGAGTAGACAAGGAGACTGAAGAAGCGTTTATGAATCCCGAAGTTTGGGCGAGATTGACAGGTCGGGAGAACACACGTTTTAGATATTCGTACTAGGGGAACATGTCCTACATGTTTAGAGTCTCACATGGCTTCCTCCCATAGACGATGATACTAAGGTAGTCCCAAGTTAGCACATCTCGCGGCAAAGACAATGGAAGCAGGATTGGTTACTCACACAGGCCAATAAGCACGAACCTTGTCGTCCCCCAAATCCATTCTTGCCTCCTTCGCCAGCAAGCGAATCTCCTCTCCGCTCAGGCCTAACCCCTCAACCCCTCTCCCAAGGAGAAATCCCTCAATCCCCTCGCAGACATTCAGGTAGTTCCACCCGCCAATCTCTTTCTCCTTCTCATCATCTGGCCAGAGCGAGTTACTGGGCCATCTTCCTTCAAATGCAACCGTGACATCCTCGAACCCGGCCTCAGTCAGGAGTCTTGCGAAGGAGGACAATTCAGTTAGGGCGTTCCCAGTCTTGGCGGATGCGGAACCGATGAGACTCATCGCTCTTTGCAAAGCATGAGATGGGCTAAGTGAGCCGTCGGAAGTCACCAAGTGGAATTCTTGGAGTTCGAGATAACCGCCTGGGGCGAGGGCCCTAAAAAACAGCGGTCAAGACGCGATGATAAGCGTGGTTGATGGACGGCAACGGAACTCACTCGTAGGCATTATCGATGTATCGCTTCCAGTCCTTTACAGAGCTGTTTGCCATGCGACTGTGGATGTAGTCGAATTGATGCAGAAAGTCCCATTTGTCGTCGTAGCTCATGGTTCGGAATGTGACATTTGGAGGGCAACTGTCGATGGGTGAGTCAGGGAGAGTGGGAGTCAGTTAAGGATTGGGCTAGCAGCTGACAACGGGGGCTTGGGTTCTTTAATGTCTATGGCCGTGACCTGTATTTTGTCAACAATGTCCCCGAGATGTTTTTTTTTTTTTTTTTTGGGAAGACACCGGTACCTCGGTTTTGCTGTGCTCCTCTGCAAAGTCTATTGCCCAAATGCCAGTGCCTGTGCCTAGGTCAAGCACTCGGCTGATAGTGCTAGCCCCTCTGAGAGGTGGCGCGAGACCGAGATTTCCACTGATGGTAAGATACCAAATGTGATGCTGGAGATCTGGCGAATGTAAACTAAAATCGTCCATGTCTGCCTTGAGGTAAGAGTGCCGAAGTATTTCTTACCCAGACGTTTTTCTTCCCCCTTTCCACCCAAAAAGTGATCTGCAACACCTTTTAGCATCTGTGTTTGTGACATATCCTAAAACTTACATCCATCGTCGTTGCCGTGGACGGAGCGCCCATTGCGTTGACGGTGATGAAGGATCAGCCCTGCTATATCGTCGGAAGAGTTCTCAGTCATCGTTGGAGTTCTTGACAAGCACTGTTGATCAACTGGGATCGCCGCGCGGCTCCGATGGCCGCCCTTGTCATATACCTGCTCGTCGGGACAGCCGTGCCTCAAGCAATTGGCCGCTGGTGCAGAACATCTGCAGTGTAGCTATCAATGCATTTGGTGAGTCCTATTCTAGTCAAGCCTGGCTGTGACACGCGCGGGGTAATGCATCGACGACCGAGCTCTCTTCCTATCACATCTCAGACACTAAATTCACCTCCATGCCATCCTGGCTCCCACACCCTCTCTTGCCGGCCCAAGCAACGCCAAGTTCCCCGTCAAGCTCCATGTCGCTCGCAGGTAGAATGAGGGCGACAGCCATGAGCTTACTACGCAGTACCCTGGGTCCTCGGCAGCTGTCATTATTATCATTGGTTCGGAGATATCCATGTGACATTCTCGCTCACAAATCATGGCTGTTCAGACGGGAAGTCGCTGCTGGCAACCACGTCACAAGTCTCGGAGATCCTCAACCACATCTTCACACTTTCTGAGATGCTATACGCAGTACCTTTGCCGCCGTCTTCGGATGGACGCCGAAGCGAGTATGCTATCGTCGATGCTGTAGCGGGTAGAGCCCAGGGTAGGAAAGTCGGGAATGTCCTCGCTCGAGAGCCGCTAGCGATGACGGGACGCTAGCAGTCTTGCGTTGAGTAGGGTTGCCACGGATGAGTGCCGGCGTGGAGGAAAAGAGATGCAGAGGAACATCGGTCATGCTTTCTGTCATCGTTGGAATTCCCGTCGTCGTAGCCAGCGGCATATGAGACGACGGATCGGCCATTGTCGTCCTTTGAACAAGGGTTGGCACCATAACCGACCAGCACCCTCCACTGCCCCACCGTATCCTGATTTCGCTGCGTAAGCCAACGGCGTCATCCCTTCTTATTACGAGCTTCGCCCTCGCATTCGAGGGCAAAAATCTAGCCGTACCCCCAAATTACTTGATCGTCCGCGGGAAGTCGCATTCTATCATGCAGCGAATGTGACACAACGAGGGAAGGAATAACCCAGGCGGGTACAGTCTCCGCACCAGGACCCGCAAAGACAGATATGCACGCCATCATTGATTTTCAAAAGCTAGATAAGGTACTTCAGTCACTGAATTTGTGTCGGCACAGCAGAAGCGGTGTCCAGTTTCCCTCCTCGTCTTTTGGACCGAACCCACAGTTTCGCAACATTCATTTTGTCCGAGAACCAAAAACCGAACTGCTCGGTTCTCCATCTTTGGGCGACTTGGAAGATTTCTCCGCCGCCCTCGGACCTGGAGCTTTCGGAGCAGATCCCTGTGCAACTCGAACCCTGCATTGACACGCCACGGTAGGATATTGGACGTGTCTCACCACCTTGGCGGATGAAGTCGACGCAACCAAACAATATCGGGGCTAATTATCTCGCCGATTGCTCTTTCCCTCTCAGTGCTACGCACTCGTGATCCTTGAGCTGGTTCGATGCCCCTGCTGGCCCGGGGTCGGTCAACAGCAGGGACTGTTGCTCATTGGACGCAACGAACTACCGGCAGTTGGAGCATGTTCCCCTTTTTTACCCCGCGGAATAATTAGCCAAGCAAGAAACGTCGATCAAGAGACTTGCAAACGACCCATGCCGCATTGGGGATAACATCCGACTAGCAGCGGATAACATGTCCCACAACCTTGACAGCTTCGTGGTAAGCATTTCCGTTGGACACCGCGTCCGGGATGGACTCCATCCATCTCTTGGCTCGATGCATGGCGCTGCATGCAGCCAGCATTTGGAGTTGGGGAAGGTCGCACGGCGCTGGAGAAATCTCCAAATCCAACGCGTCCGCGTGAACGGGCGACGAGGAGAACCATGACCATGTCAATAGTCACGGCACCTACATCTGATCTGACACTCCGGATCTTGTGTACCCCACACTCCCGGGCTCAAACGCGATGGGCCTACATATATACACTACCGCCTCCACTTGACACCTACACCGACATCCTGACACCCGGTCAGCTCTCCTCATCCACCACCATCTGGGGACACGCTCTCCACCCACCGCCAACATGCCGTTTGGAATCCTCGACTGCAAAAAGATGGAGGTCGTGCCTGGCACGGCCTTCATGAGCGACCAAGACGACCTCCCACCCGAGTTCGCCGATATCCCACGGGACCAACTCAAACACGGCACCGGACGATACAAGGACGTCATCTTGGTCCCTCAACCCTCTGACAGTCCCAACGATCCTCTCAACGTCAGTTCCCCATTCCTTAGCCCGACTAACAGTCAGTCTGACACCCCCAGTGGCCCCAATGGCAAAAAGAAATGATCCTCCTTATCGTCGGCCTCTCCGCAGCCGTAGTGGGCGCCTACGGCCCCATGCTATCCCCCGGCTTCGTCGAAGTAGCATCGAACCTCAACATCACAATCAACGTCCTCGCCGAGTCCACCGCCTGGCTGATCCTGTGCCTCGGTCTGATCCTTTTCATCACGAACCCGCTTGCTAAGATCTTTGGCCGACGACCCATCTACATTCTCGCCATCGCCATCATGTTTATCACATCCGTCTGGGGCGCCGCCGTGCGCGAGTACAACTCCTTCCTCGCGAGCAGAATCATTGCTGGTATCGGCATGGCGCCGTATGAAGTGCTGGTGCAGTGCACCATTGGCGATTTGTATTTCGTGCACGAAAGAGCGACGAGAATCGCCATCTGGAACTTGTTTTTGTTGACCGGTATTAGCGGCGGTGCGCTGGTGGCAGGGTACATCATTGAGAGGGATGGGTACCAGTGGACATTTTGGGTGTGTGCGATTTTCTTCGGCGTGTTGGGCTTGTGCGTGGTGTTTTTGGTGCCCGAGACAGCGTACAGACGGGATTCGGTCGTGGTGATGGCCGGCAGTGATGGTGAGATGAAGCTGGGGCATGATCATGATGTGCAGCATGTTGATGAGAAGGATATGCATACGAGCTATCGGGTTGGTGGTGGTGGCGAGGTGGAGAAGAAGAAGACGTATTGGCAGAGTTTGGCGATTTTTACGGGCCGGTATTCGCATGCGCCAGGCTGGAAGCCCTTTGCGAGGCCGGTGGTTATGTTGTTTTTCCCGGCGGTTATGTGGGCTTTTTTGATCTATGGTGAGCTCTCTCCTCTCTTTCGTGACTGGAATTCCTCTCCTTTGGTGGAGAAGGACGCTAACAAGGGATAGGAACGACCCTCACGTGGATCGTGGTCTTCTCCGTCGTCAACGCCCCCCTCTTTACCGCACCGCCGTACAACTTCACCATTAGCCAAACGGGTCTCATCAGCTTGTCCCCATTCATCCTGACCGTCATTGGCGAGCTGATCTCTGGACCACTCAACGACTGGATCGTGGTGTGGCTGACGAGGAAGAACCGCGGTATCTACGAGCCCGAGTTCCGTCTCCCGTTGATGGTTGTTGCCACTATTCTAGGCGTTGTTGGTTTCTTCGGGTTCGGCGCCACGGTGCAATACAAGACTCACTGGTTCGGACCAGTTGCTTGCTTTGGCCTTGCAAACATGAGTCTGGTGTTTGCGTCCACTTGCGTGTTCGGCTACATTGTCGACAGCTACAAGGAGCACAACGAAGAGGCATTCGTGGCCATCAACGCCAGAAACCTGCTCACGTTTGGTCTGACATACTTTGTCAACGGATGGCTGGACGCTCAGGGGCCACTCATTGTGTTTTCCATTCTTGGAGCTCTGTTTTTGTTTGTGTGTTTACTGACGATACCTCTTTGGTAAGTTCTACTCTTTACCCCTTTTTGGTCATGGCTGACATGGACTAGGATTTTCGGCAAGAAGATCAGGAGCGCCATTGGAAGAAACGAGTGGCTGCAGCGGTTCATGAACGATAACAACTAATCCGGAGCACCAAAGAGTTGGATATAAGACAGTTCTGTATATATATCTATCGAGAACACAGTAACTCCCCCACTTGACTGCTTGAGAAATTCCCTCGCCTCTGCAAGCCTTTCACTCATGTCTTCACTCATCCCTTGGCGTAGGCGTATCCGGTCCATCAACCAACATGCCAAACCGGCTTATTCTCCTCCACCCCCTGCCGCAGGTTCCAACGGCGCATCGACTCACTCCTTCTGACTGTCGTAATAATATCAGAATCATCACGGAACTGCTATCACACAGACAATACAAGGATTCGATATATCTCCGACACTTGCGTCACCCGCCCCTAAGTCCTAAAGGACCAACCTTGACAAAGACTGTTGTCAAGAGGGATCTCATCGAACAAGCATTTGCAAGCCGTCTGTTGCATGATGACGACCCCGCCTCCGGACCACTGATTGGGAAGTTGGGGTGCATTTTAATCTGGAAGCCTTTCTGCCGGCCTTTCTTCCGGGACGGACCCCAACCCATAGGGAAGGTCAGACTTGTGTTCAAGGGACGGGAAACCCTGTCTCTTACTTTGTCAAAAAAAACCAGGATTTTCAGCGGAGTCGGGTCCTGGAAAGGGAAGAAACTGACTGCGATTGCCCGATTGTCAGCTCGGTGATTGCGCGCTCGGGAAGCGCGCTCGGTCAATGCACAGGGCACACACTATACGTTTTCCCTTGACGTCCTGGTAGCCAATTTGCAACAACTTCCAACAGGATTCCAGCATGGGGTTACATCCCATTTAGGTTATTGATGGTTAATCTAGTGTTGCGATGTCACGACTAGACCAACCAGTCTTTTTTCTGATTTCTGGCTCTCGTCCAGGAACGGACATATGTTGGTGTTGATGACCTCGACCGACCGCCCCGTCCGTTGTTTGCCATGTGACACTGGGGTCCTCCCCCATTGTGGTATATAGCAGCTGTAGGAACCCCGACAATCAAAACATGTCGTCACGCGTTGATCCTTTGTCGCCCGGCCCTTGTTTTGACCCCTGAGACCCTCGCAACGACACTGATCTCTGTGCATACAAAAAAAACACCATCACCCTCAACTCTTTTGGCCATCATCGCCATCACTACCGCACCAGCTATCAGACCACACAAGACCATCAAAATGTCACGGACCCTCCTCGCAACCCTAACAGCCCTCCTCCTCCTCATCCCCTCCGCAACACCCGCCTCCCTCCCCTCCGCAAAAACACCCTTGGTCAAAGACTCCGTAAAAGACCTCTTCAAAGGCCATGGCTACATCCACATCCTCAACACAGACGACATCAGCGCCGCCTCCATGAAAGATGCCATCGGGTGTCTCAACGAGCACGGCATGTTCACCCGCAGCGACTGCGCTGTTTTCACCCGCGCCGATGCCTGGCCCAACACACTTTCCACAAGCGCGGGTGTGTGTACTTTCCAGAACCACGATATGCCGGAGAATCTGGCGAGTTGGTATGGCAAGGGCAGTTATGCGTTTTCGTGTGAGGGCGGGGAGGCGTTGAGGGCTGAGCTGAAGGATCCTTATTACACTGTTGTGAGTTCTTTTTCTTTTCTTTGAATTTTTGGTATTGGGTTGGGGATGGAGTGGTGCGGAAGTGGAGGGATGCAAGGGGACGGGACTAATGAGATTACAGCAAGGGTTCTCGCAGCCGTTTGTGTGCAACGGCAACTTTGGGTGTCATTTTGAGGTCCCCGGGTTGCCTGACGACGATGGCACTGCGTTGCCGGTGTGGGAGTTTTTCTGGGGGAGCCATCAGATGGGGGTTACGCCGGGCCACGTCAAGACAATGTGGCTTTGGGAGCCGGTGAATGCGATTCAGGCTGTTGATGGGCCGAAAAGGAGAGTTGCAAAGACGTTTTGAGTTACCAACTCAGGCTTGAGTGGGCTTTGAAGAGACGGGTGGGTTTAGCCCCTGAGTTTCTGCGATAGCTGCCCCTAAACTCAACTCTTGATCAACAAGCAACTCGCTTCATTGCGCGATACGACTTCCCATCCGGGGAACAACAAACTCCTCCCACAACCAATTATAGCAATTCCCATCACTAATTACAGCATCTTGGCCGCCTTGGTTTGTCAGTGTATCGCCGATCCGCAACGCTCGGCAGTTGACGCCCTCGCTCGACTTTTCCTCCAAGTGCAACTCGCAACCTGGTATAAACACGCGTCTAAGGCATGCGCCCAATCAATCCCAGCTGCCTGAATACCCACCTCCATCAATCACGAAGCGCGGATAGGACGGCGAATATTATGCTAATATGCCCGCCCGTCAACCACCACCCCGCCAAGACATGCGACACCCAGCTTACACACTGCGTCGTCGACCGCCTCCCAGCAAAGCACCGGTGCAAATGAGATAGCACCCGGTCGCGGATAATCCAGGCGAGGGGCCTGGCCGGGCGTCTGGAACAATGTCCACCACACGCATCACTAGTGTCATCTCGGATGTCGGCAACCCGTTCTGGAAGCCCTCAGAAGACAGGAACCCCTTTATATCCCGACTATCCGCTCTTCCCAGCACCCAGGTTCATCGGCAAGTGACCGTAGAGTAAACACGCCTCACCATGAAGTGGTTCGCCCTGACCCTCCCGGGCCTCGCCCACGCCGGCCTCCGCTTCGGCTGCTCGACCCTGACCGTCCAGCGCCTGGACCCCGTCGTCGAGCCAGGCAACTCCCCCTCGGCCCATGTACACCAAGTGGTAGGCGGCAATGCCTTCCAGGCTCTCGTCGATCCGTCAGTCGACGTCGGCAAGGTTGCCAACTGCACGACGTGTATCTTCACCGAGGACAAGTCCAACTACTGGACTGCTCTTCTG
The DNA here is from genome assembly GCA_036250225.1 of Cercophora sp. LCS_1. NCBI lineage: Eukaryota > Fungi > Ascomycota > Sordariomycetes > Sordariales > Lasiosphaeriaceae > Cercophora > Cercophora sp. LCS_1. Next base: position 1,477,494 of record JAPZLL010000004.1, read on the forward strand.
TACTTCCGCGCCCGCAACGGCTCCTTCAAGCGGGTGCCGCAGTATCCCAATGCCGTGTTCCACGATGGTCAAGTCGGCGGCATGACGGTTCGTTCCCCCCCCCCCCCCTCTTCCGACCGACACCTCTGAAGAACCAAACTGATGATCTCCCAAAGATCTACTACACCCAAGAATCCTTCAGCTCCAACGGCAAACAGCGAATCACGGCCTTCAAGCCCGGCTTCCGCATGACTGTTGGCTCGCCCACAACTGATACCCGCGAGGGCGCCGAGGCATACCGCACTCTTCGGTACACTTGTCTCCAGGATGTCTTGACGCGAGGCTTTGAGACCTACGAGTTCCCCAAGGAGCCATGCCCGGCTGGCATCATGGCGATTCACCACTTTCCCGCGTAAGCCCCTTTGATCTCTCCATCCCACCCCATCCCATCCCCATCGCTGTCTAACAAGATGAACAGCTGCTGGGACGGCAAAAACCTCGACTCCCCTGACCACCAATCGCACATGTACAACACGGCCAAAGGCGCCTTCCAAGTCGCCGACCCGTGCCCGGCCTCGCACCCGGTACGCATGCCCCAAGTCGCCTACGAAACAATGTGGGACACGACGCCCTTCAACGACAAGAACATGTGGCCCGAGGACGGGTCGCAACCGTTTGTCTGGAGTACCGGTGACACCAAGGGCTACTCGACGCACGCCGACTACCTATTTGGATGGGAAGGGGACTCGCTGCAGCGCGCCATGGACTCGGACTGCATGTTTCAGCGGTGCGCGCAGGGGCGGGCGCCTAACGGGCCGCTCAAGATCCAGACGCCTGCTGAGCAGAATGCCTGCAAGATTCCGGTGACGGTGAAGGAGGAGGTTGATGGATGTGAGTATTTTCCCTTTGAAGAAACGAAAAAGTGACTGATGCTGATTGGTGTAGGGTTGGACCAACTTCCTGGGCAAAAGACGCTTTGGTAAGTTAGAGGGGCGGTTGTGGTGAGATAGAGGTGGGAGAGAAAGGGGTAGAGGGATATGCAGCAACAATAAAGACACTGAAACGCTTGTCGTGCCTACTTAGGACATCGTGAATGTCATAAATCGTTGAATATGGGGTATCTATCTATTTCGTCGTATCTACAGATCCTGCCATTTGTCATCAGTCATGAACCACAGTCTCTAAAACGTCGAAGCTCACGTGGGACCCTGGTGACCAGCAATGCGAACCAGACCTCTCTGCTAGTACCCATGCAGTCTGATGATCCAACGTATTATCTGTAGACGGAACGCTGATAGGGTTCGTATCCGTGCTGAGCCGCTGGGCTTGCGCGCTCGGCTTGGCCCTTATTAATGCTCTGCTTCGAGCTGTCGGTCAAGTCGGGCGACACGGCGTGGGACCGCATCTGGTCGGTCTCGGGACGGAGGAGGGCAAAGCGACTTCGGCTGCCTTATCAGTTGGCAAAGATCCTCACGTTCAAGTCCACACTGCCCGTTGCAATAACGCATCGGATCTGCGCTTCCCCGCCGGGAACTGCCCCCGCCTTCTTCGGCGTGCCGTTTGCCTCGCCATTCTGCCCATCGCCGTTGGCCGGGGTGTCTTTGATGACCGACGGGGCCCACCGTATGCACTGCACAAAGTGGCCATGGGCGTCTCCGATCGTCTTGACGCAGCGCCCCTCCTGCGTGAGGTCCCAACACCTCAGCGTGTAGTCGTCTGCCACTGAGAGTAGATATTTCCCACCGGGATGGAAGACCAAGCCCCGTACCCAATTGTCGTGTCCAACCAGCGTCTTGATCAGCGTTCCCCGTCCGTCCCATAGCCTGATGGTTTTATCTCTCGATCCCGTAGCCATGAACTCGACCGTACTGGTGGCTGGAGGCTTCTTGACTCCAGCAATAGTCGCGAGATGCGCATACGCGGCGGGCGGTGCAATCGCGCAGCAGAGAACGACGTGCTCATGGCCGATAAGCGTAATCTTGGGCTCGGGGTTCGGTATCGAAACATCCCATAATCTGGAAGTGTAATCATCACTTGTCGATAAGATGAACTTGCCGTCCGTCGATGGGCACACATCGCGCACCCATTCGGCATGGCCTCGTAACGTCTTAACGCAATATCCTGTGCTAACATCCCATATCCTCAAGGTCTTGTCCCGACTGGCACTGACCAACAGATTCCCTGACCCGCCGGCAACACCAGAGGGGATAAATCGCACAGCGCTAACGCTATGGTCGTGCCCGGGCAGCGTTCGAATATTTTTGTAGTCGTCCGAGGGGTCCCAGAGCTTGATCGTCAAGTCAGAGCTACACGAGGCGAGCAGAGTATTGCCGCGTGGGCCGCCGTAGTCGACGTCGAGCACGGCTTTCGTGTGGCCCTTGATCGTTCGTTCGAGCTCGCCCAGCTCCCAGTCCCAGATCTTGATGGTTTGGTCTTCGGAGCCGGACGCAAGGGAGGAGAAGATTGGGTGGAACGCAACGCAGGTAATGGGGCTCCGGTGAGACTGGAGTGTGTGTCGGGCTGGCGACTTGGGTAACCAGGCGACAGGATCCTTGTTCTGCCGAGACGTGGGCGTCGCGTTGCTTAACTCGCCCTGCAAAGCGTGGTTACGGGACTCTAGGTCCATGATCTGCCATGGTACGGCGTCAGCGAAGCGCGAGACAGACCAAGACGCTCGTGACCAACCTTTTTTTGCAACCGCACGACACTGGTCCATTTCTTCTCCAGCAAGCCCTCGTACTTCTTTGCTGTAGCAGAGTCGAAAACATCTTCGCCGAGATTCAGCTCGCTCCGTAGCGCGGCTGCACTACTCGTGAGGTTATTTGCAGTCAAATACGCGACGATGGCTCGGTGTCTGCGAAGGAGAGCGGTCAGCTTCCCGCACCCAGAATTTTCGTCACCAGAGAGATACGAGGAAAAATAGGACGTACAGCTCTTCAGCCTGCCGGGGCGTCAAAATCTGGGCCATTACAGCAGCGGGTCGGCGATGGCAAGAAATGGAGGGACCGCTGATCGGGGTGTTGAGGAGGGGCAGTTCTCGTCTTCGGTTGCTTGCTGTGGTCCCGACGTTGTTGAGCGACGGGCGGCGGTGGGGCTAGAGGGGTATCGCAAGCAAAAACCAAATGCCTATATCCATAGCAGGTAATAGTTGGAGCAGTTGGGACAAAGCGACGGGAAGCCAAACGCGTTGTCGGATTGTCTTCAACCTCAGCTTCTCAAATGCTCAGGCGCAGTCCCGACCGGCGATGGAGAGTTCCGCCAAAAAGTGGATCTCGGTGTCTGCCGGGGTGCGAGTGATAGCGTCCAGCAAAGAAGGTGTTTGATCCGAAGGAAGCAAGGCACAATCAACGATCAATGCGAACAACTCGTCATAGCGAACCTCTAGTTTAGCAATATGCGGCACAGGGAAAATGGCGGGGCAAATATTATCTGAAACTCGAAGGTTTTTTTCCACCCAAAGACGATGCTGCCATCATGTTTTCTGCCACCAGCTGTCAGGCAGCTCTCCCTTTCCAGGAGCTCAGTTTTGCCAGCTGTAGGGCCGCAGGGATTGGTGACATCACATGCGGAAGGTTTCTCCAGCAATAGCGCCCGACGACGATTGGGTAGCCACGTCAACACCGCCCTGCAGCGGCTGTCCCTGACTTCTTCCCCCACGGCGAGCTGCGAGATGCAGGAGACGCAGCATCACCGCACAAATCCAGAAGAAAGGAGAAAAACTGTCGTAAGCTTAGGCTCGCCACACCGATGGGGTGCCACTTCTTCGGGTGTTAGAGACTTGGATAATTGAATCCCGCTCCCACCACATCGTTTTTTTTTTCCTGGTATCGATCGTGTTTGTTCTCCGAATTCGCCGTTCATCGGCCTGTGTTATCGATCTGGAAGCGCCCCACCGCGACTCGCCCATCCACCCAGGCCCTGGGCGTTACCCCTGTCCCGCCAACCAGAAGCCATCGCAGCCGGCAACAGCGAAGACCGCAGTCAACAAGCGGCGCCTCGAGCTTTTTTCCGTCTCCAGCAAAACACACAACCCACCAGCAGGAGCAACCCGCCAACGAAGACGTTTTTTTTATTATTTTGCCTTTTGCTCTCTGTATCTTCGAGTTTGCCAATAGTTCTCGCGACACGGATCGCAGCGATTCGTTTCCCCGTCCTCGGCTCCGCAACCCGTAGGTTTTCCACACCCCGAGACGCAAAACAAACCTTGGAGCCGCCCTCCATCCAAGGGCCCCCCTCCCCGACTTCTTGTTGGCAGGACATCTTTGCAAATGAGACGCTAACTCGGCGCGTCTGGTGATAGATCGTAGCCGAAAACCTTCCGACATTACATCGATCCTGCCACCACTTCGAATCCCGATCACCGACTGGACGGCCCGCCATGGCTGACGAGGAGGACTTTAGCTCTTTGCCGCTACCAGACCGCTGGGTGCACAAGAACTGGAAAGTCCGCAAACAAGCATATGAGGACGCGGCGAAGCAGTTCGAGAAGACAGCCGACGAATACGACCCGGCTTTCCGCCCCTTCATCCAAGACCCCAGCCTCTGGAAGGCCGCTGCCGCAGACTCCAATGTTGCTGCCCAGCAAGAAGGCCTCAACGCGCTCTGCTCGTTCCTCAAATTTGGTGGCCGCGAAGGAGCAGTGCGCTCAAGACAACATGCGGTGACGCCAATTTGCGAAAAGGGCCTTTCGTCAACGCGAGCAGCCACCAAAGCCTCAGCCGTCGAAGCGCTACTATTGTTTGTCGAACTCGATGTCCCCGGGCCAGTTATCGAGGATATTCTGCCGGTATTGTCAAACAAACAGCCCAAAGTTATAGCCGCATCCGTTGCTGCGCTCACCCAAATATTTCACAACTACGGCTGCAAGACTGCAGACCCTAAGCCCGTCCTCAAAGTCCTACCCAAGGTCTTTGGCCACGCAGACAAAAATGTTCGAGCCGAAGCAACAAACCTCGCAGTCGAGTTCTACAGGTGGCTCCGCGAAGCCATGAAACCCATGTTCTGGGGCGACCTGAAGCCGACGCAGCAGACGGATCTCGAGGCGCAGTTCGAAAAGGTCAAGGCGGAGGGACCAGCGAAGCAGGAGCGTCTGTTGCGCTCACAACAAGCCGCCCAGGAGCGAGCAGGACCCGCAGCGGTCGGCGATGACTACGGGGAGGACGCCGGGGGCGATTTTGAGGAGCCGGGTGAGATTGACGCGTTTGATCTCGCAGAGCCCCAAGACGTCCACGGCAAGCTGCCAAAGGACTTCTTCGACAACCTTGCCTCGACCAAATGGAAAGAAAGAAAGGAGGCGTTGGAAGCCTTGTACGCCATCGTCAACGTGCCCAGAATCAAGGACGCTGATTTCGGCGAAGTCAACCGCAGCTTGGCAAAATGCATGAAGGATGCCAACATTGCAGTTGTCACCCAGGCAGCGCAGTGCATCGAGCTGTTGGCCAAGGGTTTACGCAAGGGGTACTCCAAGTATCGGTCCACCGTCATGCAGCCGATCATGGAGAGGTTGAAGGAGAAAAAGGCAACAGTTGCCGATGCGCTCGGCGCCGCTCTAGACGCGGTCTTCATGTCCACCGACCTGACGGACTGCCTCGAGGATATCACGGCGTACCTCGTTCACAAGAACCCCCAAGTCAAGGAGGGTACCATGAAGTTTCTCGTCCGGTGCCTGCGCACTACGCGGGATGTACCCAGCAAACAGGAGATTGCCACGATTGTCGAGTCAGCGAAGAAGTTGCTCTCGGAAGGTAGCGAAGTCCTCAGATCCGGTGGCGCCGAGGTACTTGGAACGATCATGAAGATTATCGGCGAGCGGGCCATGAATCCCCATCTTGAGGGCCTCGACGACATTCGCAAGACCAAGATCAAGGAGTTTTTCGAGACTGCCGAAGTTAAGGCCAAGGACAAGCCAAAGCCGCCACCTGCACCGGCGGGACGCGGACCGCCAGGAGCAGGCGGACCGAAGAAGATGATGGGCGGGGCGAAGAAGGCATCCGGCGCCGCCGTGAAAAAGCCAGCTCCCGCAGCTGCTGCCCCACCTCCGCCAGCCGCCGAGCCGCTCCCACCACAGCCTACGTCCCGGGCCGCTCCGGGCAGCAAACTTGGCATGCCGAAGCCTGGTGGCCTGGGAGGACTCAAGGCCCCACAGAAACGGACTCTCGCAGGCCCTGGTAGCCTGGCTTCACCCCGCCGGCCCGCAGCTGCTCCATCCCCTCCTCTGGACGAATATGAGCCTCCAGCATCACCCCCAGCGAAGCCAGCAGCGCCCCGTATTGGGCTCGGCCGAGGAGGACTTGCCGGTCGTTCGCTGGCCAAACCTGCGGCCCCAGCCATTCCTGCAGCGCCCCCATCGCCGACTCCCGTTTCCGGACTTTCACCGATCGAGCGTGCCGAGCTTGAGGAACTTCGTGATGCTAATGAGCGCCTGCTCAAGCAGCTCGAGGACGCTCGTCATGACAGGTCCAAGCTCATGTCTGAGATTCAAGAGCTGAAGAACCAGAACGCTGGTCTGATTGAAGATCACACGCGTGATGTCCTATCCATCAAGGCCAAGGAGACGCAGCTCGTCAGGGCTCGCAGTGACGCCGAGGCGGCTGAGGCAACCAACGAGCGTCTGCGGCGTGAGCTCGATCGTCTTAAGCGTGCACTGAGCAAAGCCGAGGCCTTTGGCGTTGGGCCTGGGAGTCCTAGCTCGCCCAATCCTGGCATGATGAGCCCCACACATGACGATGCCGGCATTTATCGCGATGGCGCGGCACCGTCAGGTGGCAACAGGAACCGCATGAGCTTCACAAGTACGATGAGCGAAGAAAAGGAGAACGGAGAGGGCGTCGCTGCCTACCCACGCAACAAGCTGAGCCCCGAAGTTAGGTACGCTGGTAGCACGGCTAGCAGTGGGCGAGGCAGCCCTGCTCGGGGCTTCCGCCGCGAAACAGCCATTGACGAGAGGGAAACCCGTGGCATCGACAGCACAGTCGGCTCGGCCTACCCTAGCCAGACGGATAGGTCCGGAAGTAGGGCTGGCAGCCGGACTGGAAGCAGGCTGGGCGACGCCCCGACAGCAGGAGCCCCAGGTTCCGGCGTTGAGAGCTGGAGGAGAGCAGCTGAGGTTACAAGCCAGCTCAAGGCCAGGATTGAGCAGATGAAGGTACATTTGAACGTCAAACACACATAGCAGCGAATGCTAACGTAGTCACAGGCAAAGCAAGGTCTTAGGCCGTAGAAAGGTCCCCCACCGCCTCCTCCCTATCGACCTTATTCTTGTTCGGAAAAGCGCTAAGTTTTATGGAGTCGAATTCTTTCTTTCCCGTGGCGCTGCAGCACAATTCTAGGGTTGTGTCGGCCCATGGTTCCTTTTGAATGCATTTACGGGGCGTCTGACATGAACCATACCCTCTTCTTGGAGCATTATATGGATGATGCTTGGCTGTTGGCTGTTACGTCTGTATTAAGTTTTTCCCCCGAAGCGGTTATCACTACGATGTCTGACATGAGAAAATAGCGATGGTTGATGGGCTTGGGACTGGGCTGGCTTCAAGTCTTGTCGTTGATACAGGTCGGATCGGTCTCTCCCGGGTCATGGGCTGGTAATAGGGGTTGTAGCTAATGTTTAACGTTGAATATATTTCTCTAACCTGCAACCGAGCGCACACAACAGGAGGTGGTGGTGAGATGGCGGTGAGATGGCGGGGGTTCGGTAGGGAAGATGCAATGCTTGTTTGTAGAGAAATCGAGTTCCGTCGTCGGGTTGTCGCGAGCCTGCCCAGCAGTCCCGAGAAGAGGTTTAAATTGTACATCGTGCCCAAGGACCTCTCGGGTCACATACTTTGTGATTTCGAGCGCTGCATCTCAACGACGAGTGCCATCCCCACTGTGGTGTTTCCAACACCCAACCACAGATCATGTGGTGAGTCTCCCCCCAAGTTGCATGCAGCAAGGACAACCCTTCAACAAAACAATCGTCCAGTTCGATTCCAATCGAAAAGACCCGAACCCCGTGCAAATGCCACCATTTTCAGCATCTCCCTGAACCTCCATCACGTCGTTCCAAACGGCACGCCGCAGACATGACCCACACCGGCAGACGGGAAGGCGCATTCCATCCACATCCAGAGCCCCCGCCCCTTTCCGTTCCGTCATGGAACGCTGCGGTGTGGATCCTGCAGCCCTAGCGTTCCCCCTCCCACCTCACGGCCCCTCCCAACATGAACCCCTTTTCTGCAGGTCTTTTGCATCCAAAATCAGAGCGCGTGAATCGTCTAGTGGTTAGGACATTTGCTTCCCAGATACTAAGCTCTAGTAGCAAGGAGCCCGGGTTCGAATCCCGGTTCGCGCACACCTTTTTTGCGCTTATTCGTTCATCAATACCCGTTTATTTATTTATTTTTGGGGTGCCCTCTTATGGAAATTATGGGAGAGGGGTCGGTCGAAGTTGTGATGCTTGGCTCGCCTGTCCGTCCTTTTGCAGCTGATGTAGCGCTGGATTACTTTTGCGCCCTGGCTGACGGTTCCAATTGGTTCCGAAAAGCGGGTGTCGAGCTGAGACTTGCGTCTCCGATGTTTGGAATTACGATGGAGAGGGGACATTGTTTTGGTGATCGATCCCCAGGGAGCCGTCACTTTTGGGGCTTGCAATTTGGTGATCCGCTGTAGGTATTTGACGGGCGCCGCTCTTGAAAGTCATGAGGCAAGGAGTGAGGGGTTATTACAGTACCCTTTCTCTAAGGAGAACCTTGGGGAATGCATCAGAGCTGTCATTGGGGCTCCGCGGTGTTGATCGGAAGGAGGTTATGGTCATGGGTAGGAGGCTCGATGCGTTGAAGTGGAGGCATGTTTTCTGGCGCCGATATCCGCAAGTCTTCAGGGGCGCCCTGTTCAGCACACCTCGCAGAGTCAAGAACGTCATAGATGACAATGGTTTCGAATACACGTCCAAGGGAGCGGCTAGGCGAAATGGCGTCGAAAGCGCGTAGCCTTCTATACATGGCATGCTAGCTACCAATTCTGACATGACCTGGACGAAGGGCCTTCGCCATAACCTCAACGTCTCGCCGAGATTAGCGCCTACCATCATCGACCCATCCACTCGGGCCCGCTGGCCGTTAAAGGATTTCATCAAATCCAACCTCACCAACATCGACATCCATCCCCTCAATCTCCTCCGCCTTGACTTTGATATCCTCGGTTTCTTGGTTAATCTCCCCCATCTCCTCCGTCTCCATCTTGACCTCACCCATCCCCTCCATCCCCGCCTTGACATCCTCCTGCTTTTCCATAGCTCCCCACTCAAGTATGTACTCCAGCTCTTTTTCCAACCTCCTCCTCAGGGGCGCCGGCACCGACATCCTGGCCGGCGGCAAGATCACCTTACCCGGCTGCGCCATGCCCTCCTTGCCCTGCTGCCAAGCAGGCACAAACGTGCCGAGCCGTACCTCAAGCGTCGGATTACCCTTGACCACTTCGTACAGGACACGCCACGCCGCATTAAGCGCCTCGTCGTCCTCGAGATCCTCGCCCATCGTCTCCGGGCCGCGGGACGTGCAAAAGTAAAAGACAAAGTTGGCGACAAAGTGCTGTGTCATCTCACCTACCAACCGGGGATGGGTCGTGGGGTTTCGGCCAATGTACGCCTGCTCCATGCAGTTCTTGTTAGATATCTGCCGCTCTGAAGAAGAAGAAGAAGAAGGGGAAGAAGGAGAAGAAGAAGATGAAGGGGAGAAGAGGGATGTGGTGATGCGGGAACATACCTTGACATCGCGGAGAAAGGTGCTGGGCACAAAGGCCTTGTAGCGGAACAGAGTCGTCGCGAGCTCGGAGCAGAGGTGGTCGTCAGTCTGAGAGGGATGCGCCGAGGGAGTCTCGGGGTAGTACGGCGGGAGCTTTTCGGTAAAGTTCGTCTTGAGGGCAGGCAGAGTTCGACGAAGAGCCTCGGCGCGGGATCCTGCCGACGACAACGACACCAACGCCAACGGCGGCAGCAGCGCTGGGGCCATGGTGTTGTCTTTGGTGGTTTGTGATTGCAGTTGTGATACAACGGGGATGCTGGACAGTGGAGGAGAAAAGGATTCGCGCTGCTGCGTCGTCTGGGAAGAATATTTTGTTTGTTTAATCGGCCGTCGTGGGGTAGACCGCAACGCAAGGGAAGGTGCACTGCGCGACGATGATGGCCGTTATACAGCAGGTACATTTTTGTGTGCCTGGGGGGGCGGGCATGTGTGCGAGCTTTGAACGTTCCGGCCGGGTCGAGATCGAAAGAGGGAGAACAGAGTTTGGTGGCTTGCTCTTTCTCTGACTCCTGCTCTTGCCCTGCTTTGCTTTTCTTTGTCAACTGACCTCTGGATGGATGGATGGATGCCTTCCCATCGAGCTCCCCCCACCCCCCCAAAAGTCTATTTTCTCCTTTTCCTTCGACATCGAACTCGGCTCCGGCGGACAGTCATCCGGGAGCGTTTCCGCTCTGGAAACAAGCCGCATCATGCTATGGGAACCTCGAGTTACCGGCGGATCTCCCCGCTAGTCTTTGCGGTGGTGTAACTCGGATCAGAGACCCGGCAGGACGACGGGACAAGGCTCGCTTCATCGGGTACAAAGACAGATGAAACATTGGCCAGAATCTAAGATATCAGATTTCAACTTCCAACTGCGAGTTTGACAGGCGCCACAGCCGGTGAACAGTCAAACCATTCCTCGACGCGTTAGTTTGCGTTATGCGAGGCATTTTCATTCATCACAAGCCCAGAGGCTCTTTGTATCCAATGGCTGCCCTGCTCGCGCTTACGTCCGGCGCTCGCTCACTGGCTCGTCACCATGGGACCAGGGGTACACGGATCAATGCTTGCAAGTAGGGCAGAAAGTCCTGTCGTCGGGTGTAGCAGGATACTCGTCTATCCCATACGTGCTGTTGAGCGTGATCTCCCCGACAATCTTGCCGCTCTCTAGCCGTATATATGTGTCCACAGCCCCATCCCCGAGCATGTCTTTCGACACAACAACCTGTCTCGCGCCTCTGATCCACGTCCCATAACCCCCATACCCCGAGTGCTGTCCAAAGCAAAGGTTCACTCCGCTCCCCTTGACATCCATCCCGCTAAAGGCCCTATCCCACCTCACGCACCATGTGTTTCCATGGTCATGCCCCGAAAACACAGCCATCAGCCCCTTCATACCAGCCACGGCTTCCATAAATGGGACATCCTGCCCCCCATAATCACAAGTCCCATCGTCAACCCCATCCTCGCACCACCCCTGCCCCTGCATCGCAACCGGCACATCGGCATCAATTCCCGGCTGCTTGTTCGGGTCAACCCCTTCGTCCTGGAATGCCCTCGACGCATTTGTGGGTATATGAACAAACGCCAACGAAGGCACAACTCTCCCTGTGTCATTCACAATCCCCTCGTTTGTGCTTTTCCACCAGTCCACCACCTTTCCATCCACCCAATCCGGCAGTCCAACCCTCTTCCCCTCCTTGTCCCTCTCCCGAAACTTGAAGCCGCCCCTACTGTCAAAGAACCACAGCAACAGTTCTGGCGCGCAGATATCGCCGTCGTCACAGTCTGCCCCGTAGACGGGGAAGTAGTAGTTGGACACACCCACGTCCCCATCCACCATGCTCTTTGTCCGCGCGTTGGCGTAGCGCTGCTCGCGGGCGAGAATTCCGGCGCGCGAGAGGTTATACGAGCTGTCGTGGTTACCATAGGTCGAAGCCCATGTGAGGTTTCGATCGACGAGGGGAGCAACGATCTGATCGGTGTAGTGGGATGCGTTGGAGAGGTACGTGTTTTCGCCCGTGATCAGGTCGCCGTTGAGGACTACGAGGTCGATGTCAGGCTCGGAGGAGAGGATCGATTCAATCACTTTGACGCTGTTTAGGTCTTGTTGGGGGCCCCATGATGTCCAGGCGTCTGCGTGGGGGAGGCGTCGTTAGCTGGGGATCCGGAGGGATGGTGGGGGGAAGGGGTCACGCACTTTCGCCAAAGTGGAGGTCCGAGAAGATGGATATCTGGAAAGTTCCCGAGGGAGTGAACTTGAGAGGCCCAAATCGATTTGGGCTCGCTCGTGGTTGGTACTGAGGGCGGACGAGGTGAACGACGGCAAGGATGGCTGTGAGGAACATCGTGAAGCCGAGGAGGTCGGTTACCCTCCACCTTGCGCATCGGAGTGAAGAATGGGCGCGCTGCCCGCCGATTTTGATATATCCACCCATTTTGGGATGTTGTCTCCTCGACGCGGGGCACTGGGCGGCGGGATAGCGTTCGATGGCGTCGAAGACGGGGCGTGCTTGCTTCACCCATGCGGCGACGGTTTTGTCTGGAGTGCCGCACAAGCCTTCCCGGCGCCGGTGATGTAGGCCATCAAGATATTAAAGATATAAATGAAGAGCCCGGATCATACAAGAGCCAAGTCTGCACTACGTTGGGAGGTTCGTTGTTGGCATCGGGATCCAGGGGTCGCGAGCTTTGGCGTTGAGCCGACAAGCGGCGCGAGGAGCGCGGGGCAATTGGGCGAGTGTACAAGAAATGGAAACATTAAACTCAAAAAATGTGGAGGAATCATTTCTAAGTCATGTTTCCGAGTCACGAACAAGCTTATAAAAGTCTCGTATACTTACTATATCTAAATATACTCCAAGAGAATCCAAAAACATTATGATTCACATCACCTACGATGCGTCCTTCAAGCTCGCTCCTTCCCAACCCCGATATCCTGTCCGGTTCAGCTCGGGCAAGTGGGGCCGATCACCCCCACCACCGGCACCAGCGCGATCTCCCGCACGTCCCCGGCTCCCCGTCCACCGTTGCGTTGCCGAGACCTCTCCGCGCTGAAAAACCGAATTAGATTCTCACCATCTCGCCGTAGCACTAAACAAGACATTGCTAAGAAAAAGCCCCATTTCTGAGAAATGATCAATCACCTTTAACCACAACGGTGCGCGCGATTCCATCGTCTCCCCGCCATCCTAAATCCAACGACATGTCACGCCTCCCAACACCCACCACCTAACAACAACACGAGCGGTCAACACCCTCCCAAATCGAATCCATGTGACACAAGCAGCGGGATCACTCGACCTCCCGCACTCGCGCAGGCGGGGAAATAGCTGCGGTTGGATACGGTACCCTTTACTAACCACCCTCACCAGCCACCTCCCATTCCCATCACCCCCTCGCGGACCTCACCATCGCAAACAGCCCGGATCGCCAATGAGAAATACCCCATCCAGCCATTACGTAGTTACAGACACGCGCGCCAGCCGGTAAGGATCCATACGCAGCGAACTTGTTCCATTCGTTCCACTTGCCTTAGCGCCGATTAAAAAAAAAAAAGAGCATTTGGAAAGAAAAACAAGACCGGCGACCACATCTGCCGTGGTGGCGTGGGCCGGGATCACCCACGCGCACCTCACCTACAGCATCCAACCCACAGATACGCACTGTTGCCGTCCCTGGGCAGCGCCATTGGGAGTCTTGGGAGGAGACTTACCGCCCGCGTTCAGAACGGAACGTCAGGAAGTAGGTGTGCGTCTGTGTTGTCGCATCCCACCAGTCAGCAGCCCAGAGCGCCAGCCTACCCAGCCCAGCCCAGCACAAAAGCACGGCTGAATGGTCAAACAAGAGTCCAATTTTGGTTGGGCGCCTCCACAGAGCGCAAGAGTTTGGGTCACACACCACTGAAACCAGCGATCAATCGGAGAAATAAATCATGTTCCGTCAAGTGCCGGCCGAACAGGCGAACGAGCGCAAACCGTTTCCAAACGGCATGATGCGCCCAAAGCCCCAAAACATCCATAATTGTGCGCCTGATCGAAGAAGCGAAAGAAGAAGTGAATTTTGTTATCTTCTCGATATTTGGTGTCTACTACAACGCCAAAACCCGGTTTGTTTACTCCTGCCCCAAAATCTCATGTCAAGAAAATGACAGGTATAAACGCTAATAAAACAGCCGAGTCCAAGGAGCGCCGCGCCTATGCAGCGATGAAGCAAATAACCCGCCCTGCTGTTGCCAGTAAAACAAATCGTGTGAGAAATCAGATGTAAACATAGCACAATGGCGAGCCTCCAACAGTGTTCATGACGTCCTTGATCTTGACCACTCCAGCCAGGGGTGAGATATCCATAGGATCCTCGACCGTGGTGTTGGGGCTGGGGAGGAGGTCGAAGAAGAAGGTGGTTCCCCAGACGCCCTGGCGATTGGGAAAGTCCAACATTTGCCAGATCCAGTAGAGCCGATCAACCTGAGCGTGGTGGAGGTAGAACGCCGGGTCGTTGGGCGAGATGAAGGGGTCGCCGCCGGGGTCGCCACCGATAGTAAAGTGGCCGCCTCCGTGAACGCCAACTGGGTTGGTCGACCTGCGCGGATCACCGTTCTGGCTCCATGTTAGACCTCGACACGTACTCTAGGGTTCCAAACGTACCATTTCCCCCATAAAGTCGCCAATATTGGTCTTCTTGAGGATGAGGTCGGTCGAGTTGCGGAACGAGGACCACTTCGAGGCAAAGTAGGGGTTGAGATCCCGCTTCAGGCAGCGCGGGTTATCAGCATATGGATCCGGCTGTCCAGTCGTGTTTGGGCTCCCGTAGATAGGCAACGTGACGGGGCCGAGGTGAAGCTTCATATCCTTGAAGGGCCCCTTGGTGACGCAGCCGCCACCGGTGCCGGGTGGGAAGGACATAGCCGTCGTCGAGCCGGGGAAGATGAGCTGGAGGCCAGCATGCGGGACAGCTGCGCCATCGCTGCCAAGTGACGTATCGGAGCCGTCAAAGACGGGGGAATCACGAGGCGAATCAACATCATAACCCCATTCCCAATATGGAAGGTTACCTGTGTCACCAGTCAGCCCTCGTCAATTTACCCGGCGGTTGGTAGTGCGGCTCCGTTCTCACCATTGTAGCCGCATTCCTGCAGCTTCTTCTCATACGCGTGGATGTAGTACCGGTGCCACGTCAAGAAGTTTCCCTGGGGCACGGTTAGTATCCGGAGGCTCGGGGGTCGCAAACGAGGAACCTACAGTCAGGTGGATGAAGATTGTCTGGTTCATGTGCACATAGACAAAGTCGTCGAAGAGAGACTTTGACCCGGGTGCGGCGCCCGGCGGAAGGAGGGACGGCTTGGCCTGGACGCACTTCACCGCCGCAATGAAGTTCTTGCGTTGGTTTGGTGAGAGCGTTCGCCTGTCCGTGGTCAGTACCCGTGTAGGCAATGTCGGTCCGAATCTCCGGGGGTGCACCTTGGGGGCTCGGAGACCGGGGCTGGGAGCAGACACACCATTCTTGGCGGAACTTGAGGTTACTCAAGTTACAGCTCCCCTTGAGATTGCCCAGGGAGTTGAGAACGGCAATGGAGTTGAGGCCAGCGAGGGCAAGTCCCTTGTCGACGGCCAACTGGCCCCAGTCGGGCAAGCTGAAGCCGGAGACGGTTGACGCCGCCGCAGCAGCGAGGCAAAGATATGTTTTACCCAACATCTTTGCCGCTTACACCCCGGTTTGCTGGCCGGCGGAATGAATGAATAGGGTGGGGTTGTTGCTGGATATCCAGATGGACTCGAGACAAAAAGAAGGGATCGACACGCTTGTTATTATAGGAACCAGTCCATGAAGCTGTCCGCTGTTCGGCGCGGCCCTCGCCCTGCAATCTCAACTCTGGCCCTGCAACGTCTTGGCCCAAGTGTCCAGCGAACCGGGCAACCCAGCCGCCCCGTGGGCATGTGTTGCAACCTCAGTTTCCCATGACGGGAAAGGAAAATCGTCAGGGAGGGCCCTTGGACGGAGTCGCAACGAAACGCTGCAAAGGGGACAGCGGGCGCAACCATCATGCAAGCCGTTGTTAGGGTCGCCGAGCAAGGGCTGTCCGAATAAGGCCTGAAATAGCCCAGGCCCCTGCTACCTCTGCTGGGATCCTGCCGTGCACCCCCGCGACTAACTGCAGAAACGTCCCCGCACGGCCGTGGATTTTTTGGAGTTGCTTGCACGGTGGTTCGACGGCGACGGCCAGCAGCCGGAGCGACAGACCGTTTGGGGCGCCCTCGGGGGACTAGTCAGGATCCTGCAGGCTGGAACGAGGGGCGGATGGTCCCCCGTGCCGTCTCGCGAACGGACGCGGCGCAGGATTCATGCCACTTGTCGCCAACCACTGAGGAAACTGAAGAAGGCGCCACCGTTCCATCATGTTTCCCTTTGCGCTGCGAGCATTGTGTGGTTGACGAATGAGCGGATGCGATGTGTGTCACCATGACCTCCCACTCCCACGTTTCCCGCCAAACAGGCGCGAGCCAAGGGAGCTTCCTCGCTGGGGAGACAAAGGCTGTTGCGGTTTTGCGGTAAAAACCTGTGAAACCTCAGTCGGTCTGGTCGGCCTCGTGGCTTTTGCTCGCAAGGAAATGCAGGTAAATCCCTGAGGCGGTGTTGCAGTATTGGCCGGGTCCTGCGTTTCCTCCGCGTCATCGTCGACACCATCACGAACCTTCCGGCTCTCGGGCACCGTGAGTGGCATTCGATAGTGGCGTTTTGCGGCGTATCCGGCCATCGAGCCGGCGGCAGATGAGAAGACCACGTTTTTCCTGGATATCGCGAATTGCAGGTCGAAAGAAGGAACCGACGTTGTCGAAGCTGCCGCGGGGAAGGTGCCCTGCAAAGATGCAATGCAGGAGAGATTGCACGCTACCCACCTTGGTAGCTTGGGAATCTCAAGCATGTCTTGCAGGCTACTCTTTCCCCCTCTCGGCCCAGCAGATGGCACGGGAAACCGCAAACGGGCGCAACCATATTGCCTTCCTCACCAAACCCGGATTTCGTGTTCAGGCTCTTCATATCAAGCGAGAGGCCAAGCCAGCAATGCTTGGAAGTTGAGATAGCCGAACGCGCAGTGTATGGTGCGCTGCATCAATGGCTGAGGCTCTTCGGCTCGTTTTCTCGCGCGCGTCGGCCATAATTCTTCCCAGATGTTTAAGCGACCCAAAACATCAAGCAGCTGGATCAAACAGAGCACGTCACCGTCCCCTCCCCCCCCGGCGAGTTTCCGATCTTCCAGGCGGAGAGGCCCTCACAAACTCCCAACACCACATCAGATTATTTTCTCCCACCAGCAACCTGGTCACCACGCTCCAAGATAGGATTTGATCATGGCCAATTAAAACCGCGTTGCAACCACACCTTCTGTACCGCGGTCAATGGCAAGCTACCTGTGCAGCTCTACAGGGTAACTCAGCCCCCAGACACATGCCATCGAGCTTGATGCTGCTTGCGCCTGCACCTGCATCGCGGGGTGAGGGTGAACGCGCAGCACTGAGCTGACTGGTCCCGTATTCCTGGAAACCTCGTGGTCAGGAGGATGCCCGGCCAATATCAGGACAGCAGTGCTACCCTCCTGCCTTTGCATGATAGGCAACGGTTAACTCGATTCGGATAATCAGGCGAATACAAGGCAACCCCGTGTGTGCCAACTGCTACGTTGCCACTGACCGGCGCTCACCAAGGCGCTATCGACAACAACAAGGGGCTCGAGGGTCCTCAACTCGGGTTCGATGCTATTCCCGAATTTCCCGATGCTCGTCAGCATGCTGACGCCCAAGCGCCGGTGACAGGAAGGAGCCCAGTACGTGCATGGAGACGACGGCATACCAGGGCTGTGCTCGGATCGTCTACCAAGCACGTGGCGCCTGCACTGTCCTGCCAGCACAAATGAGGTACCAGAAGTACATCTGTCAGTAATCTCACATATCTCAGGGGCAGCCTTGGCACTGCAGATGGTCGAATCGTTCTCTTTGCCGTAATCCGATGGCGAAAGCGCCTCCGAGAAGTGATGATCTCGGCGACTGGGGTGAGCCGCCGAGACCCGACTACACACCGAGAGGACGACGTGGCAGCCATTTTTGGACTAAACGACTGGTTCTCATTTTGACTTTCCACATCCGGCATCACGATTATTGACTGAAGTTGCATTACGTATGATTTGTTAGGTACGCGGTCTACCCTCAACTATCGATGTTACCCCGAATCCGGATCTAAAGATGAAATGTGCCGAGAGGTCCTTGATACCCGTTCTCCGCAAGATCAAGTCTTGAGGTCTGATCCTTGCTTTCGCGTGTCTGTATCCAGGTTATCCCTTCTTTCGAGTCGGTTGCCAGTCCGGCAAGCAGAGTTAACGCGGCTGGTTTTCATTTACCAACACCGTGGGATGACGTTACATCACTCCCGCGATAGACCTAATACGCCCGCTCGCGCTGCGTGCGTTGTCAAGGGAATTGCAGGGCCTCCCAGGTCCCGTGTTGTTGGAGAGATCTGTCCTACCGTCAACACGCACACGCCTTGTCCGGCGGTTTTCAGTTGAAGCAGTTCTTGAGTCCCATTGGCTTGCTCTGCCGCTGGCGTCAAATACCCCTAGAGCCCGCGTCTTTTATTGCTTGCCTTGTCTTACCTGCTAGCCGCACTCGCAGCAACTCTGACCTCTGTGTCACCAGACTTGAAACAGCCAGGTTGCACTATTGACAGTTGGCGCCAAAGTTGACGCCCTCGTGACAACTCAGTGAGGACTGGTTTCCTCGGGGACGACGGATGCCTGTTTCTGACTAGATCTGCCTTGGCCACCGAGGCAACTTCTTGGAGATCTCAAAATAGACTCTTCACAGCGCCTCCCTGCTACTGGCACTTGGAGGTCGGCGATCTGCCCAAACCAGACAGCCGGCACGGGAAGGCTACCCGTGGTTCATGGCCGCAGCTGCCCGACGAACCGCTCCAGGTCCAACTGAAACGATACACTGAAGCAAGGCGTCGATAGTCTCCTCGCGGATTACGAGTTCCCCGGGATCACCCTCTCGGCAGTTACGATAACCCACCTCTCAAGCAGTCATGATCGGCAAGGCGTCAGCTGAGCTTCTTGAGGATCTGGCTGCCGCAATTATCGCCATGTCGGTGGCAGCGAAGTGCTGCGAGTGAGCGGCGCTTTGAACGGCCTGATCTCCCCCTTTTTTGCGCACCTCGGGAGTGCTCCCTTCCGTGATCGGCCCCCAGCCGCTTCCTGAGATAGCTGGCTGGAAGGAGGAGATAAACGGAGACGGAAGGGCGCGACTCGGCAAGGGCCATACGCGCCATTGCTGAACAAGGATTCTGTGGGTATCGCCCCTCTCAGAGCTAGGCTGGCGGTTGTCCTCAGCGAGCACTTGTCAAATAGCAGACTAGGAGCCTCTGGGCCACCACGCCTATTGGCGGTTCTTCAAACGTGATGGAGGATGTGCAAGTCAAAAAGCCGTAGCCTGGCCCGTGCAACGGAGTTGAAGATGAAGAGCGAACGCCGGATGGGTTTGAATTCTTTTGTCTTTTTGTCATAGGGTACTGCGCTCACAGCTTGAACGATAAAATGAGAGGCCCTGTGAGCTCATCTGGCAGAAGTGTCGCGTTTTGCATCCTCGCCTCTATTTGAGTTTGTAATCCTTCCTGGTGATCAAGCAATTCCCGCTCATAAAGTTCGCGCGACGTCTTCAAACAAACCATGTGGCCCGTCTGTTCTTCAACTAGTAAATCAACAGTCCCACGCTAGCAGCAACACCAGTCCCCATGATAAACCCCAAATAGACCATGCGTCCAAGAAGCTTCAGACCAGCGGTATCCCACGCTCCCAGCCCGCACGGCGTGCGTTTCTCCTTCAGCATCCATAGCGTGTAACAGCACGCATATAACCCAACTCTTCCCTCTCAACGCCAGTACCCAGCGTGTGAAATCCTCAAAAATGTCCGTCTCACAAAGCATCATTCCGCAAAGAGCACGATGGTCAGCAACAGCCAAGGGAAACCTTTTCGTCGTGAGACATTGGTTGAGCAACCAATACCACTCCCCCGAATCGTCGAGCCTCTTCCTGCCAAGAAACTCCTCTCCAACATCCATCCGCTCCAGCTAGAGGAGAATGTCGGGGGTGGACAGGGGTATTACACGACCGTGAGCATCCTGGAGCCGGTGATGCGGATTGAGCGGTCTGGGGAACGACTGCGGAATGGCGGGCGGTCGGTGTATCGGATTATTTTGAATTTTAAGATGCAGTTGGGTATTAATAAGTCGTTCGAGTAGGTTCCATCTTTGGTTGGGAAGTGGGAGCAAGGTTAATATCAAATGGGACAGGTTGGAACGACACAGTCGAATTTTCGATTCGGTTAGTGTGCGGTATCTGTATCGCAGTGGGGAGAGGCATGATCTCCTTCCTAAGGGGGATGGAGTTGCTTCGGATATCCAGCTTACGCGCGAAGAAGGGAATACGACCGAGGTGGATGCGGGTATTAGTGGGAGTCTTGCGACCGGAGCTATTCCGGCTTTTACGGTCCATGCTGGACACGCGAAGAAACTCACCTATGAGAGGAAACTGCGGAGTTGGAGAAAGTCTTTGGCGTATGAGATCTGTAGGTTCACTTTGTGCGGCGTCAGCTCGGATACGTACTGATATGAGGCAGACCCCCCACTCCCAACACGAAACGAAGGCTATACCAGCCTCCTCGGGACTCTCTCCATACGCCCCATCGTTCCCGAATCGTACTTCCGCGTCTCATCAGCCCACGCAAAACGATGCTGCTGCAGACGCATGCGTCCCTGGCGCTGTCGTCAGCGCCGGTCAAGGCACCAGCCCTACAACAGAGCGGCGCACTGGACGGGCCAGACGGAAGCCCAGCTTCACTTGTGGACGCCCGAGATCTACGACAATATCAACTACCCGCTGACCATTACCCGTGAAGTCGACGCCGATATCATCGATAATTTGCTGAATCAAGACACGTCGTACAGCGTGCAGGAGCTCCGGCGCTATCTCCACTTTGATTTTGACGTCGAGGTTCGTCTGCGGGAGATTGGATGGGGATTTTGGGGCCTGTTCAAGTCGTCGTCGCAACCGCCGGAGATTCGAGCTAGGAACGATTCTGGAAAACCGCTGCCGCCGGACAGAAGCAAGTTTTGTGTGTCGTGCTGCTTGGAGAGGATTAACTGGCCGAGGTATGAGACAAGGGATTTGCAGGTTGAGGCTGAGGAGCAGGTGCGTATCTTTGTCAACAGACTCGTGGCCGGGTGTTTGTGAGAGCTAACACTGGTGCAGACGGCAAGGTTTGGTTTCGTACGACAGCTTCAGTCGACGGAGGAATACCAAGCTCAGGCACAGAATGCTGTGATACAAGCAACGACGGGGGGAAGACCGCTTGCACCAACCGTTCCTGGTATCGTTCCTGGTGCAGTTCCTGGTTCTTCGTCCGGTGCTGTGTCGAGCGATGCTCGCCTCTACAGGCGAATATCTTTCTCGCCTAACCGATTCAGGAGAACGTTTCGTGGGAGCTCAGCGGCTTCTGAAAACGCGCCGCTGATCGCTGTAGACCAGGAAAAAGCCAGGGAGCGGGAGCATGGGCGTCGACGGAGGAGGGGAAGTAGTAGTCATAGACCGCCTTCGGTGTTGACAGTGTCGGAGAGTAGCTTTGATGAGATTGTGGTGGAGGAGGAAGAGGAGTTTCCAAGGGGAAGGAGACGGGGTGATCGAGGTATTGACAGTCGCCAGTCGCCAGGGGGTGCGCGGGGGGAGTGGTCGTTTGTTTCCAAGTCCAGGGGTGGTTGAGGTGTTTGGCCATGGCGTTGTTTTTGATTTCTTGATAGCATGGCATAGCATAGCATGGCGTTTTGTCCTCTTGTGCTTGGTGATTCCTTTGTTTGATGGGTGTGTTGTGCCCCTGAGCCTGTGGATAAAAAGGTTAGGGTTGAGGTGTGACGCAAGTTGAAGTGCGGGCAATCGATCGCTGTTCGCTGCTCAGCTGGCCGCAATCGTGTGGGGGTGGTGGTAAGTTAATTCTCTAGAAGGGGGTTTCTACGTGCCTTCCTGAAAAAACGGATGCTAATCGAAGAATCCAAATTCCACCACTGACGCAGTTGACTGGCAGAAGGGCACAAATCAAGGCAGAACCAGTTGGGGATGAGCGACGAGGTTGAGCCGGGGAACGCGCTAAACTTCGGCGGCCGTTAGCGGCCGCCCCACGTTCTGGGCCCAGCTGGGGCTTGCCATTTCTTGCGGTCTTGATTGGCCAATTCCGCAGAGAAGGGAAGCCACGACGCAATGTGTCGCGGGCGATGATGTCAAAGCTGAGGTCATCGGCGCTGCTCGCTGTGGGCTTGACAGCGACAGCAGCGTCACTGCGCTCAACGCTGGCAGAGACCGGATGACGCTGCTGCACGTCAACAGACCACATCGCACTATAGGTATTTTATGAAAGGCACCTCGTGCCCGTGAGCAATCATCCGCTGCAACGGGCACTAACTCTACAACTCTGCAACGCCCAGACATCATCTCTTTGATCCACCCACAGCGCCATGGAGGACGCGATTCCTGATGTTCCGGGTGCCTATCCCGGCACTCCTTCTGATGAAGCCGGCCCGACCCCATCGCCTGCTCCGCGCCATCACCAGACTTCGTCCCATCGCCATCAGCACGAGCACCACGAGCACGACAAGCTGCACAAGTCCAACCACCCCCATGGACATCGACACACGGATTCGGGAGTGGGCCTGGTCGACTCGCAGCCCATCTACCCTTCTGCCGTTGACGAGGCCAAGCCCCGTGCGTTTTCGGAGAACACTGCCGCTCCGACTTTCCTGGCATACGAGCCCAAGCGCTCTGCATCGCCGCAGGAGTCGAATTACACCCATGCATCGCGCATCGATGGAACCGAGGAGCCCGCGCGAAAGCCTGTGCAAGAGCCCGTTCAAGCGCCCGCGACAGAAGAGATCGATCATGCAGACGGCAAGACCGGCACCAAGACAAAGCCTGGCAATACTACACCGCCGTACTGGGGCGACCTCCCCAAGTCCATGAGGGGCGGTATTTATAACACGGTTATGGGCCATGGAAGTCCCGGCGATAATCACGACCAGCACCACGGCCTGCCACAGAGGTCAGCACCAGATAGAGGGCACGTCACAGGGCCCACCGATCTTCTCAGCGGCGGCGTGTACAATACCGTCGCCGGACATGGAAGCCAAGATGAGGAGAGCAGGCGTCATGGCGCGTCGCATCGAGCCACCGAAGATCCCATCTCTCAGCCCGGACCCGACGCACCGCTGGCTGCTCCGCTTCCCGGAATCAATGAGGAGAAACCGCTGGATCATGTCGCAACCGAGACGGGTAGAATCGACATTGCGCGCGGATTCCTCCCCGGGACAGCCGTGGGGGACGATGTTGCGCTTGCTACAGCTACGGCTGTGACATCCCAGCCAGAGCGCGAATCACACCGATCCTCAGCCGCCCGCGGTTCCCGCAACGAGTTGCCCACATCTGGCACTGACTTCACCGCAACTCATCGCGCATTTTCTCTGAGTTCGTCCCCTGACAGCACTCATCGTCATTCCCAGGAGGTTCCGGTTCGCGATGAAATACGGCAGAACGCGGAATCGCACTCTAATAGAGATGCGATTGCTATGGCTGCTGGCGCCGGCGCTACCGGCGCTGCCTTGGCTGCATCGGAGCAGAAAGGCAAGCGTAACAAGCTTCAGAAGCAGAAGGAGCCCAGTCCCTCCGCTAGAAGTATACAGCGCAGCAAGGACGAGACCATGGATAAGACGGATAAGATCGTCACCACATCATCGCCCCCGAGACACAGCCACGATAAGGAGACTTCGCGGCCAGAGCGCAAGAGCAGCGACGAGGGATCGCCCACTAGCGAGAAGAAGCACCACGGCATCCTTGGAATTTTCCACCGGCGCAAGGACAGCAAAGGCGAGAAGGACCATAAGCAGAGTGATAGGGAGGTTGCGGAGTCCAAGTCTGAGGGGTCTTCGTATCGTTCGAGCCATAAGACGGAGGAGGCTGCCGTTGCCGCTGCGGCTGCTGGAGCCGGCGCTCACAGCTTGTTCCGCCACCACAAGGATGAGGAGAAACCCAAGGACCAGCGCTCTAGCTCCGAGCCCACGGCACGTCGGAGTGAGGACACCAAGCGCCGCTCCAGGCGTATGAGTGGCAACCAGAATGCTGCCGCTGCCGTGGCAGAGTCTGCGGGCGCCTTCGGCATTCTCTACCAGAAGCCTCAGGAGAAGGACATCAATGAGCGGCAAGGCCGCAAGTCTGTCGACACCGAAGCTCCTCCGGCTCCTCCTGAGCGTTCGCCTAAGCGACGAAGCATTACTCCACCCAGCTCGATGGCGTTCGCAGCTGAGACTGCTCATACCGCACCCTCCACTGCCCAGGGCTCGAGAAGCTACGATGCGGTTCCGTCTCACGACAACAGCGCAAAGTACGCTGGTGCGGGAGTAGCTGCTGGGCTTGGGGCTAGTTTGTTCGCTAACAACGGACTTCAGTCTCAGAAGGAGGAGAGTAACCCCTCCGACTTGACGCAGCCGCAAAGCGGCACGACGCTCTTCATCTATGAGAACCCACGAGATCCGCCCCCGACGCCGGCTAATGCCGCGGCTGCGAAGTCGCAGGTTTCCCCTGACCGGTCTCCCAAGGCTCTCTCCCCTCGCACCAGCGAAGTTGTGACCGACGAGCCTGGCAGTTACAACACACTCGCCTCCGGCACGGCATCTGGCATCCGTGGCTCTACAGCGAGCGGCTCGGACGAGACTGGCACGCGTGGTTCCGATGCACACAACCACCTTCCATCTGGTACTGCTTCCGGTGTCAAGGAAAGCATGTCATCCGACGCGGGCGCGTACTCGGCCTCTAAGTGTGAGGAGCGCACCGACGACGGCGAGTCCGGCTTATACAATATGCTTGCATCTGGCACCCCGTCAGGCGTCAAGATCGGGTCGAAGCGGTCCAGCGTGACGGAGCCCGCGTCACGCACTCTATCTAACCACGGAGACGGCCAGTATAACACGCTTGCATCCGGCACATCGTCAGGCATTGATGTTGAGTATCAACAGAGGGAACCCCAGGCGGCGAAACACGCGCTCGTTGCGGCCCCAATGCCATCTCATCACAAGGAGTCGCAGCCTGTTGGACTTACTGCCTTCCCACCGCCCGAGAAGGCACAGAAGATGAGTCCCGATGTCCTCCCCGACTCGTACAGGGCTCAGTCACATGCAACGCCCGCCACCGGTCCCGATGCCGATGCTCGCGCCCAGAGACCTCAGGAAGTCATCATGGGCCCCGAGGTCCTTCCCGATTCGTCTCGGACGCAATCACACCCCGTCCCTAGCACTGACTGCGCTCCGGTTCCTGCGAGATCGCATGCTTCGGCCGTGGACCCCGCGCTTGCCGCTGCTACGGGTGCCTGGGCTGGTAAGACGGCAACAGGCCCCGGCGGAGCGATGGACCAGAGCCGGGTGATGCACAAGTGTGAGTATTGTGGACATGATAATGATATCAGCTCACAATTTACCAAGGAAAACATGGGCAAGATGACCAAGAAGCAAGGGAGCATGGGGAACTGGTGGCGCGACGCCTGGAGTAGTGCGTGAGGAGATGAATGGCGGCGTGCGTAAGAGTATGAGACTGTACGGTGACACGACTGATGGTTGACTTGATGCCTAGCAACGATTGTAGCAGTATTTCCTCAGTATCGAATTGATGCCCGTGATGATTACCTTTTTTTTAAAGGTTTCCTTCCTTGGTTCTCTTGCCGTGTCCATCGTCTGACTGTCTGTTCCTCGTTTGTGCTCGGGTTTATTTGCTTCTGTGGGATCCCCTCTCCTGTGTTTACGTCTCGAAAGTCATTCGCCCCCCATGGGGCAGAAGTCGTGGTTGTGGACTCGTCTATCTAGATGCGGAGAAGTTACCATTCTGGTTGGTCATGTCAGCCAGGGTGGCGAACCCCAAATCCCAATGGTCTAGGGCCCGAGCCGCTAGATCGATGCGGTTTGCGGGGTTGCCGAGGCATGTTGTCTCCACGAGTTCGCCTCCTTTGTTCAACACCAACCACATCACCAACCTCATCAACCTCCACTCCAAACCTTGAGGCTTAATTCACATTCACGTAACCACAATAACAACAACAACCAACATGGCCTCAACCCTCCAAACAGCATGGGCAACCCTCATCCACACCCATCCACCTCACCGGATAGAATTCTTCGGCAACATCATGATCCAAATCATCTTCTTCTGGGTCCCCGCCCTCTCTTTTACTCTTCTCGACTTCATCGCTCCCTCGTTCTCAGCCCGTCACAAACTCCAACCCCCACCTAAACAACCCACCCTCCCCGAAATCATCCACTGCGCCCTCGTTGTCCTCCGCAATCAACTCCAAAACGTGTTGACCTCCCTATCATTACTCACCCTCGCCCGCGCCACAAACCAACCCTCCCGTTTCCGGCTCGATCCCCCCCTCCCCTCAGCACAAGAATTCCTCACCCATCTCCTCATCTGCATTCTATCCCGCGAAGTCTTGTTTTATCTCGCACACCGCGCACTGCACACACCCCGACTGTACAAAAAGATTCACAAGATCCATCACGAGTTCACAGCCCCTGTTGCGCTGGCGGCGCAGTATGCCCACCCGCTGGAGCACTTGGTTGCGAACACGCTACCCGTTGCGATCCCACCGTTGGTGTTGGGATGCCATTTGGTCACGATGTGGGGGTTTTTGGGTGTGACATTGGTCGAGACGGCTACGGTGCATTCGGGTTATGATTTTGCGGGCGGGCTGGGGAGGCATCATGATCTGCATCATGAGAGGTTTGTGGGGAACTACGGGGTTGTTGGGTTGTTGGATTGGGTGCTGGGGACGGAGGTTAAAGAGAAAGGGAAGGCGGAGTGATGGACAGCGAAGGCGGTAGGTAGTGGGTGTGATGGTGATGAACCTCTTGGATATAATTTGTCCCAAATTTGCCAATCACATGGCCTTTGTTTGAAGCAACCAGTGTAACGAATTTTACGGAGCGTTTCTGCCTGACTTTTCCGAATTTGCCCAGAGCCTGAGAGGCAGTGTGTGGCACATCCCATGCTTCCAAAAATCCCCTCACCCAGTATTGCTACAACTTACAAAATTTGATCACCACACGAACATTCACGTGCCCCCGACTTTCTCTATACTTGGAGGATGTTGATACGTACAATTGCTCAACAGATGAAAACCGGACTCCGTGGCTTCAAGCTGGTAACATAGGGATGCCTTTATCAGTAATTATCATGGACAGAAGCTGAGACACATACTCAGAACATGCCGGTGCATGAAGAATCAAAGGGATACACCCATATTTTCTTGAGGGCCGCGGACAGCCCTGGGTGCGGCGCTAAGCTACAGAAACACCACGGCCAGGTATAGCACCTGCTCGAGTTTGTTGTTCGACCTTCAGGACATGTAGGACGCGCAAGCTCAAGCCACGGTCCAATATCATCCTGACGCAGGCCATCCACGAGGCTAGGCGCTCGCCCAGCATCCACACTCGATGTTTGCCCCGCAGTCTCTTCATACACCCATCAACACGTTGTTTGTGCGACGACAGGATACCTCAATGGCCAGTCCGTCCTAAGCCGCAGGCCCCGGTGGGTCTATGGGCGAGGCTTGCAACCGCATTTCTCAACCAGGACCCAATGGATTAGCTCAATGGTAGTGAAGCTCACTACTGTATGCGTGTTGGATCTACCACACCCGCAAGGGTGCGAGTTCAATCCAGTGGGCGTGGGGGGTCCTGGGATTTTTTTTTTCTTTTTCATTCTTTCCTGGGGGGTCAGAAATACAAAGGATTCTATTTTGACTGCAGGTCACCAACAGAGCACACCATAGTGCACAACCTTTGTTTGCTTCATATATTTTTGACTAAGTACCTTGACATAGTCAACAACGGTGACGTTCGCCCTCGGCGGTGATCAGCCGTGACTTTCGAACTTCAAACAACACATGGCCTACCTGGGACTTCAGCTCGCCGAGATGCACCTCTCTTGTGATTGTTCAACGCCACAACGGCATCAACGTCTCTACCTCGTGATGCCTGCCTCTCCTCAGCCCGGAACCTTGAGGATATCATCCACAAACACAACCTGCCCCGTCGCGATCGACCGATTTGCCGCAATACCCGTCAAAATCGACGCCGCCCCATCAATATGGCTCGCCGCTCGCATATACTCATCCGACACCGGCTCCCCAAACAAATCATTGAGCAACACGCCATCCCCTCCACCATGGGCCCCCTTGGCATCCGGAATCTCAACCTCCCTCGGCTTCTCAAACAACGGCCTCAGCAAAATACTGCTCCGATCCAACGACCCCTCCAACGACTGATCTCCTCCCGAATTCACATAGCTATTCTCCACCACCTCAACCTCGATCCTACCGCCCGTCCCATTAAAATTCACCCGGAACCCCTCCCACGGCGCATACGCCGTCAGCGAATACGTCATGACCGCTCCATTCCTATACCTGACCAACAGATTCATCGTATCCTCGATACTGATTCCATCGCTGAAAACGCTCTGGTCGCGATAATACGCATCCTCGTGCTCGGCATCGAGATACAGTGCTTTCAGCGTGGGCACCGTTTCCAAGTCCAACGCAAAAGGGTCGCTTTTGGCGACTTCACTCCCCCTAGTCCGGTGGTAAAACTGCGTTGTCCCACGACGCTCTGCGTTTTCCTTGCCGTAGAATTTTAGATCGCCCTGCGCGTAGACGCTCAGCGGCCGGGTCTGCAGCCAGAAATTGACCAGGTCGAAATGGTGCGTTGATTTGTGGACGAGCAAACCGCCGCTGTTTTTCTTGTCGCGGTGCCAGCGGCGGAAGTAGTCGGCGCCGTGGCTTGTGTTGAGCATCCACTCAAAATGCACAGAGGTGACGGTGCCGATGGCTCTCGAACGGAGGAGCTCATAGATTTTGGTGTTGTGCGGTGCGTAGCGGTAGTTGAAGGTTACGCGGACGGAGCCGCCTGTGCGGTCGACGGCGCCGAAGATGTCCAGACAGCGCGGGGCGTCGATGGTCATGGGCTTTTCGGTGATGACTTTGCAGCCGAGTTCGAGGGCGCGGATGATGTAGATGTGGTGGGTGCGGTCGATGGTTGTGACGATGACTTCGTCGGGTTTGGTTGTGGTGATCATGGCGTCGAAGTCAGAAGCGAGAAAGGTGGGGACTGCTGCGTGGCCGAGGGATACGAGGTTGGTGTTGGCGTAGTTGAGCCGGGTTTGGTTGGTGTCGCAGAGGCCGACGATGCAGGAGGTGGAGGAGTAGGTCGTTGCGATGGCGCTGTAGAAAAAGTAGGAGCGGCCGCCTGTGCCGACGATCGCGTAGCGCTTTTTGGGGGGTTGTTCGGCCATGTTGTCGTTGGTGAGTACAAGGACTCCCTTGACAGAAGGACAGTGAATGTGAGGTTTTGTTGTTGCGAGAATGACGATATCTCGCGCAGACGTCTTGAGCACCACAGGACCTCGGCTCGCAATGCTCCAGCTCGGGAGTAGATATTCCACCGCCCGAGGTTTAGGCTGAACACCGACCTTGGGCTCCTGATGGGCGTTCACAGTGAGGAAGGAAGCGTCGACATCCTTTTCCCCGCAGCGCGGGGAAACCTTCCAGGGTGTCACAGGTGGAACTGCCCACCAACACCAACCAATTCAACCTATCAGGCCGAGGTACCCTGTTCGAAGGAACATGAAGAAGCTTCCTTGCCGAGTGGGCCAGGCCTCTCCCGCCTATGATACAACTCACAGCCTGGTACGCACCTGCAGTCTCCCATCAGCCTGAATTTATCCCCCAATCGCCTGTTTCCAAAACACCAGAACCTGTTAATCGACATTACCCATTGTCTGCCACGAGGCCAGCAATAATCCGACCCGGGAAACATAGTATCAGTGTTTCTCGCGGCTATCATGGCCCACTGCCGCCCTCTTGGCGTGTATTTTCCCCGAGAGAGGGTGCAGTATTGCTCCTCTTCATGGGAAAGTCTCTGTGTCATGCTGGGGAATGTCGCGTCTGACCCTCACCTGTTCCCATAACTCTGGGTATCCTGCATATTCCTGATCCCGAGTCCCGGGGCGTCTCGCTGTTCTCCACGAGCCCGATTTTCTGGAATCACCCTTTGTGTCACCTAATATCGGTCAGCCCTGACAAAAAAACAACATGGCGACCACCGACAAAGGGCCCGCCGCCGGGCACATCGAAGGTACCGATGAAATCACTCCAGTGCCCGACCGCAACGCTGGAAACCCCCTTCGCGACAAAGCCACTGAGTTCCTCGTCACCCACGGCGGCGAACAAGTCTCCTTCACCTACGAAGAAGAACAGGCCGTCGTTCGCCGTATCGATTTCCGCGTCCTGGTCCTCATTCTTGGCGCCTACTTCTTCCAACAACTCGACAAGAGTTCCCTCAGGTATCCTCCCCTCACCACCTCAATCTTCCCTATCTCTCTATTGACAGTAGGATCAGCTATGTCTCCATCTTCGGCATAACCCAAGACGCCAAACTAGTCGGCACGCAATACTCTTGGCTCGGTTCCATTTTGTATCTAGCCCAACTCGTCATGCAGCCCCTAGCCGCCTTCATCCTCGTCAAGCTCCCCACAGGTAAAGTCATCGCGACCGCCATCTTCCTCTGGGGTTCCTCGCTGTGCATCATGGCATCCTGCACCAATTTTCCCTCCCTCCTCGGTTTACGTTTCGCCCTGGGCTCGTTCGAGGCTATGATTGCCCCGTCGTGCGTAGCTGTCACGCAGATGTGGTGGCGACGCAGCGAGCAGACTCTTCGAACGAGTTACTGGAACGCGATGAATGGGATTACCGCCATCGTGGGGAGTTTGTTTACGTATGGGCTGGGACATATTGAATCCGATAAAATGTTCAAGTATCAGATTATTTTTCTGTTTTGTGGGTTGTTGACGGTCTTGTATTCGGTCGTGGTATTGGTGTATATGCCGGATTCGCCGATGGAGGCCAAGTACTTGACCGAGAGGGAGAAGTTGATTGCGGTTGAGAGGTTGAGGGCCAATCAGATGGGTGTTGCGTCGCGGGAGTGGAGATGGGACCATGTGTGGGAGACGTTGTGGGATTTGAAGACGTGGTGCTGGTTTGTGGCTATTGTTGCTATTTCGTGAGTTCCGTCACTTGTGTGTGGGAGACAGAAAGACTAACGACGATAAACAGGATCTCAAGTGGTGGGATTGGGACCTTTGGAAGCTTGATTGTCAAGGACTTTGGGTATACCAACTTCCAGGCCATCTTGTTCAACATCCCGTTTGGGGTCATCCAGTTTTTGGTCATTATCGGGTCCGGATGGGTGGCTACGCACTTTCAGAGAAAGGGACTCACCATTGCTGGTGTCGCTGTGTTGCCAGCTGTGGGGACCATTCTGATGCTTACGGTCCCGAGGCAACACAAGGGCGTGTTGCTGTTTGGGTATTACTTGGTGAGTACCTACTTTGCCTCAAATTGTCCTTTCTATATGACTGATCCATGTGTAGGTCTCCTGCCTCGCGGCCATCACACCCCTGATCTACGCATGGCAAGCCCAGAACACGGCGGGTGATACCAAAAAGAAGTGTACTTCTGCCGTGGTCTTTGTGGGCATGTGCACGGGCAATGTCATCGGCCCGTTACTGTTTTCAATCGACCAGGCGCCGTTGTATCGACCCGGACTGATTGCTGCTTTGATCATGTTCTTGACGGTCGGAGCGGTATCTGCGTAGGTTCATCTGCTCTCTCTAGGAAGGCTGTTGCTGACCAAGTTACAGGCTCATCCCGTTTTACCTTATCTTCCTCAATCGCAGGCACGCCAAGCGCCGCGAGGAACTGGGCAAGACGGCTGTCTTGGTTGATGAGTCCATGATCAAAAAGGGCCAGATGGAGAATAGCAAGGCCGTCGAGCTTGAGGGCGGTGATGCTGTTCGAGCAAGGAGGACGTTGGAAGAGGACAATGCGATGCAGGATATGACGGATTTAAAGAACGAGGATTTCATTTATGTGTATTAGGGGCTGTAAGTAGTTAGGGGCTTTGAGTGCGGTATTGCAGTCGGTGGATATCTCGTCTTCCATCATTGAACTTCTTCGATTGAGCTGGCCAGTTGCGCATTCAGCAAAAGAGCGCAAAGAAAATACCATGGCCGGGTGGAGAGATCCCCAATATTGTGGTGGAAACCTCATCGAAAGCCAAGTAGTAAGCCTGGCTTTGTCTTGGACACCGATTTGGCTGGGCATGCAGAGCAAGTGCTCTTCAGGCAGAGATCAGGAGAAATGGAAAATCGAGAGCGACTCGGAATTCCCGGCTGCAACCCTCATCTCTTTTGCACTGGAAAAACCTGCAGAGATGCTGATGATATTCGCGGAATTCGACGTCGGCATGACGCCATCTGGCGGCCCGGACTGTCGGGCTCCCGGTGAGCATAACTACCGCCCGGTTCTCGGCGGCAGCTCTGATCGCAGCAGGGTCAAGCCGTCCGCAGCGGCGGGCACCGCCCACCCGAGGCGCCAACGCTGCTGAAACTTCAGTCGCGTGGCCAAGCAGCCAGGCGGGCGCCAAGATTGTTACTCCCGGGTGCCGCTTATCGGCCCGCCAAGAGGTGCTTGACCGTTTTGGCTCGATTGCAGTGTTTCAATGACGAGTGGGCGTTGGCAAGGTTGGTTATCTGGCGCCACAGCTTATCTCTCCCCACAAACGCGCTTGGCGGCCTTCCCCAGTTTTTGTCATTTTTGATGTCGACGTTCAACAACGGCCACTCGCCACGCCCAATTCCCCAATTGTCAGGCCATTCTTTGGTCCCAGCCTGCGCGTCTGTAGTCATTCGTATTGCTCAGGTGATCCACAAGCTTATTTTACCCTTTGCGGGGCGTAAAGAAGTTATCTCGAATTCGGGAACAGGCGGGGGCCATTGACGAGCACCTACCGAGGGCAGACAGCTTCCTTCTCGTCGCCCGCGTCCCTCCCCTACCTGCCTGCTAGTCGACGACTGGCGCGCTATCGAATAACGGCTCGCGTATCGATGCCATCTTGGTCGCTGCCGCAGACACCTTAGATACCGGGACACAAGCTGGTTGGCCTGGTCCATGACCCCAGATAAGTCTCCGCGCGCGCTGTTTGTCGCCAGGTCAGGTCACCCAACCGCCCAGGACAGTGGCAAAATTGGTGCCCCAGGTCCCTTGACCCCCACATTCTTGACGATGTCTTGTGCCTCGGTGGGTTGATCCGGGCCCGCTTCTGGCTAAGCATCCCTTCACCCTCGTCTGTCTCGTGGTTCACCGACTTAGTCGGCCTGCCGGTGCGGAATCGGTCTAGACGTCGTTCGTCGTGCGAAATGGAGAATATCATGGCTGTGAGCAAAATTAATGTCTCATAGAATCGCGGGAACCCCAGGACCGTGATCGCCAGTGGTTCGAAGCGTGTGAGACAGGTGTAGGGATCCGCCGATACCCCGCAAACGCCCCGGGACCCTTCCGGTGACACCCAGCTGGTTTGCGGTGGTTGGAGCTGAAGGCGCTAGGGGCCTTTCTGTCGCCTGGCTGCAGAGCTGACAGCCAGAGAGCCGGATCCGAGCGACTGTCTATCGGCCGGCCCCGCCATCCCACGCAGGGCGCGCAGACCGTCGCGAGCTGTCGCTGGGCAGAGGCAGGCGCGCAGCGTCGAGCAGCTGCTTGGCGGGACCAGGAAACGCAAAGCCCGCACTGGCATCTATCTCATGGGGGGCATATCGCATCGGTCGGCCTAGCCGTTTCTGTGGCTGCTCTCCACCGTGGCGATCCACAGGTGTGGTCCTGCTAAAGCTAGCCCCCAGGTCGAGATAAGAGCTGCTGCTCGCCTCAAAGCCTGTTTGCATTTAAGTTCAAGACGGCAGCCACCCCAATTGCCGCTGACTCGAAGCCATCCGCATCCGCCGCACCGGTTCCTCCTCCCATCCCATCTACCAGTGCCCCGCAGTCCCGGACCACACAGCAGCCATGGATGAGGACCACGGCCCCTCGCAGATCGCCCCGGAGACGGCACCCCGCCGCACCTTCGGCGACCGGCTGCAGACGGTCCGCAAGACCTTCACCACCAAGGAGGGGCTCTTCGGCAACTACGACTATGCCTTCCTCTTCCGGCCAAACCTGCCCTTCATGAAGAAGGTCAACAAGGTGCCGCCCTTCTTCGGGCTCAACGACCGCATGCCGGTCTTCCTGGCCCTGCTGCTGGGCTTCCAGCACTCGCTGGCCATGTTGGCGGGTGTTATCACCCCGCCCATCATCCTGAGCGGCGCCGGCGGTGTCAACCTCTCGACCGCCGAGACGCAGTACCTGGTGTCCACTGCCCTCATCGTCACCGGCATTCTCTCGTGCATCCAGATCACCCGTTTCCACATCTGGAAGACACCGTATGTGTCCCCGTCTAACTACCATGCAAACAGCTCGTTTGGCTAACACAAGCGCCCAGGTATTACATCGGCACCGGCCTTATCTCCGTCGTTGGCGTCTCGTTCGCCATTATCCCCGTTGCCCAGGGCGCGTTCCAGCAGATGTACGCCAACGGATTCTGCCCATCGGACGAGGACGGCTCGCCGCTTCCCTGCCCCGAAGGCTACGGCGCCATTCTCGGCACGGCCTGCGTGTGTGCCCTTTTTGAGATCCTGCTCGCCTTCACGCCGCCCCGCATCCTGCTGCGCATCTTCCCGCCACTTGTCACGGGCCCGACCGTCATGCTTATCGGCATCAAGCTCATCCAGTCGGGCTTCAAGAACTGGGCTGGCGGCTCTGGCCTCTGCGCTGACAAGGAGCCCTCTGCCTTCTTCGCCAAGTGCCCCAACATCAATGCGCCGCACGCGCTGCCCTGGGGCTCGCCCGAATATCTTGGTCTCGGTCTCTCGGTCTTTGTTACCATCATCCTCTGCGAACGGTTCGGCGCGCCCATCATGAAGTCGACCTCGGTCGTCTGGGGCCTGCTCACCGGCTGCATCATTGCCGCTGCCACCGGCTACTTTGACCGCAGCAGCATCGACACGTCGCCCGCTGTCTCGTTCATCTGGGTCAAGACGTTCCCGCTCTCCATCTACGCGCCAATCGTGTTACCAATGATAGCCGTGTTCATCATCTGCGCGACCGAGGCTATTGGTGACATTACGGCCACTTGCGACGTGTCGCGTCTTGAGGTGTCTGGCCCCGTGTACGAGAGCCGTATCCAGGGTGGTGTCTTGGCCGATGGCTGCATTGGTGTCCTGGCTGCCCTGTGCACCATCACACCTATGACCACGTTCGCGCAGAATAACGGTGTCATTGCTCTGACGCGCTGCGCCAACCGCCGCGCCGGCTACTGCTGCTGCCTCTTCCTCATCATCATGGGCGTCTTCTCCAAGTTTGCCGCGTCGCTGGTAGCCATCCCGTCGTCGGTCATTGGTGGCATGACGACCTTCCTCTTCTGCGCCGTGGCCGTGTCGGGTATCTCGATTATCGCGCGCGGTGTCCCCTTCAACCGCCGCAACCGTTTCATCCTCACCGCAGCGCTGGCGCTCGGCTACGGCGCCACGCTTGTGCCCAACTACTTTGACCACGTCTTCAGCTACAAGGGCGACAACAAGAGCCTGCAAGGTTTCCTCGACGCCATCAGCCTCATCATGGAGACGGGCTTTGCCGTCACGGCTGCCCTCGCCATGCTTCTCAACTTGACGCTGCCCGAGGAGTTGGAGGATATCCCCGAGGCCGAGCTGGTTGAGGGCGAGTCGAGGGCAGTCCCCGCGCCGGTCGCGACTGCTTCTGGTTCCAAGGATGCCGACCGCGAGAGCGACGACATGGAGAAGGGCAAGACTGCCTAAAACGGAGCAATGTAACGAGTAGATGGGAGGATGTGGTTTTTTTTCGGTTAATGGTTATGATGATGGATACCCTATATCGTCTCGGTTTGATGACGGCATGACATGCAGAGTTTGTACATAATAGAATATAGGGATGGCTTGATGATCACCTTTTGGTTCTTGACTTGCAATACGTTTGGCTAACAATGAACAGTCCAGATCAAGCGTCATCCTCCTCCGGATCCACGACAACGAATCGCTTCCCCGGCCCAACAGCCCGGCGCTTAGCGTTGGCATTCCCGTTGTTTTTACCCCTATTCCGGCCCCTTCCATTCCCATTTCCGTTGCCACTTGCATTCCCACTCCCCGTCGCGGCTCCCCCATCAGACGCCACATTGGGCGTCTGCGTCGGAGCGGCCACCGTCGTCGGGGTACCCAGGATGGCCTGCACAGCAGCGAGATTCTGCTGGGCCTCGGAGCCCCCCGCGTTCTGGTTCGCCTGGATGGCAACGGGCAGATCCTTTTGGTTCAGCGCCACTTCTGCCATGATCTTGTCCATGCTGTCAAACGTCGCAATGTTGGCGGGCGTGTTGACCTTGGGCGTGGTGTCGACTTGCTGGACGGCGAAGCAGCCTGTTCGCCATCAGCAACCCCTACCAACAAAAGCCACACAAACAAAAAGAAAGAAAAAGAGCGAGAGAGGAAGAACATACCACCAAAGGGCCCAGCAACCGCATTATTCCGACACCGCACCGTACATATGTCCCCCGTCGACCCCCCGGTACACTTCATCGTAGTCGGCATCGCGACGGTAATATTGAAATCCTGCGCTTTCGCCTGGCTCAACCCATTCGAGCCCGGAATGTTGTTCGTCACGGTCAGATTCGCCGCCACAAGTCCGCTGTTCCCCGTCTCGTCCATGTCGCACACGTACGGACCCGCCCCGTCGGCGTTGACCTGGTGGATGGTGACCGTCACGTCCGACCCGGAGCGGACTCGGGTCACGGCATTGGCGGCCAGCGCGTCCTGGATGTTCTCGCCCACGTCGATGTTGCCTGTCAGTTCGGTGCGGCCGCATTGGCCGACCAGGTTGGCGGCGATTTCGGCGTCGCGGATGATGGTGGCGTCCATTTGGCACGGGTTGATGGTTGTGCAGTTGCGCGCGATGGCCGGGTTGACTTGGAAACCGACCGAGGGCGGGGAGGCGGCTTCGCCTTGGGCGGCGAGGATGACGCCGTGGGCGCGGGAGAGGCCGACGAGGCAGGCTAGGGGGAGGGAGAGGAGCGCTGTTGGGTGACGCATTTTGGGCCAAGCGTCAAGTGGCAGCGGCAGTGTCAAACTTCTTTCTGAGGTCGGGTAATTTGGAAAGGAAAGGAAAGGAAAGGAAAAAAAAAAAAAGTGGAAGAGTGAGCGATCGACGCTAAATTGAAAGGCAGCAAGAACAGAACACTGGAGAAGCAAAGGCACAGCCTGCTGATTGATGAAAAGAATATGGTTTTTTTTTTGGTTGGATAGAGATGAGAGGGAGGGGATGGACGGTTTGGGAGAGCGGATATATAGATGAGAATACGAATTCGAGGGAGGATCGACCCCTGGATCCATCGGCCAAACTTGGTCGCGCGATATTGTTTTGTTTTCCTGTGAATTTTGAGAGGGGATTCCTGGGATGCCAATCTCGAAACCACGGGATGTCTGGGATCTCGGGATTGGCTGAGAAACGCGAAGTGGTGAAGTGGTGGTGCTGGTGGT
Source organism: Cercophora sp. LCS_1 (assembly GCA_036250225.1). Classification (NCBI taxonomy): domain Eukaryota; kingdom Fungi; phylum Ascomycota; class Sordariomycetes; order Sordariales; family Lasiosphaeriaceae; genus Cercophora; species Cercophora sp. LCS_1. The sequence continues at coordinate 1,514,829 of JAPZLL010000004.1, forward strand.
GCTAGTGTTTTGGAGTGGTGGAGCGGGAACGATACCCGCGGCTCATGACTCTGTTGATATGGCCATTTTATATCGCCGTCGTTTCATCGGGGAGGGTCCACGCCTTTTAGTTGAACTGTCAAGATCCAAGTCTTTGAGGTGAAACTGGATCATGCAAGTAGCGTTAGATTCACTTTGGGTCCGCGGAGCAACTCATGTCTTGGGGGACGAACACGAGATAAGAGAACACCACGGTTGGAATTGCCAACAAAGGTGAAAAGAAGAAACATGACTCGTAGTCTTTGGGCGTGGAGCGGGATCTCTTCCCGGAATCAAAAAAAAAAAAAAGAAAGAAAGAAAGAAAGAAAGAAAGCGGGAAAGATACCAGTCACCGAAACTTCTCGGTGGAAGTTGATAGTCGGTGGGAATGTTCTGCCTTGCTGGTTCTTCATGTCAACACGGCGACGAGGATGCGCTGCAAACATTTCAAGACCGCACATTTCCAGGACAAGAGACCAGGCAAACTAAAGGATACAACAAACTCTTGAGAGTTGCGGCATGGTTGGGGTGCAGAAGATGAAAAGTGAAGCCATCAATGTTTTGGTTGAATGTTTGGAAACTACTTGTTTATGATCTGCGAAGGAAGTATCCGAATTTTTAGTTGAGAACGTCAGCATAATTGACTGTGATTCCAAAATGTCTTGAAGGGATCAAGTCCCAGACAGATCATGCAGTTGAGTTGGATGGGTTAGTCAGGCTGCAAAGAGAGAGAACAAAAAAAAAAAAAAAAAAATCCAAAAAAATCCCAGGACCCCCCACGCCCACTGGATTGAACTCGCACCCTTGCGGGTGTGGTAGATCCAACACACATACGGCAGTGAGCTTCACTACCATTGAGCTAATCCTTTGGGTCCTGGTTAAAAAATGGAGCTGCAAACTTTGGCCATATAGGTCCACTGGGGCATCTGGTCTGGCCTGGGTTGGGATGGAATGGACATTAAGGTGTCGTTTCGGCACAAACTTTCCATGTATCACATGTCTTTGAAAGTAACTACACTTAATGACATGGCTGGGCAAGCGCCTGTCAGCCAGCCTAGGTAGGCTTGAACCTTTGAAGCGGTTTCTGAACACAGAGTTTTGTCTGGGATCAATGTTCATGGTGGCCTAATGAGAGGCGTACATACGTAGGGATTGGTCGGGCAAAATCATACACGTCGCCACACTGCAATTTTCACCCTGCGCGAGAGGGTGATTCTCCTCAGCCTTGCGGGTGATCCCGCTCCAATCTGTTTAATAGCCCTTTCTTGAGATCACAGTGTTCCATGTCAAGCTTATTGAGCGGCAGCCAGACCAGCATCCAAATCCACATGGCATCGGCAATCATCAACTGTGAAATACAATGCATTCAGCCTGCACACAACAACCCCTGGGATATCTACAAGCACGATTCTACATACAACTGCCATACATCCATACATCGACAGCAAATCAACGAGCCATATCGTCATATCTCGTAAACCCAAAGCCAAAGCCGCCGACCCAAACAAACCTAATCCAACCCAACCGACAGAAGGAGATCATCCCATATCGATGAGCCACAACCAGAGATCCCACCCGCTATGTCGCTCGCGGGGGCAGGGCAGCTATATACCAATAAAAAAAAGGACAAGACCCAACACTCACCAACACTCACCACCACTCAACCCTCCGGTACGTGCGCTACACATACGTCCTCGAATGCGAGTGCGAACTCCTCCTGCTCCGATGGCTGCTGTGGCTCCTTCTCGAACTTCCTCCCCGTCTCGTCTCGCGATGATACTTCTTCTCCTTTGCCTCTGCCTTCCCACCATGGATCCAAGCCAGAATGGCCGTGAAGAAGAAAAAGATGGTGTTCATGATGCCAAACACAAAGCACGCCTTGAGCATGCTGCACGTCTTGTTGAGGTTGATGTTGAAGGTATTAAACGTCGCACTCCCAAAGATCCCAAAGCTGACATCGACCTGGGAGCCCGGCGAGATGTTCGTGCAGTTGACATTCGCGATGAATCTGAGGTAGTAGACGCCCGCGATGAAAGCGCCGACGAAACCGAGATCGACAAGCGACACAAACAGCGCGTTGCTGCTCGAGCGGTGGTAGGAAAAGAGCGTGAAGAGCGCCCAGGCGAGCCCGAGGACCGAGACGATGAAGAGGATGAGGATGTAGTTGGGCGTCAGGAGGTTGGCCTCGACGTAGCCGTGGACAAAGTAGGCTAGCATGCCCATTGTTGGGATCTGTTTTCGTGTGTCGCACGGGTTAGTTGGGCGGATGGGGGGACAGATAGGGGAGGGGGGGGGAGAGAATAAAAAAAAAACGAACCAAGGTTATGATCTCCATGAAGCGCCAGAACGCAAAGAAGATTGCGAAGAACATGGTTTCCTGGGTGGCGCTGGTGCGCTCGCTGTTTTTTTTGGTTCGGAGCGAGAAAGGTTGCGCGCAATCAGGGTAGTACACCGCTGAACGTCGTCCGATCGAAGATGCAGCGACGTCGAGCTTGTGATGCGATGTGACGCTCTCCTGTCGTGAAACCCGTAAAAGGCCAAGGGAGAAAAAAAAAACGAAGGCCAGCAATCGGCCTATTTAATCAGCGATTGCAAGGGAGCTCGCAAACTGCTCAAAGTCGTTCCTGGAGGCGGGGGTTGGAAGGTCGTTCGTTCGTTCGCGCTGCCGTCGCCCGGCCGACAAACGAGCAGGGATTGGTTCAAGTCACCCCTCGCCCACACCACACCACGGCGGTAGACCACCACCACACCTTTTTGGCTGTCGGTGCAGGACGAATCAAGATGCACGTGGGGTGCGTCTCTTCCGTAAAGAAGCCTGGAGGCGTTCTTGGGGAGGTCCTCTCGGTCAATAGGTAGGCACAATGCGATTGTTCGTCCCAAGCTGGAGCTGGAATGCGCCCAAGACCCTGATGACGTCGGTTTGGCGATCCGCAGGTCCCTCGCAGCTGGAATTGCGGGTCGTGGCGGGATCGGTTGAACCGGGGTCGGGAGCAAAAAAAAAAACCGCTGGATTGCTTTCAAAGCAAGATTCAGGCACGATGCATGAATTGCCAGGAACAAAAGGCGGGAAGAAAGGGAGAAGGAAGACGCAGGGACCAAGGAGAACTCTTTTTTATCCTTTGGACCTGGGGTGCAAATGAAGAGGTTGGTTTGTTCGTCGCGATTCCCGAGTCTTGGCGAAGGCCCCACCACGAAAAGTGAAGTGGCTGGCAAAACACGGGTGCTTCCCACTGACGAGATGGAACCTTCCGCTTCGGATCGGTCTGAATAGCCTCACATGCAGCAGACATTTTTATACTTTACGGGGAAGACACCACAAAATGAGATCCAGCAATCGTTCATTTTTCTTTCCAAGGCATCCTATCCAAACATTGTCCTCCTCACGGCGCATGGTCGTCAATCACATTCAGCTCATCAAAATCCCGAATCACCGGTCCAACGCTCCCGCTGCGGCTCCCGCTGTCGCTTGCCCCACCCAAGATCGGTCGTTCAAACTTCAGTTCGCCCAATTTGTAGCCTCCCGCAGGGGCACTCCCGCCCGTCCCGGTCCCACCTCTCACCGCACTCAACGCAGCCCTGTCCCTCCCATTGGAGCTATACGCTGTCGTAAAGCTTCGCTGGTCATCCACCAACTCGTCCAACACTAAAAACCCTCCCTGCTGGCTTACCGCCGTATTGTTCATTGGCGCTGGCTTGTAATCGCTCCTTGTTCCTCCTGACGTCGACGACGTGGCATACGTCTGGCCCGGCGCTGACCTCTCGTTCTCATCCACCCTCTCGATTCCCCGGAGCATCATGTTTGCCGCCACCTTAGCCTTCTCTCTTTCCCTCGTCGACCGTGCTGTTTTTCGCGACGAGCCTGTCGTTGAGGTAGGCGACCTCACGCTGCTCCCCGCATCGCTCTCCGAGTATCCGCTCACCACACTGCCCGTCGAGCTGAACGACATGCCGTATTGTCCGCCGCCGCCGCCGCCGACCACTGATGGTGCCCGACTGCTTCCGCTACGCACAGATCTTGCTGTCATGCCTACCGGCGTGTAATAGCCGCTCTGACCGGCTGCGGATCGCCCTGTCACGCTTGCCGCCCGTGGCATCGGGAAGTGGTAGCCCCTGCTGATCGGACTTGTGCCCTCCTCAGCCGAGCTCTCAGCGCCGCTGTTTGCGCTGCTGCCATACGCGCTGCCAACGCCCCACGTTCGTGGCACAACCCAGCAGTGTGAGAGTTCGTGCGACGCCTCATCTGGGTTCGGGCTGTGCTGTGCGCTGCCGGTTTTCCATGGAGGCATCTTGGCACCCTTCAGACGTGGGGAGAGATGGTACGGGACGTCGTCGCGGTATCGCACGTTGGGGGCATCCACTGACACGCTGGCAAGCGTTTGGAGGACCCCGTATATCAACACCCACCGTCCCCGGCGCGCTGTCGAAGGATCGACTTCGGAGATGCGGTCGGCCTTCTCAAACTTCCCGAAAGCGTCAATCAAGTCGGAATGCGTGAATTCGGAACCCAGGATGCAGATGTTGGTTGCTTCCGTGTAAGCCAGCTGGATGCGCCGTTCCACTGCCCCTGGTCGACTCCCGGTTGACATGGCAGAAAGGTTGGAGGCAGAGCCATTGCCATTCTTTTTGCTTGAAGATTTGCTTCCAAACATGCCACCGCCGGACGGGGCCCCACGACTGGCTGCAACATTGGTGCTGGAGGGCGGAGGGATCGACTCGGGAACGAGGGGATAGGGGTGCGGAATGTGAGGGAAGCGAAGCTTGTTGTCAAAGCCGATGAGCATATCCGTCATGGGAAGGTCATCGGTGTCAGCCTCGAACCCACGGTTACCACTCTCGCTAACCATCATCCATTTACGGCTGGATCTCGCCTCGGACTCGTCCCACACGATGTCGCGGTTGACAAGGTAGTCGTAGAGGGCGGCAAAGTCGCGCTGAAGGGATTGTGCAACGCTTCGCGTCAACCACATGTCCTCGTCGCCGTCAGCCCCACCGTGCGCCGTGCCGATTGCCTGGTCGTGACCCGAAGGCATCGGGAGAGGCGGCCAGCGACCAAACTCGCGCGAGTAGTGCTGCACAAAGAACTTTTGCAGCCGCTCGGCCGCGGTTCTGGCCGGCGTCGTTGCGGCGTCGGTCGCCGGCCACATGTCGGCGTACTGGAAGCTGGCAAGTCGCTCTTCTGCCGCTTGCACGCGGAGTTGCGTTTCGAGACACGCACGCTCAAGCAAAGCACGCGTAATCGGGGTGACGTTCTTGAAGTCGACGCAGGGCTCGAGTTGCGAATACATGCCTGCGCAGTGGAGAAAGCTCTCACGCCAGCCCTCTTCCCACCTCACTTCGGTTCCCTCACTCCACGCAAGAATGCTTACCGCCGTCTCCGCGTCATTCCGCACGTCGTCAATTCCGCGCGCCGAGAGATAGTTGAGGATGGTGCCCACGTTGTCGGCCTCGGGCGGCATGTACGTCTCCAGACGTGCGTGGAGGTCTGCAAGGGCCTGGTAAAGGGACAAGCCGACGAGGGAAGCGTGGTAAAGCAATGCGAAAACGTTTCTTGTCGTAATGTGGTGACGCACTTGATCGAGCTTGGTCATGTTAGAAGGTGTGGGGAAATACATCTCGTACGAGATTTGCCCGTCCTGTTCCCAGAGACTGTTATCCTCCGACACAGGCGGCGTTGGTTGTCCGTTCCGCGCATGTGGGTGGAGATGCTGTCCACCGTTGTGTCCGTGTCGTTGATGGAGCATGGGCGGCGCGCCGACCGGGGATGGCGGCATGTTGTGGATGTCTTCCTCGGTTGAGCCCTCACGCAGAAGCGTAATCAGATACCGCGACTCGGTGGCCTCGATAATGTGTGACGATAGCCGGAAAGACGGGTTCGGCCGCGGCGACTGGCCCTTGTGTCCGAAAAAGACCAGGACGTCGCCGTTGGGGTCCCACAGCTCCGGATCCTTGCGCAGCTTGTTCCACCGCTGCACGGGCCTCCCGGCGCCGATCCAGCGCTTGATGGGCGGGGTGTTGCCCGAGGACGGCACGGGCGGGAGCTTGGACGACGGCGGTGGTGACATGAGCGAATCGTCATCCCATGGGCTGGCTTGCGACGATCCGGCAAAGTGCACGGGGGAGACATCAGCATCGTAGCCGTCCTGCGCGTCGCCGGAGTAGCCGCCGTGGCTCGGCTGATGCGGTCGGACCGTCGCCGAGGACTGTGGTCTAAAGTCAACCATCCGGTCGGCGTCGCTCCCTTTTTTGTCCTTTTTCCCAAAAGTAAAGGTCTTGGCCAGCCCCTTGCGCACCACGTCGCTTTTTTTGTCGATGATGCTGCGGAAGCCCGATTTCTCGATGCCCGATACGTCCTCCGTCTTGATCGCCGGTCTTCTGGCGCGGGCATAGGCAAAGTCATCAAGTGGCCTGTTGAAATGCGATCCAGCACCCGGCACCTCCCTCCTCCCGTCGATGCTTGATCCGCCGCTCTGGCTGCCGCCGCTGTGATGCCCATAGCCAGACATGTCGTTTTGGTAGCTCAACAACTCACTCTCCCGGGCGGGCTCCGAGAACTTGAGAAAGCGGGCATTGGTCGTGCCGACGCCGGTGATGTCTCGCTGCCTTTCCCGGTCGACATGGCGCATCGAGGGTATGGGGTCGATGGGATACTCGCTGATGGTGGCATTATCGGAGCTGGCGCTCGACTTGGCGCGACTGCGGGCTCCCGACCCTCGCTCCCCCTCCTTGGTTTGTGTGATCTTCTTGCGCACATATGCGCTGCGCCCAGACATGATTACTGCTGTATGCCGCTGTCAAGCAAAGAAAGCGAAAGCAAGCTCGGAGAGCACAAAATATGTCGTCGAAAAATAAGGGTGCCAATATGATCGTCGGCCGTGTCACGAAGATCGCGATCCCCGCGATAAGAGATTCTTTCCGCTCGCTTTTGCTTTTTGCCCACTTATACGACGTGGGGGCCGTTTTTGCGCATGTAAATGACCGAGCGCGTGTTCTGCTGCCGTCGATCGCCAGCACAGATCCCAAGAGATCGGGCCGGTGAAGCTCGAGGCTGGACTTGGGGCCTCACTGGGAACAACGGGTGCGTCGTGGGTTTTAATGCGTGGCCGTGGACATGTGGGCATGTCAGGCGCGCCTTCTGGTGGGTTTCGCGGGCGTCTGTCGCTTATCTGCGTCTGGGGTGTCGACTGTTCGAGGGAGTGAATTATCGCTCAGTCGCACAGCGCCGAGGACATGTGAGACGGAGATGACTCCGGATAGACAGCGGTGTTCGCACGCCCACCGCTTCCAGGAAAGAGGGTCTGGGGAGAGGAGAAAGGGAAAATCTCCAACTGCAAGGCGAGGGGAAGGGGCGGTCGATATTGGGAATGGTCGCAACTGCAATGAAGCAACGAGCAAAACTTCCTCCCGTACCTAACTTGCTTTTTCCGTGGCGGGACCGACGAGACCCTATGCAGTAATCACAGTTATTTACTCGCAGCAGATGGCCGTGGTCCACGGTGCTTGTGCTGCACGCTGCGTTCTTGGGGATCAAGCCGTTCGCTCGGGTCCAATCTTATCTCCCGGAATCTGCCACTCACATCCGAATCCAGAGCAGCGTTTGGCCTTGGGCTCCCTTGCAACTCCCTTGCGCCCTCAACGCCCCGGTCGACAACCGCAGCGTGCGCTCACGGTTATCGCGATTGGGTCAGTCCGTCTGGGGGCAAAGGGGGGGGTTCATCCAAGCAGCCAATCCTTTCGGTTCCCTTTCGAGACGCATCACCGTCCGCCCTTCCAACTGGTCTCCCCAGGCTTGCCCTGTGCAGCCTAGCCTCCAAGCGTATGGCACCTCAGTATCTCTTTCCTCCGACGAGAGAATGCAACCAAGTGGGCAAAGTCATGACGAGTGCAACGCTGCTCAACGAGCGCCCAGGACAGCCCTACCACGAACAAATGGGAAAAACCGGTGGGCCGGCGGGCCAAAGGCCAAGCAACATGAGGGCAGGCGGGCGCGCTTCTCAGTGCAGGGCGCGCAGGCAATGCGGGCTGGGGCCCTGCGAGGGGGGTGGGGCTCGATCCGCTGATAAGAAGCAGAGCAGATGCCGGGATCCTGTCGTGTAATGGTATTGGCACTGATAGCGACCATGTCCTTTGCGGCAGCCAGTCGTCTTCGCCCGTTTGATTGCTCGAGTTGACCCGGAAGTCAGGCATCAGCTCATCCAGCAGACGACTGCAGTCCGAAGCGCAGCTGCTGCGAAGGCGCACAAAGCCTGCGCGCGCAGACCAACGCGGAGGTGCGGGACGCGACGTTGCGCTGCAGCAAAACTTCCCCAGGGGCCGTTTTAGACCGTGGTGCCCCCGGATGGCACCGCGATGCCGTCTCACCGGTGGCCGAGCCGGCTCAGAATTCGATCATAATCGATCGAGATGTCTGGGACGGGCGGAACGGTCAAGACCATTCGACGCAGGCGCACAGAGCGCACGCTGACTGCGCTTCCGTGCGCAACCAAAACCGCCGCCAGCCGGTTGAGCGCGCCAGGAACAGGAGGACAGTTGCGACGTTGCGGCAGTTTGTCGCGTGGTGTCGCCCCGTTTGTGTGCGACTCCCGCCGAAAAGTCATCAGGGAGCTAGCCCCCACCCAGGGTCCAATGAGGCGTCTGCCTTCCCCCACTGCTATGCTGGAACCCCGGCATCGAACAATTGAGCCATCATGCCATCGAATGCTCTATTCCATTTTCATGATGACATCCAACGGGCATCTGAGAACTCTTGGCCGGCGACGCCGTACACACGATGGGTCGGAGCCAAGGCAAAGCGGGCGGCTCGGGTTTGAGTGGCGGGAGGTGAGAAGTCAGCCTCAGCCAGCTCAAGGTGTTGAAGTAAAAAGAATCGGTGCCATGCAAGCCCTAGGATTGGATTGGGGCTCCTTTCTTGCGTGCAGCATTCATCGGTCAGCAAATGTGGACTGAAGTGCTCGAAACCGGCGGGAAACGTGCGCCACACGGGGGGAAGGTGCCACGAACAACACGTGCAAGGGCATGGAATGCTCCTTCCAAAAGCAACCTGGTCAAGAATCGCTCCCGCATCCGCAATTTCAAGATTTCAAGATTGGGCTCCCGTCCCTCCACGATGCAATTTGACGACCGCGAGATGACGAGATGATGAGTCTCTCTCCTTTCGAGTCCTGCGCGCACCCGCTAAAAGCTGACGGCACACATCTCGCTCACAGCATCACACAAAGGCTACGTTCACTTCGATATCACTCCCAAATGCCCCCGCCGACCGCAGCCGGTCGGCCCACAGTTCCGTCCGCTTGGACCGGCGTCTCCCCGGATTGCACGGCAAATCAGCATCGCATTGCCCGTCCGTGCTCTGGTTCGCCCATGCTTAGCATTCCTTAATTCCCAGGTTTACATTGACTTGGGTAACAATGGATCGCCGATTGTCCTGAGCTTCGGGAGAGGCGCCCGTCCGTCGTCCCTTTGGCCCGACGATGAACCACCGCCAGCCTTTGGCGTACGGTGTTGGATGTCATACGTCGGCCAATGTCATGGCTCCATCGCTGACGTGAGAATCGACAAATGCTTTGTTGATGGAGAGTCATCATGATTGGCCCTTCATGCAGCGGCATTCAAGACGGGAGCTACCGCGACCAAAATGCGGCCCCCTGAGTCCTGCAGTCGAACTTCTCGCGAGGAAACGAGCCATCACGCAGCTGAGGGATGCCAAGCGTTCTCCTGTCGCGACTGAAGAGAGACAAGCAAACAGGCACAACCTGCGCGGCAAAGTCCGTTATACATCCCACGCAAACTGCCCTCACTTGCATTTCCACTGCATGCTCTACACGCCAAAACCGAGTAATGCATCTTCCACCGTGGGGACCCCTGAAGCATCTTTGCCCTGTCTTCCCTCCCGCCTACCCTGTCACTAAGGTAAGCATCATAGACTGAATTAGAGCCAAGAGGTTGAGGAATAGGGCCTAGACTGCAATGATCAACAGCTCGTTCCGGTTTGGGATTCGAGATTTAGGGCCTAACTGCATCCTGCTACCCTGACCCCCAAGCCCAACCCTACCGATATGCCCTCTTCAATATTCTCGGAAATGCCGATGCACGACTTCGCGGGTTGTTCGCAATAATTCACTCATCAAAAATTCTATTACTCAAGAATCTAGATCGTGGAACACGGCTTTCAAAGGGTATCAACCTCAATGCAATGCCTAGGTCTGATGAGGGGAGATGTTAGCCGGAATTGCGACATACCTCCACACCAACCCCATGAACATTGACAACCCTTGCAATGTACAACCAGGATCAGTCTTTGCCTTTTTTGCTCTTCCCCCGGCAATAACGGCCGATTCAAGGTGCTTGCAGTGGCGCTCATTTGACTATCCCCGATCAAAACCGGCACCGCCGAGGGGAGTCATTGATATCAGAAACGACAAAAAGAAGACCGATTCAACCCCCCCCCCCCACCCAGGGAGTCGAACCCTGCGCGACGGAACGAGAACCCGCTACGTTAACCGATACACCAGAGGGGTCGGATGCAGTGCTCTTTGTTGAAGGAAGGCACGCGAATTCTGGTTTATACGAAGCAGCACGAAGAGTGGACGGAGGAAGGTGCAGGGCCGGCTTAGTGGGCATCAAGGCAAGAGGTCGGAGACGTGCCTTCCCCATCAGACCGAAAGCAAGGCGGGAAATCAAAATTTAGCTCACCACCGAGCTGCACCTTCCGTGAACGGTCAGGGCTTCAACGAACCTCGCAGGTCCAAGACAACGGCTTGATTCAACGTGGACGTACAGCACAGAAGTGGGCGCCGTTCCTCGACCAGTCTTGAACCACCCACCGAGGACTATGATGTGTCTGTTAACCCTTCCATACACGTATGGTAGGTCAAATCCAGAAGTCCTATCATTGCGGCGACCAGCAACTAAGAGCTGGGCTGACAAAAAATTGCTTTAACTCTCCGAGGTTCATCGGTGAGGAAACGCCGACGGAAGGCACGCCCAGTTTCGAAACCTGACCACTTTCTTGGCCGTTCGTCACAGACCGGGAAGGCGTCGTATCTTACTCTCGTCGGCCTCACGCTTAATCGCCACGTCGCTCATCTTCACCTTGGACTCTAGACGCTTCCACGGCTCTCGAGCAAATCGGCCGATGATGCAACAGTACCAATGTCAACCCCAGGTCGGGACAGTTCATTTGCTGCCACAGGGAGTTCCACGCGGGCATGCGGTAGTCGCCATATCCTTACCTTTGAAATTCGGACTAATGGGTGCAGCTGTCCGAATGGGCTGGGCGCGTATTTCTCTCCCACTCGTGCAAGTCTTTGGTCGTGAACATCATCCAGGATTGGGGAGAAGTTGATGCCGGCGGTTGTCGCAAATTGAGGTTCCACTCGCGATTTTATGACGACCTCTTGGAGCTCGAATCGACTGTATTCCCCAGGCATGTTGAGCCGCAGCGCTCCTTAATATGTTGTCTTCCGTTGCATCGCGTCACTAGAACGACAGCAAGGCGCTACAAGTTGCCATAACGAAGGATGCTAGAATAAAGCCTTGCAGGTTAGTGCAGACTAGCAGGGCCGTGGAAAGGTCGAGGGTCCACACAGCCTCTGGGCCGGCGCCGTGGTTTTGTCTCGGAGTCGGTTGAAGGTTCCGGACCCCAGCGGGTCGTTGATCACCGGCCGGGGCCCATGGCTCACATCACATCAATGCAAAGCCGCCAACAGCACATCAATGGGGCAAAAAGAAGATCAACGGGTCGTGCCAACAGAAAAGGTCTGTCGACGCGACCAGTGGCGGGCCATTGATTTTCTTGGATGCGCATCCTACCCGCCCAGGATGCAACACCTCTTACACCTCGGCCAGCTGGTGAGACAAGGGGCTCCATTCCACGACACCGCTGCAGGGGCGCAAAATGCTGGCTGGAGCTGAGTGTTTTGCGGAGTGCGCCGGCTAAAAGGGCAGCCCTGGTATTGGTTTCGCAGATCATCTGAAACGGTGGCTAGGGCCTGTCCATCACCCCCTTGGCCCAAATACAAGTGCTGTGTGGCTGAATTGGCGGCTCCCCGTGCACGCGGGATGATCCCCAGCGATCTCCAACTACCGCCAACCTAACAGGTCGGCAGCGTCTTGGCTCAACCCCGTCTTCGGGAATTCTTGTTTCTTCATCCCATCCTTGACCAGGAAAAATCAGAGGAAAAAGTTTAGCTGGGCGAAGATCAGAAACAGGATGAAAGCAGCCTGTCACCATCCCAAAACCCAACTCATTCCCCTTTCCCTCTCCTTCCCTGACCCCCGTTCCCCACTAAGGTTCTCGGAAGCTGATGCATGATTCGGGAAGCTACAGAAAAGGTGTGGTACACCTTCGCCGCCGCCGCCCATCACCCACATCGGCCACGGAGGTTGACGTACATATAGATGGTGAACCCCCCTGATTCGGACTGAGGATTTCCCTTTCTAGTCTTTTTCTTCACCGACGCCTACATACACCAAACGTCCGTGGTTCTTGTGTATCTTCTCTTTTCGCTTCTCTTCTTTTTTTGGCTGCTCTCACGGCTGGACCGTTTTTCTTTCTCTCACGCTCCTTTTTACTTTCTTCCATCGAGGCCAGCACTCATTTGCTCCGAATCACACAATGCATCTCCACAAGTTCCTCTTCTTCGCCCTCCTCACATCCTCCGCGTCGGCTCTTCCTCGACGTCGCCCTCAGATCCGCCCACCGCAGAACCCGGAGCAGTTCGACCCTCCCGCACCCAGCGGCAACGGTGGCCGTGGCCGTGGTGGAGGAGGAAATGGTGGCGGCGGTGCTCCACAGGCTCCCCCTGCCCCGCCCGTGAACAACAACCCGCCTCCTCAGGTGGCGCCCCCTGGAAATGGCAACGGCAATGCCGGAGGCGGTGGCGGAGGCGGTGGCGGCGGTGGTGCCGTCAACACGGCCGTGATCCCCAACGACTTCGGCATCGTCGCCGGCTCTGGCCGTGATCAAGTCCAAGCAGGTGCTTGCACTGGCGCCAACAACGCTCCCATCCCATGCAGCTGCCCGCCAGCACCAAACGACCCTCAGTTCCTCAACAGTCTCTCCCAGGCTTTGAGTCAGGGTTTCTTCCCTGACCAGAGCGTGTCGACGCCCATCTCCCTCCAGGCTTTCAACGACGCTTCGGACCAGAGCGAGGCCACGAACCGCCAGAGAGCAACGGCCATGGTGCAGGTTCTGCAGAGCTTGTCAGGGACCAAGGGACAGGGATGTCCCGGTGTGTCGTACCCCAATCTCGTCAACCAGCAAAGGACGGGCATTGCGGCTTGATAACGACACCGATGACGGGGAAGGGGGCCTGGGTGGCATTTTCGATTCGTAAAAAAACCATGTTTTAGGGAAGGATAGTCGAGTGAGTTGGGCGTTTTGATTGGACTCAGTATTACAAGATGCATGACTGGGAATGGCTTCGATGGATATAGCAGTGCTTTGAAAAAGGAATAGCATAGAGCAACAAGGGCTTTTTATTCGTTTTTTTTTTGTCAACCAAAAAATCATCGCTTCGTTCTGCGCTACATGTTTTAACATGAGTTCGTCTTTTATCTTCGTCAACGCCTTTTCCAACTCGAACAAAAATTTTCGAACCACGCTCTCGGTCTTTTTAGAAAACGATCCTTGGATCCCATCCCACGGCCAACACCCTGGCGGTTGTATAACAAATCAAGGCAAGGGTGTACGCTACCCCCGAGAACAGGATCAAAGCCATCCACCCCTTTTCCCCTCCGAGTCCCAGCAATGCACCTCCTATGGGCACACTGCTCAACGTGCCAAAGCTCGCGACCATCATGACCGTTGAAAAGAACCGTCCGTACTGTCTCGAATCACACAACTGGCCCAGACAAACGGGGACCAAGCCTAGGTTACTCCCGCTCGCGAAACCAAACAGGACTGAATACCCGATTAGCATGCCCTGTGAGTGTCCCGCCGGCAGCCACAGTGCCAGCACCGTGATCACGCATAGCGCGATGGTCAGGATGATGACGTTGAATCGCCCAAACCGATCGGCTAGGAAGCCCGGTAGCACTCTTCCAACCACGGACGCGGCGTTGAGATAGGATAGCAGTACATAGCTGCTGGTGGCATCCTGGCTGTGTGCTGCCGCGTAGGAAATGATGAATGTCAGGGGGATGAATAGACCCCATTCCATAAAGACGATACCGAGGGATGCCACTGCGAACCGGGAATCGCAAAAGATGGTCAGGTCAGGCCAGACCGAGGCCATCTTGTCGTGGGCCGCCGGTGGGAGACGCGTGCGGATGAAGAGGTTGGCCGGGACGGCGAGACCGAGGAGGATGAGGGAGAGGATGCGGCATGACCAGGCGAAGCCCTGCGTGGGTAGGAGGTGCTGGAGGAGGATGGGGAAGACGATACCGCCGACGCCGCCTGATGTGGTGGCGATGCCGGTTGCCAGACCGCGGCGGCGGTGGAAAAAGTGGGCAATGGCGCCGTAGGCGGGACAGTTGAGGAGGGCACCGCCAAGGCCACCAAGGACCGAGTAGGTCAGGATAATTTGGTAGTAGGTCTTGCACCAGCTGAGGAGGAGGAGCGAGGCCGTGATTAGGATACTGCCAACCAGTACGAGGATGCGGCCGCCGTGGCGGTCGAAGACGGGGCCCACTTGGATGCCGACAAAGAAGACGATGAAGAGGTAGAGGGAGAAGATCCAGCCGATCTCTGAGGGGTTGTAATCTTTGAGCTGGTTGGTGGAGAAGTAGGATTCGAAGACGGCTGATGAGTTGATGAGCCCGAAAACGGAGATCATGGCGCAGAAGGAGCCGAAGACCACGAGCCAACCCTGGAGACCACCTTCGGGGAACTCGAGGGTCGCCGTCGATGCGACGCGCTCCACGGCCGCGCCATAGTTGTTGTTGCCGTTGCCGTTGTTGTCGTTGTCGTTATCGGAAGAGGAGAGATCCGCGACAGCCGTTTCTTGGTCAGAAGGGAGCGGCTCCTTGGACGTGAGGGATGCGGCTTTCTCCACATCCACTGTGGGTTGGTTGTTTAGGCAGGTGTCCTCTGCATTGCAACTCTTCGGGGTCATTTATTCCGCCACCGAACCAACACGGGCCTTGGCGGGTGGTGGTGATGTTGGTGCAGGGGCAGGGGCAGGGGTGGTGGTGGTGGTGGGATGGAAGATGGCTGAGAGATTCAGGTTGATTGAAACGGCGGCGACATGTTTCCTGTCGACGACAAAGTCAAATGGAAGAGAGAGGGAGGCAAAAAAGAGTGTTCCACACCCAAGCATGGATGGAACCCGAACCTAAAAAAACCATCTGTTTCCATTTTTCACGTGGGTATCCACTAGGATTACCAGCGCATTCGGAACGGGATCCGAGCGACAGAACCACGGTCCGCCCCCCAGTGCTGGTTGCCCATTTTTCGGCACTATTTTTTGTTAGCGCTGTTCCCGAAGACCAACTCACTTTGACGTAAGACCAATGGGAATGAAGCTCTCCGGCCCCGGGCCTGCCGAGAACGGCTCCCGGCCTGCCGGACTTTGCCGGCTGTGTACATGCCGCCTCCGACTCGCCGAGGGTCAGCAATGAGCAGGGGTCCGGCGGCGACCCCGGAGTTCGGCTGCTTCCGCTACCGGGATTGCGCAAGGGTGTCCAGGTAAGCACGGCAAGGAAGGGTTGTGGAAGCGGATTGGCGCTCTTCTGGTTTGTATTCGTAGTGTTGTTCAAGCACCATCCTGAACGAGGAGCATCCGTATAGCACGTGCTTTGGATGCCAAGCAGGTGGGTTGGTGGAAGCTGGACTGGGGGACAGAAGCTGTCATGCCTGTGGAGCGGGAAGGGGCCGCCGAGCTCTGACACCTGCAAAACGCGGAAGTCTGACAGCGATTGAGGAACCCTTGGATTCTGGGGACCAATCATCCAACCACAAGTCAGACATCTGTTTCACCTCCATGTGGCTTTGTGGGCCTTTTTCAAACCTGCAAACACTCGGGGCTAAGGAAGACAAGAGCACTCAGCGTCCTGTGGCTTACAGTGCTGGTTGCCGATCTCGTGCGCAGTTTGGGGCACCTTACCTCGCCGGACCCGCTGTCCGCCAACTGATCCAGTCTCCCGAGTGCAACAAACAAACCCAATTTCAACTTCACTGAAACGCAGTCGATGGATTTGTGGGAGCAACGCTACCAGGGCAGCACGCTGGCCTCTATTCAACCAAACATTATCTCACGTTGATATCACGCATCAGGCTTGCACACAGGGCACAGGGATGGGTGTCATGGAGCTGGGAGCATTGTTCGAAGAGGTGCACTAACAAGAAGGCAGTGAGCGTCTCGTTGACAGCAGCCTATGGCCAACACATGCACGTCGCGATGTAAAGAGTGTGACGAAGAGGAAGCGACAGTATTGATATAGTTAGATTGCATTCACCGCCGACACAATGCCGAACCTGAAGGCACAAAAAGAAGCAGGCACCTTTGACAGCTAAAAGAAAAGAAAAACGAAAAGCAAGGATCCAATGAACAGTCTCACTTGGCCAGCTCTGCCAAAAGCCTCTCAAGCTCCTCCTCCTCATCCTTGACATACACCTCATACTTGGTGCCCACCATTCCCTGAACCGCTTCCTTGATCTCGGCCACCAACGTGTCGGCATCAGCCCGCCTCGAAGGGCCCTGCTTCCAGATGGCGCTCAGCAACGACCGCCGGCTGCCGATGCCCTGCGGAGACTCCTTGGTCATATCGGCATCCGTGGCAGCGACGATGGAGACCATCATCTTCTCTGCCTGGACATAGTCGCCCTCTTTGACGAGCTGATCAGCCAGGGAGTTCTTCAGTACATAATCCTTGTCCCCGAAATGTTCGATAAGCTTGCGGATGCTCTGTCCGGCGTCGGATACCAAGCCCAGCTTGGACTGCAGGACGTACTGGGCATGGACAAGACGACGCCACGCCTTGGGCTGAGTCTCTGCCAGTGACTTTGGGGCAGCAGCAGTCTCTTCCTGGGCCAGCTTGGCGTCGAGGAGGGAGACGAGGAGCTTGGCCTTGTCTTCGGTGCTGGCAGTGCTGTTGGGGTCGATGGGGAGCTGCGAGCGTTCTTCGTCGGAGAAGTTGCCAAGGAAATGAATGGCGGATACCCAATCGATGCTGTCCCAGAAGGCGTTCACGGGTACACCCTTTTCCCAGGAGAATTTCTGGGCGGACTCGGACGTGTTGACCTCTGGGTTTGAGAATCGGACCGGGGCTGCGGTGGCGTCGGCCATGTTAAGGGCTAAGGGCCTAACAAGAGGTTGGAGTAGAATGAGGAGTAGTGCGTGAGAGAGGGTATGAGGGTGGCTGATGAAGTCAGCAGCGAGCAAGTTGGACTCTTACGGCCATCTTTATACTCCATTCAGAGATTGTTGACATTTGGGATTCTCCTTAATCGATGGGTGCCTGAATCCCCAATATTTGCAAAACTTGATGCCTTATTGTGTTTCTAGGCTGCGACATTTCCCTGCAACTCAGGCTAAGGCGCTTGTTCGTGGGATTCTGGCGTGTAACAAAACACTCAGCCCATTCAAATCACACACCTGATAAATCGAAAGTGACCTGCTACTTCCGGGAGAATGCTGCAGGTCTCACAGATATCTCACCAACTTCTTATTGGAGCACCCTGTGAGATTCTTTTGGTCTTTTCTCCTGAGCGCATCGAACCCGGATGTTGTTCGTTGCTAGGCAACAAGTGAGTATCAGGCAGCGACATTGTGGTTTGGATTACCCGTGTAACCATCCGGGTCCCCTTCGCATCGCTGAAGGATTCGGTAAAACCCGACAGACAGAGTACGGCCGCCGCTTTGATCATACTTGCGATCACTACCTTCTCAATTAAATCCTTTTCGTGCATCAGTCAAAGCATGTTAAGGCCAAAGCTCTCTGGGCTGGCGAACTGAAAACTGAGCCTTCTAGCCCTAGACTAAATAACATATCTATTTGATCACTAAGCCTACTCGGCAACCCGACAGGTATGCGTCTGCGACTTGACATAAGAAAAGAAGAATGGCTTGCCAGGTGGGCGGTAGAAACCTCCGAAAGACTCCTTATAGGTCTCGAGGGTCATTGAATGCCTCAAGTTTTTGACAGTCAGCCTCCAGGCACCCGCATGTACTCCCTTTACCTGAAGTGAATAGAAAAAGGGCTTAGATAACACGTTGAAATCCACATATTTGCTTCTATTCGAAGGCGTATAGGTGAATGCCGAGACATATTCCTCTACTCTCCAAAGGACCCAGATGCTGTCTATATGGATCCTCGAGGTCTCTCCAAATTGTCTGGTTGGTTGCGGCTGAGCAAGACAGATTGCTTACGGGATGGCCGAGTGTCGATGCTCCTGTATGTGGTGGAATCTTGAGATATTCGACGACTTTGTCTACGTACCTATGCGAGCCTCCGCTTATCATGGCACGGGAATAGCTTCGGTCCTTTCACTAGAGTTTGGGCCATGAGTAGATATAAAATACAGAGGGTGGATGAATCCCGCAGCGCTCAGTCCGAAATGCTCAACGCATATGGCCTGTTTGACCCCTAGTCCTCAGCCTAATGAACCACTCCTTTCAGACATCCCAGGTGCAAGTGGTGGTAAATATGTTTCTGGGCTTTTGGCCAACGCCACTACTTCTTTCAGGTCGGAGTTAAATTTTGACGGCAGCTTGGACGTGGTGAGTGCAGGTTGTTAGTAGTATGAGTACTGACTGTAGGCTACCTCCCATACCACAGGCAGATCCCGTGATCGTAAGAAAAGAATGATCTTGATATTGTGGACGACGTATTGTCTGTCCATGTGGTGGTGCTGTCTTGGTGGCGTGTTGCGGAACGTGATGTGATTGTGGGGATGTCAGATGCACTTCGGCGGTGTGCCTCCTGACAGAACCTACGTCCTGTGTTTGCCTGCAATTAGTCATCATCAGACTACCGGATTCCAAAGATCAGGGTACCTGATGCTTCGATCGTGCATCAGGTAAATCATATAACTGGGCCTCCTGTACCATACTTTGTACACGATGTTGCGCAATTGTGAGCGCAACCAGACCGTCAAAGAGCAAGGGTGAGTGACGTCATTAGCCGCTACGCGATGGCGGGGGGCGGCGACGCTCAACGTCCAAGCCCTCGCTCAAACCTCATCGCACACTTCGCCGCTTTACACAGTCATCGACCTTCTGTATACCTTGAGGGGGCGAAAGGAGAAAACATGTTTGTGGCGCCTCGAGCGCCCGCGCCCGCGCCCGCGCTTGCTCTTCGACTCGTCGCTGAGATTCTGGATTTACAACATCGGGTCGCAGCACGCGACAGATTAAGCTTCAGCGCCAATATTCTCAACAGCAATGCTATCGATAAGTTCCAAGAGTTTGCACTCTCTCTCAAGCGCGGCATCAAAACGATTGCAAAAAATGCCGCGCGATCCGGCAACCGGCTCTGCTCGGCATTACCCTTTTCTTACCGTTATTTTTAGTCAAATATGATATTGCATGATTCAACCGTGACACCCGAGCACAGGACACCCCGCGTACCCGAGAAACCATGTGGATGTTGATGGTCCCGAGCACAAACTCAGCGCCCGAGCTGCATTGCAGACAGGGCCGACTTGACCGATGTGATGGTGGGGTGACTTGAGCAACGCGCTTGATCACCAATCGTCCTCAGGCTGACCATCAACATGGTGGCGGGGAGGGAGGGGGGGGGGGGTCGGCTGCCAACTGAGGAACCGAGACAGATGCGTGGCATTGCACACCGACGAAGGGCATAATTCCGATCTCCAATGCTGGAGATCCGGTATGTCCCGTTTTGGAAGGACGCCTGATGACTTGCTGCGTCGCGGCGATTTGTTCGCTTCGTCCCGCCCGGACCTCAACCCATTGCAAGAAGCTTCTCACATGCCTTTTGGAGGCTCGCGAGAAGGGCCCGCTCCCCCCGCACGACCGAGTCCTCAATTCTCCCCGTTTGTGGGGTGCATGAGACCACAAGCGTGCCCGTCGCTCCCATCCCGCTGTGGTGACTCACTCCATGAGAACTGACCATGACCGAGCCGGTGGGACAGGCTCTGGACATCGGGCGCTGACATGACAGCGTCACCGACAGTTGGCGGGGAATCCGAAGCGATCGCGATCGCGATCGCTCAGCATTGCTGTTGTAAGCTTACAAGACCGAGCAGTTGGAACCTGAGCACACCAAAGCGTTGCAAAGAGGACTGATGCTTTGCATATCGAGGCTCCGCGGGCGCCGAGTCGGGCAGCCTCAGCCCTGCATCTGGCCCTCCGGTCCCCGATTGAGCCAGCCCGAGCCAAACGGAGCGATCCCCCAGATTTCCGCTGCGTGAAAACGGAGTCAGGGTCGTCGATGTCGTGGCATGCCGCACCTTTGACGCATTGCATTGCTGTCAAGGCCAGCGGGGACCAGCTCATCGGCATCATCAACCTGACGACACTGGGCATCAATCCGTCGTCATCCCTTCGGCCCGGCGGTCTCAGCATGAATGAGTTTCTCGAGATGCCCCTCAGAGGGTGGTTCGCAGAAGCCCTCGGGCCATCGCATGTCCGCAGCTTGAGAGGCGGCCCGAGGCCCACCACACCCGCAACCACTCAGCTCCCCTCCGATTCCCCGGATCAGGACTTTGACTGCGACACTGCATTGGCTGTCGGGATCCAGAACGCGATGCGTTGGGTGTAGCACAGATTGCCCGCATAGGGACAGCAAATCCAGACCATCCTGAGGCGGGTAAGATTGTGTGCCTTGCCCTGAAAAACCGCAGGACAGCAGTGATTTGATGAGATGGCAACTGCACATCACCATCGGCATCAGGCTACAATGGGTGCCTTATTCGTGGCAGCCATGACAGTCATCGGTCGGTCAGGAAGTTGGGCAACGCTGGCGGGCATTTATTTGCGGCTCATCCCCACTGCGACGCACTTGCGTGATTGTAGACAAGAAGCATCTCGCACTTTCCTGGCGCAGCAAGAACACTGCACTCTAGCGAACCCATCCAGATACGAGCCAGCCGACCCTGAACAGCGACCACGGGGTAAACTATCCGTCCTGAATCCGTTTTGCGTCATCATTCCAACAACCGCAATAACGATTGGAAGTCTCACGAGCAGGATCCCAGACAAGGCCCATTTAATACACCGCGGGCCGCAGCGACGTGCACTGCCTGGCGCCAGTCCGACGGCAGTCAAACACCACATCAGCAAGACAACAGACGATCTCTTGGGACCGCTCCGAGCAGGCCACGCACAACAAACTCCGACATCCCGGAAATCCGGTTTAGTGACCTGGAAGTCAGAGATTTGCGCATCTATCAGGCGAAAATCGAATTTTTTTATTTTTTTTGTGAGGGTGGCGGCTTGTTTCCGTCTTGACGAGTCAATCAGGGCTGTTTGTAGCATTTCAGCGCCTCAGCCAAACGTCATCCACTCCAAGTTTTCTCGCACCTTGCATCTCGCCTTCGCCTTGCCCGCGCGCCTGCCTTCCTTGGCCGTAAAACCGACCGGCCGGCCCAAAGCGACCGCGACAGACCAACAAGTGACACCTGGCAGATCTGACTGCTCAGTTTGTATTTATTTACGCCCCGTCCAGCCGATCGCGTCGGTGCAAAACCACGAGTTCGATTCCCATCATCTGCTGCTGACTTAGCGCCATCCCGGACTGTCAGCTGCGTGCACCGCCGTTACATACATCACCTCCGTTATTTCCCGGTCGTACCGCAAGGTGCAAAATATCTCGAGAGCGCCCGCGAGGACTGCTGAAGAGGCGGATAGACAAGGAGGACCCGACCTCACTTGCCACATCTCCACCGCTTCGACCCTTCTCCGCGATTATTTTCCCGTCGACACTTGTGGGATCCACCTCGTCATTCGGACCGTCACAAGTAGTGTGCCATCCCACGGTCCGTTTCCCTCGGCCAACAAAGGCGCCAGAGTGTTCGTGCCCCCACCATCAGCTACCCCGCGCGCGTGGAGGCAACAACCCTTCAGACCACCAAGAAGTCAATCCCAAGCAGGAGCTTCCAGCTCCGTCTCGACCCCGAGCTGCAAAGCTGCTGCACCCCGACTGCGGGCGACGCGTCCCCAGCCAGCCACCGAGTTTTGAGTTAGAGCGTCAACGGCAGCTGCTGTCTCAGCTGCCTTCAACAAGCCTCCGCTTTGCTTAAGCTTGTTCTTTCCGCCCCGATTTCGATTTTGACGGAGCGACAACCGTGACCCACAAAGTCCTTGTCAAGGAACCCCTCACCCAAAGCAAACCGAGCCTTCTCGAAACAAACGGAGCACCCTGAATCCTTTGCCCTCCTTTACGTACCATAAAGGAAGGTACTTCCGCATCCAACACATCCCTTTGTTTCTTCATTCTCGACTTTTTTCCCCACATGTCACTTGGATATTTTTATCCGCCAGCCTCTCCCGCCGCCAGCAGCTGCTCCTCATCAAGTGCTGAAGAACACTTTGGGTCAAATATGTCGTCGCCACAGAGCTC
Organism: Cercophora sp. LCS_1; assembly: GCA_036250225.1. Lineage (NCBI taxonomy): Eukaryota > Fungi > Ascomycota > Sordariomycetes > Sordariales > Lasiosphaeriaceae > Cercophora > Cercophora sp. LCS_1. The sequence goes on from JAPZLL010000004.1 coordinate 1,537,311, forward strand.
ACCCTCCGATCGCGCAACACAGCCGTACATGCTTGTCCCCAACCTCCACATCTCAGACCCTTCCGCAGCAGAGGTCGACCTCGACAGCCATCCATGGATGGTTGCTACCGTCATCGAGGACGACGACCTTACCTTCGGTGGTAAGGCCCTCAGCACATGGTACGAAGAGGACAGGATGCGCTTGAGCTGTGGCAAAGATGAAGAGGAGAGGCGAGGTCGACAACGTGAACGCGTCACTATGGACAATCATCACCATCATCATCACCATCATCAACACCATCAACACCACCATCACAAGCAACAAGCGGCTCAACATGCCAAAAAGACGGCGCAATAGGGTCGTGCTTTTCCATCATCCCGCCACGTCTCTGTCTCCCCGACACCTCGGCTCGACTCGCCACATACTCTCTCGCCACACGCTGTCGCCACGAAAACCTCCGAGTGACGGCAACACGCCGCCACGCGACGATAATTACCTCCCCAAGCCTGGGGTTGGACACTCTGAGACAAGATGCGTTTGTACATATTTGGATCGCAACACCAGCCAATCGGTTGTGCGGGTCGGTGTTGGCGGGACAGGACAGTTGTAGCTGCATCCGAGTTCGGCGTTGAGCGTCGTCGGCGGTCACTCGCGGCTCAAGCAGCATCATCACGACATATCGACATCGCCTACCCTTTCGTTAGGGATCAGCCATCACCTTCTTTCGGCATTGTTGGCAAACGTTTTACGGCATTGGCTACACGAAGACTATACTGGCATTTAGAGGACTTGGGAGGCATTGCTTGCATTTCACTTTGGTCATGGTCAGGATCAAAGGGTCGGGAATTCCTTAACTCGCGTGTTTGTTTGGCGCGCGCTGCATGATACCATGTTTACTTTTTTTTTCGGGCTGCATTCCTTGTGGTGATGCTCAGCGCCGGTTGGTTGATACCCTATGCGGTGTTTGGGAGCAACTTTTGGTAACAGGTCTTATCCACGGGGGTTTGATCAAATGGGAGGAAGGCTTTTTGCTCGTTCGCGCACTCTGACAGGTAGATGTCGCCGCCGCAACGGTTATTAATTGACTATTATTTTATCACTTCGGAGTTTCACCTGTTTGCCTGTGATCTGTTTGTTTTGTGAGGGCGTGCTTTGCTGTGTTGACTGACTTGCTGCGGTGGACGGATTGCATTTTAAATTTACAATGCTCCGACCAGATGGGATCCCAGCGTTGCCGTCATTCGATGTTGTGGGCGGGCCCCACCTGCTCGAGCACGCCAATTGAACCATGACAGGCATCCGCTGCCACGAAAAATTTCGGCGTCAGCGAAGCATCACTCTTTGCCGCTGCGCTGTAAGGATCAGGGGCTTTGAGATAACATGCTTGATTGTTGCATTGGAATCGGCTTAGCGATATCTATCTATATAAGGATTGTGGTGTTGAATAATCACATATCTAGTGTATGCCATGAAACAATTGTGTAAAACGAAGAAGGAGCCGGTGCGCAGGGTCCCCGTTGCTAAGGAACTTTACACCCGCCCTGCACCCAGCGCACCCCGCTCTTCTCTCGTTCTGTCTCCTTGTCCGGATTAAATGGCGACAGAAGCGGTGGATTACCAGCTCGAAGTCAATGGCCACGCGAGCGGCGGCGGTGTGGGCTCGGGCGCGATGAGGGGGCTCGACTACCTGCGCATGGCCAACGGCCAGAAAATCGAGTCTGATCCGGCAACCCCTCCCGCGAGAGCAGCCCCCCCGCCGGGCCCCGACCCGGGCCAAACCCGATCGGTGCAAATTCCATCGCCGCCGCCGGCCGATCTACCCGAGCACCAGCTCGAGCGCATCCCTACCTTTTTGCAGCCGAGCATGCCCTGGCGCGACCGCCTGATGCATTTCACGTTTGCGTGGTTCACCGTCACGTAAAGCACACCCCCATCTCGTCAGCTGACTTGCAGTGAAACAACGCTGATCTGACCACATAATTCGCAGCATATCAACAAGCGGCATCGCCCTTCTCCTCGCCATCACGCCTCACCGTTTCCCCGGTCTTTCCTCCATCGGCCTCGCCATCTTCCTCCTCGACCTCGTCTTCTTCATCTTCATCACCCTTTGCATCGCCCTCCGCTTCGTGCTCTACCGCCGCACCCTGCGGCGCGCATTCACCCGTCCCAAGGAGGCCCTCTTCGTCCCGTGTTTGTTTCTATCGGTATGCACCATCGTCGCCAACATCGCCGAATACGCCCGCCTCTTCCTCTCCCCGTACAGCACGCGCATCGATGGCCCGCTGGCTGACTTTCTCGTCGCCTGCTTCTGGGTGTACCTCGCCCTCGCGTTTGCGTTCTCCGTCTTTCAGTACCACCTCCTGTTCACGGTCAAGGAGGAACGCAGGCTCGTCGTCAGCGCCATGACGCCGGCGTGGATCTTGCCGATTTTCCCCGTCATGCTTGCGGGTACACTGGCGTGCGTCTGTGCCAAGATGTTATCCGCCGAAAGGGCGCTGGGCGTTTTGTGTGCTGGGCTCGCGGCGCAGGGGCTGGGACTGTTGATTTCGGTCTTTTTTTACGCGACCTATCTGTCCAGACTCATGGTGTTTGGGTTACCCGCCCAACGGCCGGGTATGTTTATTGCGGTTGGACCGCCGAGTTTTACGTGTGCTGCGTTGTTGAATATGGCTGGGGAGGTGCCGAGGGTGTTTCGGGACTTGGGAGGGGCGGGGACGATGTTGATTGGGGATCAGATGGCTGGTGCGGATGTGGAAACACTAGCGCTGGCGGTGAGGCTGGCAACTACGGGGTCGGCTGTTTTTCTGTGGGGGTTGAGCTTTTGGTTTTTTGCTTCGGCTACGGCAGCGGTGGTGGCAGGCATGCCGGATCGGAGGTTTCATTTGAGTTGGTGGAGTTTTGTCTTTCCGAATGTTGGGTTTACGTTTGCTTGCGTCAAGGTGGGCGTTGTGTTTGGGAGTGAGGGCGTGTTGTGGTTTTCGACTGTCATGACGGCGGTGTTGGTGGTTGCGTGGGCGTTTATTGGGTATAGGTGCATCAGGGCGGTCTATAAGAGGGAGATTGTGTGGCCGGGGCATGATGAGGATGAGTCTTGATTCGGAAGTTTGACGGGGACGGTTCGATCGTAATGGGTGAGCATGTGATGGTGGTTTAGTTGGCCGCAAAGCATGTCATTGATACCCCGGCCTTTATAGATTTAGATCTTCTTGTTTTGTCAGCCAAGTGGTAGTTGGGCATGGAGCTTTGTTTCTAATCCGATTTTGAGGGGATGAGATTGGAGGGAGCTTGGTCGGTGTCCCTGGTAGTCTAGAAGATCAACTGGATTCAAGCGTGCAAGACGTGGCGCGCACCCTGAATACACCTGAACCCTTCATCTCTACAGTTCATCTCAGATACATGGTTTGGAGCATTAAAATCAGCTCCTGGCTAGGGCTAGGTACCCTAAGGGCAGAAAGTGCGTCTTGGTAGCGGCAGTGAGGTTTGGCGAGGAAGGTGCGAGGTCAATTATTACTCGGGAATCAAACTGCGGAAGGCGCAGTCACTGATTCGAACAAGTCATCCGCCTACCAAATCACACCGAAAACCATTGTTCAACCTTTTATTGATATCAGATTCCTATGCTGCCTATGTAACCTGCTTTTCGGTCTATTGACACCACCCATGAAATATGGTACAGAGATCTGTCGTATGTTTCCTGTCCGTCGAGGCCATTTCCCCCAAAAGACGCCGCCCACCAATGATTACCTGTAATAGACTCCATGACTCCGCCCGATCGAAGCCGAGAATCCAATCCAGAAGATACCGAGATCCCAGACGTTAAGAAATCCTTACCGACCAAACAGCAGGTCGGTTAGTCAGACCCAATCCTTCTCCACCCGCCACTGGTCGTCGAAACCGAGCCCTGCCCCGGTTCTCAGATCGCAGTCGCGGTGGCCCCATTTCCGCCTAAAGATCTCCTTCCCGTTCTCGGTCGTGAGCTCGATTCCTTCTGCCAGGCCAGCCGCATCGTAGTAGAAGGGTTCGCCCTGGCCGCCGTGCTGGCCTGTCTGCCACGTATTGCGGCCCCGATTCCCGTGCTTATAGTGGAACATAGTGTCGGCCATCTTCAGCAGCTTTCGCCAGCGCACCAGGTTTTCGTCCTCCGCATCGCGGGACCCGAGGTACACCTTTACTCTGTCCTCCTTGGACAACATCCCAGACGGCGGCATTCTACCAACCCTCTTGTCGAGCCCCAAAAACATGTCCATCAACTCTCTGTCAATCTCGGTTTCCAGCGACCTCTTATCCGCCTTCCTCCTGGCATCGGCGTTGGCCGGCGGTGGTGGGTTCGGATCGGTGAATTTAGGCTCAATACCGTCGAGTCGATACAAGGCCGCCAGATCGTCGAGCGACGTGCTCACATCGGTGATGATACCGGCTTTCGCGTCCAACATGGTCCAGTTGCGCATTGCCAGACGCGAATGCATGTCGCAGTCGGTAATATAGTACGGAATGAGCGTGTCCCACCCTCCGACATCTTCGTACGCGACCGGATTGACAAGCGCGAGGTGGTCATACGCGAAAAATCGCAAGCCCCAACGTGGATCGTCGCGCCGCGCCTCGCGCAACGCCCGTAACGCGAGCGCGTACAGCGATTGGAAGCCCTCCTCGTGGTACTTGGGTGTCAACTCGTGGCCGTCCTCATACGAGAGCGCCAGCACATCCATGTGGCTCCAGAAGTAGTACGGCCACTCGTGGGCGTAGCTGAGGGACAGGTAGAAGTTCTGGAGTTGCGCAAAGCTGAGGAGCGTTGGGGTCTGGACGATATTGACACCAAGCGCCTTGAGGGTCGTGTGGTTGAGATAGAAGGGATTCTGGAGAGTCAGCTGTCCCCGCGCGTTGGCCTGCTGAACACCTGTGTTCTCGACGACATATATCTGATCGGCCGGCCATCCCGCAGTGAGGTAGCTGACGACGGCTTGAAGGAGGATCGGCCAGCTGCGGGTAAACCCGATGAGAAGAGGCGGCGCGACAGGCAGATCGAAGTCTTTGTACAGATTGGGTTTGGCGACGTTCCACTTTGGGATCGGCGGTGGCTTCGAGGCTTGCAGGAGCGGAAAGTTGTCCTTGATCGGCGGCGGGAGGTAGTCGGGCTTCGGCTTGTATCTTGGGTGGGGAGCGTCCTTTTCCGGCTTGTGAGCGCTGGCCGGGAGGCTGCCGAGCGCATTGCTGTACACTTCGCGATGGGTGAAGAAGGTGAGGACGACAAGGAAGGTCGACAACGAGGCAAGCAGGCCCAGCATCTGCCGCCCGCTCGGCATGGTGACGAGCATCTTTACAACCCGCGGCGGTTGGGACCGCAGAGCGCGCCTTTCCTGCTCTTGTTCGAAATCGCGAGGAAGGACGTGGGGTTATATGAGATGGTGCATGGGTGAGGAGGCCCCGTGCAACAAAATCGAGGATGTACAGAACGCAGTTGGGTAAAAAGAATGGAGTGGGGGAGAGTCGGAGAAGACTTGGCTGTGCGACGAGAAAGGTGGAGGAAGAAAACGTCTCGTGGTTTTGCGACTCTAAGCGGAGAAAATCCTTTGGTCGAGGGTTGGGAGGAGACTGGTTTGCGTAGGAGGAAGGAGCGCAAGAAAGATTGCCAAGTGACCCTGAGACCAGGCAGAAGGAAACGGGGGTTGACGGCGCCAGATGGGATGAAAATGCATGGCCGGAAAGGTATGGGCTGGGAAGGGACCGGTACGCTTGCATCCCATCACTCTCCGGGACGACACGACCAACCAACGGGCCGCGCGCCGGTGACAGGGCCACACAAAGTTTGAAGCAAGGGGGAGTATCCGAGGTGAACCTCGGTCTAGCTGTAAGTGGCTTTGACAAGGCGTGCCTGAATCGTACTCATTCAAGTATCCCCTGGCGCCGACCCATCATCGATATCACCGGCGACTCGGCAAGCCAGGCACATGCATCTCTCATCGCCACAACATCTGCGTTATGCGCTACACAGTGGGTCGCCTGGGGCCAAGAGTGAGGTTAGGTGGAACCAGGGCCATCGATCCGGGTTATATCCCCTAGCGTTCAGTGACGCAATCCATTCTTTACGAGCGAATGAGAGACGTCGACATCAGCCAAGGACGGATCATTCAACGGGACCTCAAACATTCTCCCCGTATGCCGTGCAACGCCGCACCACAGGCCAACGGACGTCACAGCAGTTGGGCAATAAATGAATAACCGCCGTTCGAGCCCTACGAAGCCAACCCCAGCGCGGCACGCTCACACCAACTTCGTGGCGCCTCAGTCCCCACGGCACGTTGCGCGATACGACTCTTTATCCTTCCATCCCCACACCAGGCAGAAAAGACCAAGAGGGTAGCTCGGGTTTTGACAGACCCACTTGCGTGCCGGTTCCCGGATTACCTACATCAAGCCAGACGTAACAGGACCACACGTAACCAAACACGAGACAACATCCCGGCGGTTCACCGAGGACGCGATTCCCAAAGCAGACGCAAAAGATGCCGAGAAGGACAAAATGGGCTTGCGTTTCCCAAAAGGACGAGACGAACGCAACTTGTCGATTCCCAAGATTCCACGATGGAGTCTGGACAGTGCTTGGAACCCTGCGCCTTACGAATGCAAGCAATCAGGTGATGCCATTGGACGCCAGGAAACCGATATTTCCAACAAGCGTGCAGCCGATGTCGGTACGGCTTCAGATTGACTCCCCGAGAAGCACGAATGGCCTTCGTCTAATACACAGAAAGAGCATACGAACCCCCTGAATCCGGCAACCCTAACCCGCCGCCGTCGTCATCAACAGTCAACACAGCCACGGGGGAAATTACCTACAAACCCGTATTGTTCGATGCTACCACACGAATGTTCTCGCTCTCTTCAGCGCCGTAGTTGGGATGCCGGGTTACTGGTTGGTCAACCACAGGTCGCCAAGGTGCTCGGGTCAGTGCATCCGTGTATTACAGAACGACTCGGCACACAGGCGCGCCGAGGTTGACTACAAGTCAATGCGCGAACGCGGAAGGATTCGAATGCTGGTTGTGTAACAGTATCAACTATGGATTCACAAAATCCTTTCTCCCATCCCTTAACAGCCGCCCAGCTTCGTGTAAGAATTTGATCCGTCTTGGTCGTCAAAGGGTTGTAGTGCTATCAACCGAGCCCGCAAAGCCGCTCGAGTGGGAATTTCAACGAATCGACTTCAATTCTTGGCGGCAGCGGGCTGCTAATTCTCGGGTGGATGATACGATTATGATTAAACACCGACGGAGTTTTAACAGCTAATACGAGTCTCACCGTCTCATCCCAAAGGAGGGACGATCCAGGGGTAGGAAGATGTTCAAAAAAAACGGCGACGGCGAATTTCCCCTTTCTGCCTTTTTTCAAGACATTGATGACGAACCGGATTGATTTCTCAACCCCCCTTGGATTGTCAGTTCCTTCTTTAGTCAGAGTCTCACAGATAATCAAGCCCTAATTATACATTACTGATTTCACCTCGACATGTCATCTCATTCACAAATTCGAACACACTCACTACCCCAACCCTACGGCTCCCTTCGTTTGTCTTGCCCCGTGTTACTAACATCCCTGATCGTAGGCGGTCCAGCCGCTAGGACAAACGGCTGGGCTGAAGCGCAGTGGAGAGCCGGTATTCCGGCTTGGAGGCTGACATGCTGAGTAGCGGTCGTCGTTGGGGTTGGAGGCTATGATTGTGAGCGTGGTGTATCCGTTGTCGACGAACCGCGAGCCCGAGAGCGTGATGAATATATCAGAGCATGTGGCTGGTTGGATGAAGGGAGTGGCGAGGGGAACGAACAAATTGTTCGTTGGGAATGCTGGTGTTGATGTTGACGTCGCCATTCTTGCCATCAACACCCACAGCTGGTTGTTTCTGCATCTTTTTTGTGTTAACTGTTTGCCCCCCTTGCTTCAAGCGGCTATTTGCTGTCATTAAACTATATGTATCGGTAACATATGATCCTGCCCAGTGGGTGGCGCAAGAAACGGATTGTGGCAGTTGGTGTTGTGGCCACGCGGTTGAAGGAGTGATGGGATTACGAGTTCTGCTTTCACGTCATGGTTGTGCTACGCTGATTTGAGCAGGCGTCACAAGCAATACGATAGACTGCTGCTTTGCGGCATAGATCTGAGGCTATGTGGATGGATAACTAGGCGCGTAGCTATATGTTTCTGCAGGAACTGATGTCGAGGCGCGGAATGTTGGGCTTTGGGTAAAGTTGAATGTTACACGGAGGAACGGCATGGGCAGCGTTGCGGCTAGGGCCCACTGGCGGTCGGTTGCGGGCCACAGTGTGGTTGCGCCGCAGGGTTGATGAGATGGAGACTTGGCTTCACGCCGCCGCAATGTTGCGGTCTCATGTGAGTGGTGTGGATACGAGGGAGTGACATGGCTTGGTGTTTAGCAGCCGCTTGGAATCTTCCTTGATCGGGTCCATTGTCGATGCTGTTGTGTATGAAGACATTATTCCGAGGCGAGAAACTCATAGAGAACACTGAGGGGTGGTAGTTCAAGGGGAAAACATTGTGATAATCCAGTAGATAGGTAGCTAGGGTACAAGACAAGAGAGATACTGGCGATCTCGCCAACGCTTCAACATGCGCACCGTGCTCAATGATTGACCTTGTGATGCAACGCCAAATTCCAACCCAGAAACAAGAACCGAACAATCCCACAACACCAAACCATCACCCCTTCTTTGCCTTCTGTGTCTCTTGAACCCCTTCAGTTTGACCCTCGCGACCGCCACCGGACTTGTCGTTGCCGGCGGCATCCTTGCTGCTGTCTTCTTTTCCGCTCTTCTCCTCGGCCTTATCCATGTTATCGTCCGTCTTTTTGTCTTCCTTCTCCTCATCGTCCTTCTTGTCATCCTTCTTCTTGCCACTCTTCTTCTCCGTGGGCTTCTTCTTCTCTTCTTCCTTCTTCTTTTTCTCCTCCTCCTCCTTCCTCTTCTCTCCCTCTTCCTTCTCCTTCCGTAGCCTCAGCCTTTCCTTCTGTTCCTCCTTCTCCCAATTCTTGTTGTCCTGACCAGGGGTCTTTTGGCGTAACAGGTCCTGCAGCTCTTCGGTCCTCAGCCGCGAGCGGCTCTCGCCAACCTTGGCGCGTCCAACCAAGCTGATGAAGATAGCCACACCGACCACCGCGGTAAGCACCCAGCGGTAGACTCCATACCACTGAGGCGCCCAGCCCCGCCGTGTCGCACGGGAATCAGTCAAATAAAGGATAGTGAAAGCCATGAACTGCGTTGTCAGCGCCCACTCCACAGGCATAAAGACGGTAGGCCAGGCCACAATGGGCGCAAGGACACCGAGGCCATATCTGAAGTTTGTGCGCGGCTGCGAAGCTGTCTTCTCGGCGAACTCGAGGCCCCAGTGGATGGCGCCAAGGAACGAGATAATGACGGCTCCGTAGCCGACCTGGATCGGCTCGAGCAGATGCAACCAGTGTGAGGCAGTGTCGTGATCAACAAGGAAGCCGTTTACAAAGTTGGATGCAGTGGGCCACGGGGTGTTGAGGGCCCATGAGAGGTAGACGGTCGAGATGGAGGTCGTGAGGTATGGGATCGTGCCTGCGAGGCCGAGGGCGTAGGCTTCTTTGGGGACTGAAGCGAGGTCGAACGTTTCCTTGAACGTGTGCTATGTGGTGGGGTCAGTCATGTCGTGGATGCGTTTGCCGGGCGGCGTTGGAGCATACCAAGTCGCTCTTCAACCCTTGCATGACATCCTCGTCTGCAGGCGGTGGCGGTGCCTGGCTCCGTTCGACCACATGGCGAACTGAAGACCCGGAGGAGACTTCATCTGGGCGCGCTTCGAGCTTTTGCTGGGCTAGTTTCTTTTCGTACTCTGCGTCGCGCTTGTTTGGCTGCAGCGGTGGCTTGGAGCTGAAGCTTGTCCAGAGGGTAAGGGGAGTTTGCCTGCTGGTTGCGAGTTTGTTTGGTTGCAGAGAGACGGAAATTGGATGCTGGGTTCGCGCTGTGCGGGCATGCGTAGCTCGTCCTGCGAGCGCTAGCCTAGGGAATGTGTTTAGCAGAGGTCGTGCAGTTCGAAGCATCTTGGAGCTTTTTGGGGGCGTATTCTTCCCAATTGACGAGACAAAATGTAACACAGGCAGATGAGAAGATGGAATGGAAGGGGAAACCAAAATCTTATTATTACGAGCAGGAAAAATCCCGGGTTCCTTTGTTGGTTTCCTGGTGTTTGGCTCTCACCTTGCTGGCATCCGGTGTTGGTGCCCCCTGTGACGTAATGACAGGCCGAGGGGCAGTTCATTGAAGATGGCGGGGCTTAGGCCCACCCCTTGGGGTGTGGGGGTGAGCTCATCCGAGATTCTGGCTCTCCTTCCTTCACTTTCAGCAGTTCACCATGAGTGGGAGAAGAACTGCCAGGAATCTCTCATAGCTTGAGAATCGTGAAGAGGAAACAAGCATTAGAATTCATATCCATACGGAGAACTTGTTTGCTGGTATTGCACATGGTGGAACAGAATTTTGTAGTCCACCCCGCCCGTGTCACGAAAGAAACCCCTGCCGTTTGGCCGTCACGCTCGTCAGCGGCCTGAGCTTCGGGTTTTTGGGAACAGCCCAGTCCGCGCTCCTCAGTCGTCATCGGCGCAGCCCAGAGACATCCAAGAAAACGAGACGATTGCCGCCTCCTGAAACTTTGCTACGGTACCCTAGCGACCTAAGAATTGACTATACCATTTGAGCTCCCCGTTCCGCGTGTTCGACCGTTGCCCCTCGAACGAGCGCCCGCGTGCACGACACGTCAAAGAACAATTGACCCCGCGAGTCCAGGCAGCGAGCCCGAGAACCGATCCATGACGCCAGTGTCACCCGCCCGTCTGGCATGAGTTGGGCGGCAATCGCAGCGCGACGCGGTTGACACTTTACCCCCGAACCTTTTGACCCCCCGAGAGCGCCGTTCAGTGCCTCAGATGCCGCCCACGCGCAGCGCTCGATAGAAGCTGACTCCGAGTGCCCCGCCTGGGTAACGGCAACCTACATTCGCCATGTTGGAAGGCCTAGTCGCGGGTCTGTTGAACCGCTTCCTGGGCATGTATGTCAAGAACTTCGATCCCACACAGCTAAAGGTTGGGATCTGGTCGGGCGATGTCAAGTTGCGCGACCTCGAGCTCCGTAAGGAGGCCCTCGACCAGCTCAAACTCCCCATCAACGTCGTCGAAGGCCACCTCGGTCAGCTCACACTGACCATCCCGTGGTCTAATCTGCGTGGCGCCCCCGTCAAGGTCTACATTGAGGATGTCTACCTACTCGCGTCCCCAAAGGAGGAGGCCGAGTACAACGAGGAAGAGGAGGAGCGCCGGAAACAGCGTATCAAGATGGAGAAGCTGGACTCGGCCGAGTTGCTGAAAGAGAGGTCCCAGGAAGGTCTCAGCGCCGAGGAACAGAAGCGCACTCAGAGCTTTACCGAGAGCCTTGTCACCAAGATTGTCGACAACCTACAAGTCACAGTCAAGAATATTCACGTCCGGTATGAAGACGCCATCTCGGCCCCGGGTCATCCCTTCGCGCTGGGCGTCACCCTCGAGGAGTTTAGCGCCATCAGCACCGATGGGAACTGGACACCGACCTTTATCCAAGACTCAACCAAGACCACACACAAGCTCGCGACGTTGGAGGCCCTGGCCGTGTACTGGAACACGGACACCAAACTTTTAGGCCCGGGGCGGGAGGCGCATACCCCTGGTGTAGAGATTACGCCACACGACGAGATGCTGCAGAGTTTCCGATCTATGATCGTCAGGGGGGAAAACGAGCTCTCAGGGACACATCAATACATCCTGCGGCCTGTCACGGGCCAGGCCAAGCTCGAGCTCGACAAGACGGGCAGCGCTCAAGTGCCCAAGTTCAAAGCGAACCTTCTGTTCGACGAAATTGGTCTGGTGCTGGACGATGACCAGTACCGCGATGCCCTCATGATGGTGGATCTTTTTCACTATTTCATCCGGCACCAAGAGTACAAGAAGTACCAACCAAAAGGGGTGAGGCCAAAAGAAGACCCCAGGGCATGGCTCCAGTTCGCTGGTAATGCTGTGCTCAGTAAGATCCACGAACGAAATCGGCGATGGTCCTGGGATTACTTCAGGGGGCGGCGCGACGACAGGAATCGCTACATTGAGCTCTTCAAGAAAAAGAAGCAAAACCAACAGTTGTCTACCGAGGAGAACGACGACTTGAACAAGCTCGAGTGGAAACTAGACTACGAAGACCTGCGGTTTTGGCGCTCGCTTGCGCGTAACCAGCTCAAGAGGGAGAATGCCGAGGCTCTGAAGAACAAACCCCCAGCACCGAAGCCGCAGCAGCAACAAGGCTGGCTTGCTTGGGCCTGGGGCTCGAAACCCCAGCAGCAAGAGAAAGAAGACGAGTCGGAGAACACACAGATCACAGAAGAACAACGCAAAGAGCTGTACGAGGTCATCGACTGGGACGAGAAAACCGCTCTCGCCGCCGAGGTCGACGAACCCAAGGACACGGTCAAGATGCAGATCGAGGCGTCCCTCAGTACTGGAAGTTTCACACTCAAACAGAGCCCCCATGCAGATACCAAGGACCTCATCAGCCTCCACTTTGACGTCTTCAGAGCCAAGGGCCTCAAGCGACCCGACTCCTTTCTCCTCGACCTCGGCCTGGGCGGGTTGCGTGTCAACGATGGAACGACGCCAAAGACCATGTACAAAGAAATTGTCCGAGTCAAGGACGCGCCCAAGTCCAAGTCACAAAGGCGGCTATCTATTGCCGAGCTCGAGGCGCGACAGGACGAGTCCTTCTTCGAGTTCCAGCTGGAGCAGAACCCGTTGGATGGACAAGGGGATATCGCCGTGACCGCCAAACTCAAGCCGCTCGAGATCGTGTGGAATCCCAACGTCGTTGTTGGGGTTGTCGACTTCTTTAGGCCCCCTGAACGCCACATGGAATCCATCAACGCCCTGCTGGAGACTGCCGGGGCTACTGTCGAGGGTCTTCGGGAGCAGACCCGTGCCGGATTGGAGTTTGCCCTTGAGGAACACAAGACAGTCAACGCCAAGCTGGATCTCCAAGCGCCCCTCATCATCATCCCCGAGAGCGTCACAAACAAGACTTCGACCTGCATCATCCTGGATGCTGGCCACATTAGTGTCAACAGCGAGCTTGTCGACAAGGACACGATGAAGGAAATCCAGTCGAAGCAGAATCAGACCTACACCGACGATGACCTTAAGAGGTTGGAGTCCCTGATGTATGACCGGTTCCTTGTGAAGCTGACGTCAACGCAACTGTTGATCGGGCCGTCGGTCGAAGAGACCAAGCAGCAACTGGTCAACAGGGACGACGGCCTCATGATGCATGTCGTTGACCAGATCAACGTCGACTTTGTCGTTGAGACGTCGATTTTACCGAAAGCACCCAACCTCACCAAGTTCAAAGTCTCAGGCCATCTGCCCGTCCTTCACGCCTCGGCTTCAGACGCCAAATACAAGAGCCTGATGCGGATCATCGACGTCGCGATCCCAAAGCTGGACGGAAACCAAGCGCAGTCTCAACAGAACCAGCGAACCCCGAAGAGACCACGGCTCTTGAGCAATGCGTCGAGCCGATCAAATACAACTAAGAAGCGGGAACACAGGGCGTCTTCCCAGTTCCTCCCATTCACGACGCAGCAACAAGCCATCATCCTGCACGATGATGATCTCGACGACGACGAGGATAACTTCCAAGACGCTAAGGACGGCTCCACGAATGAGCAGCTCAAGATGCAGCAGCGGACGTTCGAGTTCAAGTTTGCGGTTGACAAACTGAAGGGGTCTCTATACCGCAGTGATCCCGATAGGAAACGGCCTGACCAGCTGCTTGTGGAACTAGTCGCCGAGAACTTTGACCTGGAATTTTACCTTAGACCGTACGATATGGCCGCTGAAGTGTCCCTGGGCTCTGTTACCATGGACGACTTTGTCGACAATCCACCGGCAGAGTTCAAGTCGATCGTTTCTTCGGGCGACGTCGAGGACCGGCAACAGAAACGAGATCTCGTTCACGTCAAGTTTGTCAGGGTTAAGAAGGAGTCGCCAGAATTCATGTCTGTGTACGAAGGCGTTGAGATGAACGTCGATGTCGCCATCTCCACCATCAACCTTGTCGTCACGCGTAAGACGCTTCTAACCTTGCTCGACTTCATTCTCGTCACGTTCACAAACAATGGGCCCAACAACCAGGCGCAGATGGCCATCGCGGGCCAGGACTCGGAGACCGGCGTCGTGCTTGAGCCGCCACCAGAACAGCAGACCGAGACCGGCGCTATCAGGGTTAAGGTGGATCTCAAGACTATCCGCCTGATCCTCAACAACGACGGTATCCGCCTGGCCACCTTGTCCTTCAACCATGCTGACGTCGGTGTTTTCCTCCTGGGCAGGACGATGCGCGTGTCTACGAGACTTGGCGATCTTAGTCTTGTTGACGATGTCAACCTTGGGGTGTCCGAGGACTCGAGCCTTCGCCAGCTTGTCACCATCCAGGGCGACGAGCTTGCCGACTTCCGGTATGAGACTTTTGACTCAACGAGGAAAGAGCTCTACCCTGGCTACGATTCATCCATCTATCTCCGTGCCGGATCCGTCAAGCTCAACTTCGTTGAGGAGCCATTCCGCAAGATTGTCGACTTCCTGGTCAAGTTTGGTAAGATGCAAGCCATTTATAACGCGGCGCGACAGGCCGCTGCAAATCAGGCGAACCAGCTCCAGCAAAGCCAAAGCCGCATCAAGTTTGACGTAGTCGTCAAGACACCCATCGTCGTGTTTCCCCGTGTGGTGGTGCCTGAGACCGCCAAGCGAGATGTCATCACAGCGTACCTGGGCGAAATCTACGCGCAAAACAAATTCGCGCCGCTCGATGACTCCCAGGATTCGGAGATCGCTATGAAGCTGACAACCGGAATCCGCAACATTAGACTTACTTCTAAGTTCAACTACTCGGATGACAGACAAGAGGAGCTTGAGCTCATTGACCACGTTGACCTCGACTTCAAGATCACATATGCTGAACACAAAGAGGGGGTCAAACGGCCAGACCTTGAGATCGAGGGCAGCATGACAGACATCAACCTTCGCATCACTCCGTACCAGCTCAACTCTCTCCTGCGCATCTCGCAATCTGTTCCGGCAGTGTTCTCTGGGGACTCGGAGCAGAAGGCAGCCGAGGCGGAACGTGAGGTCGACAATGCGACCCTGGAAAGGGCGAGGACAATGTCTGGTTTCGGGGGCCAAGGCCAAGAGAAGCTCATCGACATGGGTCCTGAGCTCGGCACACATGGCGAGGCATGGACGAAGATGGATCTCATCTTCCATGTGAACACCATTGGCCTGGAGCTGATCAATGCCGCCGAGGATGCGCCTGTCGGGGACCTGGACGCTGCCAGCCTCTCAAAGTTTAGCCTCGACTCCAGCCAGCTGAAGACGCGCATGGACTCCAACGGCAGCATCGAGGCCGAGTTTGTGATCCAGTCGTTTACGATCTACGACACTCGTCAGCGGGAGACCAACAAGTTCCGGCGCATCATGACTAGCGGTAACAAGAGCGTCCAGCAGTTTATGGCCAGCATCAGCATGTCGGGTGGGCAGGATCGGAGCGTCATCGCCATGGTTGCTATCGACAGCCCGCGCGTTATCTTTGCTCTCGACTATCTCTTCGCCATTCAGCACTTTGTCACGGTCGGCATGCAGATGGACGACCCACTTCCGCCGGAAAAGACCCCCCTCGAGAGTCCCGAGGATATGAGCGAGACGGATTCCATGCGCGTCTCGTTTACCGGCCGGCGCTCGCAGGATAGCAACCCTCGCCCGAGCGTCAGCCAGGATCTAGAGTCAGCCCCGAAGAAGCTAGAGTCCAAGATGGCGATTGCATACCGCGTCAATGTTGTTGACGCCCAGGTCATTCTGATCGCCAATCCCTTGAGCGTCAGCTCTGAAGCGATTGTACTGGGGACCAAGCAGGTGCTCCTTTCGCAACAGCATGCCCTAACCTTCCAGATCTCGCAGTGCGGCATGTTCCTCTGCCGCATGGACCGCTTCGACGACTCACGGCTGAGAATCATCGATGACTTCTCGGTCCAGATGTCGATGGATACCTCAAAGCCCTCCGTGACTAGCATTCACGTTGACGTTGAGCCCCTGATCCTTCGACTGTCGTTGCGAGACATCCTTCTGGTGATGCAGACCGTTGCCAAGGCTTCGGAGCTGTCTGGAGGCGAAGTGAAGCAGCCTGACAGCAAAGCGTCGGACCAGAAAGCCCGGCAACTCAAAGCGGCCGGCCTGAAGCAGAGGACGGCCAGCGGCAAGGGCGCTTCGACGCTTGCCGGGAGAACAAGGGCCACGAGCCAAAGTGGGAAGAATGTCCTGGCACTGCAGAGAGGGTCAGCGCAGCCACACGACGTTCACAAAGTCCCTGCCCAGTTTGAGGAGCTCACGGCGACGATTGATGGGATCCGCGTGGTGCTAATTGGGGATCTCCACGAACTCCCGATCCTCGATCTCAGCATCAAGAAGTTTACAACAACGGCCGAGAACTGGTCCTCAAACCTCAAGGCCGAAGCAGCCATTGAGATGTACACAAATATCTATAACTTTGCCAAGTCGTCGTGGGAGCCCCTGATTGAGCCCTGGCAGGTGGGCTTTGGCGTTGCCAAGGAGCAAAGCACAGGGCTCATGTCAATCGACGTGTCCTCAAAGCGAGTCTTTGAAGTCACGATCACCACAGCCACAATCGCCCTGTTCTCCAAATCGTTTGCCTTCCTCACGCAGGACCAAGATGTGCTCAGCAAGCCCCGCGGCGCCGAGGCGCCGTACCGCATCCGCAACTACACCGGCTTTGACGTTGTCATCCACGCCAAGAAGCAGAGCAGCGACGGCAACACGACTGCCCGTCTTCAAGATGGCCAGGAGTCGCCTTGGAGCTTTGAGGACTGGGAGAAGATGCGTGAGAACATCCTCGCAGAGAGCGCCAGCGCTACCAGCGTAGCTCTCCAGCTTGAGGGCAGCGGCTTCGACCCGGTAAAGGGCATCCGACTCAACCGCGAAGGCGAGTTCATCTACCCCCTCCGGCCAAAGACGGACCAGGTTCTGCACAAGCTCCTGGTCGAGGTCAAACTGGGCACCGACAATGTCAAGTATGTCACGCTGCGCAGCCCTCTGTTGGTGGAGAATGACACCGACATCCCGGTCGAACTCGGCGTCTATGATGCCCAGGAGGGGCATCTGCTGAAGATTGAGAAGATCGCCCCGGGAGAGAGCCGGCCGGCGCCAGTGGGTGCAGTTTACATGAAGAGTCTGCTCGTGCGCCCGGACCCGGGCTTTGGGTACGGATGGAGCAATGACTCCTTGTGGTGGCGGGACCTCCTCAAACGGCCGACAAAAACTCTCGTGTGTAAGGGCGATCATGCGGAGCCCTTCTATTTCCAGCTGTCTGCTCGGTTTGACCCAGCGAATCCTATGACCAAGTAAGTCCTCTGGTGTGTGACGCTGCCCGTCAACAGCAAGCTGATCGGAGCAGGAATTATCCCTATATGCGCCTCAAGCTCTCGGCACCTGTCACCCTCGAGAACCTTCTTCCCTTTGACTTCAAGTACAGAATATACGATAAGAACACCAAGAAGGATTGGTCTAACTTTTTGCGAAAGGGCGGTGTCAGCCCGGTTCACGTTGTTGAGCTGAATCATCTCCTCCTTCTCAGCATCGACATGCAGGACACAACCTTCAAGCCCAGCGAGTTTGCCATCATCAATTCGGGCAACTCGGACGACTTCAAGAAGGAGGTCCAGCTCGTCTGCAAGGACGACTCCGGACTCACGCTCAACCTCAAGCTTCACTACTTCCGTATCCCCAACGGCGGCGGCGCCTTCAAGGTGACTGTCTATAGCCCCTATGTCGTCTTGAACAAGACAGGTCTGGATCTGGGCATTCGGTCGAAAGGCTTCATCCACCAAGCCAAGGCGACGGCGACCCAGACACTAGTCGACGTGTCCGATGGGCACGAGCGCAAGGCGCAGCCCATGATGTTCTCGTTCAACAATGAGGATCACAGGAACCGGGCAGTCCTGCGGGTTGGCGACTCTGAATGGTCCAAACCGCAGAGCTTCGATGCCATCGGCAGCACTGCCGAGCTCGTGCTCCACTCGCCTTCGCGGAACGCCGACATTCACGTGGGACTCACCGTTGACTCGGGCCAAGGAAAATACAAGATGATCAAGACGGTTACCTTTGCGCCGCGTTACGTCATCCAAAACAACCTGGGCGAAGACATCAACATCCGCGAGCCGAGCTCGTCAAGCCTTTTAGCGTTGAAGGGCGGCGCGCTCAAGCCACTGCACTCCCTCCAGAGAGGGCGCGTCAAGCAGCTCTGTCTCTGCTACCCTGGCGTCAACAACCAGTGGACAGCGCCGTTCAACATTTCGGACCTGGGCATTACGCACCTCAAGATCGCCAAGGCTGGTCAGCGGCAACGGCTGATCCGGGTGGAGATCTTGATGGAGGAGGCTACCATCTTCCTCAACTTCAGCATGGAGACTAAGAACTGGCCCTTTTCGATGCGGAATGAGAGCGACACCGAGTTCACCTTTTACCAGGCCAATCCCAACATTGACGAAGACGGCACAGAGGACCGATCCGGGTGGCGGCCGGTTAGGTACAGGC
This sequence comes from Cercophora sp. LCS_1, assembly GCA_036250225.1. Lineage (NCBI taxonomy): Eukaryota > Fungi > Ascomycota > Sordariomycetes > Sordariales > Lasiosphaeriaceae > Cercophora > Cercophora sp. LCS_1. Next base: position 1,555,988 of record JAPZLL010000004.1, read on the forward strand.
TACCTCCGAGGAGCATCATGCCGTACGCCTGGGACTTCCCGGCAGCCAAGCTCAAGGAGGTGTGCATCAGCGCCTACGGCAAGGAACGCCATGTCAAGCTGGCCGAGATTGGCAACTTGATGCCCATGAAGTTTATCGGCACAAACGGGCAGTCCAAGATCATCGACATCAATGTTACTGCCGACGGCCCGACGCAGACAGTCATCCTGTCGAACTACAAGGCATCCAAAAGTCTTTATCGACAACGATCCAACGCGGGCTCGACAAGTCGCGAGGTATTTGAGGCCAAGGAGCTTGACACGGGCACTACCTTCCGCGCCCAGCTTAGGTTGGCTGGCATTGGCGTCTCCCTTGTCAATGCCCAGTTGAAGGAACTTGCGTACCTGACATTCCGCGATGTGTTGCTCCGATACAGCGATTCGCCCTTGTATCAGACAGTCAGCCTTGCTGTCAAGTGGATCCAGATCGACAACCAACTGTACGGCGGCATCTTCCCCATGATCCTGTACCCGAGTGTAGTGCCGAAGCGGGCCCAAGAGATTGACGCACACCCCTCGTTACACGCCATGGTCAGCCGCGTCAAGGACGATTCGTATGGTGTTGAGTACATAAAATACGCGACGGTTCTGCTCCAGGAGATGACAGTGGAGCTGGATGAAGATTTCATCTATGCCGTCCTCGACTTCTCCAAGGTTCCTGGGGCCGCTTGGACAGCATCAGACGAGGAAGACCGGCTCTGCGATGACAGCATCGACATTCCAAGGCCCAAGCAGCAGCAAGCTGGCAGAGACATTTACTTTGAGGTTCTCAACATCCAGCCCATGCAGCTCGACCTCTCTTTCGTCCGCACGGAGCGCGTCAACGTCGAGGACAAGACATCTTCGCGCAACCCTGTCATGTTTTTCTTCAACGTCATGACCATGGCGCTTGGCAACATCAACGACGCTCCCGTCCGGTTCAACGCCCTGATGCTTGAGAACGTGCGCGTGTCAATACCGGTTCTCATCCAGAACATCTCCAACCACTACAGCCAAGAGGCGCTCTACCAGATTCACAAGATCCTGGGTAGCGCCGACTTCCTCGGAAACCCGGTCGGCCTCTTCAACAACATCAGCTCCGGCTTTGCTGATATCTTTTACGAACCATACCAAGGCCTCATCATGTCGGACAAACCAGAGGACTTTGGCATTGGTCTCGCTCGCGGCGCCGGCTCCTTCTTCAAGAAGTCTGTCTACGGCTTCACTGATTCCTTCTCCAAGGTCACGGGCTCCTTTGCCAAGGGACTCGCTGCCGCAACCATGGACAAGCAGTTCCAGGACCGTCGCCGCATCACACGCGCCCGCAACCGCCCCAAGCACGCCATCTTTGGCGTCACAGCCGGCGCCAACAGCCTCTTCACCTCAGTCGCCTCGGGCGTTGGCGGTCTCGCGCGCAAACCCCTCGAGGGCGCCGAGCAGGAAGGCGCCCTCGGCTTCTTCAAGGGCATCGGAAAAGGTGTCGTCGGTCTTGCCACCAAACCGGCCATCGGCGTGTTGGACTTTGCATCCAACGTCAGCGAAGGCGTGCGCAACACGACGACAGTGTTTGACGGGTCGGAGCTTGATCGTGTCAGGTTGCCGAGGTACATTGCGGGCGACGGCATTGTCCGACCGTACAGCCAGCGCGAGGCGCTCGGTCAGTCGTGGCTGAAGCAGGTTGATAACGGCAAGTACTTTGACGAACAGTACATTGCGCATCTCGAGCTGCCGACCGAGGACATGGTGGTCATGGTTACGTATGCGAGGATCCTGCTGATTAGGAGTCGGAGGCTGCAGACGGAGTGGGATGTGCCACTCAAGGATGTGCAGACGATCGCCAAGGAGAGAACGGGGTTGAGCCTGACGCTGAGGGGAGGATCGAACGGGCCGTTTATTCCTATTGGACAGGAGAGTGGGAGGACGTTTATTTACAAGATGGTGGCGGTTGCGGTGGAGGAGTTTAATCGGAGGTTTCGGGGATTGGAGTAGGCAGTAATTCGTGTTTTTGTCGTTCAAGCTTTGTTCATGTTTTGTTTACTTGCGCCTGTGGAAGGGAAGGGGGACCCCAACCCTGGTGAAGCAGTGAAAGGAGTTGTCTCTTGGTCCTCAGTCTTTCGGGTTGCCGTTTCCGGCACTTTGAGCGGACTAACCTTTGTTGGGGGCGCGCCTTGTTGAATTGGGAAACTCTAAAGTCTTTAGCATGGATATGACTTCCTTGCCAAACTCGTTTATGGAGGGTTTACGCAGTGCATATCAAGCCTCACCAAACAACCATCATCATCATCATCATCATGGCATCACCAGACTCCGTCTTTTCCCCGTCCAAATGGGAGCATCATGCTTTCAAACTACGCGAGCAGTTTCGACCAATACCCGAAATCTGGGGAGGTTGACCGCCAGTGGAGTGAGAGCTCGCAGTTTTTTTGTTGTTCCGCCGGATTTGATGGCGCGCAGCTGGCGTTTTCGGCTTTGCGGCTGGTTTTTCTTGATCCTCGCGATCATCGGATCCAGGTGAACGGAGCGTTGCTGGAGATGGTGTTTTTCTCTTAATACGGTGTACTATGCTGATTGGGGGCTACATGGGTCAAGTGTTGTGAGTTGAGGTGGAGCACGCTTTGGTTCGGCAGGCAGGCGGGCACCTTGGAATGGTTGAAGGCTGAGGAAGTAAAATTAGAAATTTGGCAGTTGGCGTTCACACGGCTCTCATTGACACGATCCCGGGCAGGCACTTGCATCAGTTTCGTCCAGAGGTATCAATGATCTCGAGATAGCCCTATTGTACAGGACCAAGACCATCGCAAATGCAAAGCAACTCAATCCCCCCCAAAATAACGCCGTTCCACCCCTGGTTGGCCTAAGCCATGCTCACCTCAGCGATCTTGATCACGCGACCGTCAGGCGAACACAACGCAGCTGGTTATTCGCAGGCATGACTCGAACAAGCTCGACCGGGTGCAGAGTGCGATCCGACCAATCCATCAGCTGATCATAACCCAAGCCACCCAGGGTGTCCCCAATGCGAGCCATGGAGAACTGGAGGCGCTTCTCACCAGGCTCAGCCGGGGGCATGCCCCAATGGTCGTGAGTAATTTGAACGTTGTTGTCCGAGTCGTCCTCCGGGGTCATGTTGTAGATGCCGTAGATGCCGTTGAGCTTCCCATCAGGTCTCAACCGGGCCACCAGGATGAAGCCTGTCGAGTGCCAGTGATACTTGGTGTCCGAGTCGGCAAACGAAGACGCCATGGACGCGGCCTTTCTGGGAGTCCACTCGTCCTCCCTGCCATGAAGGGCAGATTGTAGCTCCCCAAGCTGGAAGATGAAGCCCGGGGTGTCGTCCCGGCTGTCGAACTGCACGACGCGCTTTGAGACCTCGGGGAGGTTTGGGTCGCGGCAACGGAGAGGGCCGGCCGGCTTTCGTGGTTGAATGGATGTGTTGACACAGAGAATCGGCGTGTCAATGAGCGGGCCGCTGCCGAAAACATGGTCGCCCTCGTCTAGGTTGCTCGGGAGGAGCTGGTAAGGGTCGACGACGAGCCGGTAGATATGATAGCGGGTTGCGCCGATGGGCAGCCTGGGTGTGTATCTCATCATACGCCGGATAAGGGGCAACAGGAACGTCCTGTTCGTGAGCTTGGAAGAGTCGGAATCGATGATGTTTGCGAACTCTTTGGCTGTCAATTGTTCTGGTGCGGTCGACTTGGCCGCGCTCCGCAGCCACTCGCTGTATGCCTCAAGTTCCGATTCTGTCTTCAGGGACTAGCGAACTGTCCCGACTGCGCCACCTCGAGCGCGCGCGGCAACGATCCTCTCGTGAATGGCCTGAAAATTCGACATTGTCCTCGTTGTAGGTTAGACGAAGATATTGCGTTGGAAGAATAATCGGGAGGAGTTGGCTCCGGGGTGGTCGCGGGACAATTGGCAAATGTGGAAGGGCAGCGAGACAGGAGAGATGGGGAAAATGGAAGGGAGAAGTGGGAGAGAAGAGAGATGCTTTAATTTGGAAAACGTGACCCACCCGGTGTCTCATCAAACCTTGGGTTGGCTCGCCCGGAAAGTGCGCGCCAGGTGACTTACTCAACCTACTCAAAAATACTCCCAGAGTATTTTGGCAAGATCATTCCGCAATCAGTCTTCGCACAGCAAAGTGTGCGATGCTCTGGGTGACGGGGAATGAGACGGAAGGAGCGCTGCACCGTGGTGCCGCCCGTTTGCCCAAGTTGTCTCATCCCGTCGTTTTTATGGGTCGGCATGGAAGTGTGCATGCACACGCACACCTGGCGGGTAGATTTAGGCGGTTCAACAAGGCAAGTAAATTAAAATCCCCAGGTTAGTCTCTAAGTTGCGTGGTTGCATCTGGTGATCAGAACAGACTGCAGAGAGAAAAAAACGAATCTTGTGAAACACACCAGCGCACCTAGGCATCTAGGAGTCACATCCATACGACTGCATTGCTGGGTTTGCTGCTTGTAAGTCGAAAGCACCATGCATGTGCCCTTTGTCAAGTTTATCAACAAGGGGCCAGGATAGCGATCCCTTTGGGACTCAGTAAACGTGGTTAAAAGTCATCTAGTTGCTCACAAAGCACATGACGCAGCGGTACTGGTGATGGGAAGGGACCATCATAAATAGGTACTTACTGTCGGAAGAGTTCCTGCCTGCAAATGCCACCAGTGCACCAACTCTTGCTTTCTCGCCTCCAAACCACCGACAGTGAACTGAAGGCATTGTTTTCAGCTATTATTTCCACCGCCTCCGGGTTCCGAGCTCAATCTTGAGCCCCAACTACCTTTTGCTTACCCAACTCTCTCAACCAACCCGCCCAGCATGTCGGGCAAGGCTCAACCTCAACTCCCCCAACTCCCTTGGTTGAAACGGTAAGCCCCATTGTCCACGAGGTGCAGCCCAGCCCTCAACATTACCCCACCATTGCGTTTTCGCAGGAGCGAAAGCTTCGGAAAGCCTTTGAAGTTCTCCAGCCTGGCAGTCTTGGCCTCATCCAAGACACCAGGCTTTTTCGAGCAGTGGCACCAACCTTGAGGGACTCTGATACTGTTGGACGGTTCGTTATGTCGGCAAACTACTATGGAATGGTTCTCATTGTGCACTCTTTCAACTAACTGGTCGCAAAAACGATCAACCTTCCCCATTTCGATGCATACAGATATTCGGCACAATTCGCCTTGTTGGATGTTGAGTCTTGGCTGAGCATGCTGGAGATTACCGTTTTCAGCAGCAACTAGAAATTCAAGTAGCCAACTTTGACCAAACGCTCCACAATTCCAACAGCCGGGCCGTACCAGCTCCTTTATCAAGCCCTGCTTGACAGAATCGATGTGGTAAAGGCCATCGATAACGCCCCAGGGCAGCGCAACCTGTTGAGTAAGTTTCTACCACCTTAGCGTTTACTGCACGTGTGTGCGACGCCTTACCGGCATGGCGTTTACTGCATGTGCGTGTTGCACCTCCGCGGAAAAACCTAATACATGCGGCAGGGTCCTTCGAAGGCCGGCAGGGATTTCATCTCCCGGCACAGTTCTATCGCCCGGAGAGGCTCGAGTTCGAGGGAGGAACCCGGTCCTGGAATTCGCCCTGCTATGCCTGTTTCGGCATGACGGGTTACAAGCAGGTGGTACCAATGACGGGTTTGGAGGAGGATAAATCCATTGAAGAGTTTGACTGGGTTAGAAGGACCGATGCCCACAGTTGCGCTGAGGGAGAGGGCCGTTACTTGTCCTTGGTTCTCAACAAGGAGTCGGGTCTACGCCTGAGACCCTAGAGGTTCTAGATCTTTCAATTGCTTTCATGCTTTCGTGTGCCGGAGAAAAAATCCTTGGAAACAACCTTGATGCCCAGTGACAATGTGATAGTTTAACGCCTTAGTAAAACATCAATGTGTTAACTTATTCTGTAAGGGATGGCAATTTCATCCCAGCTTTTAGCTTTTAGCACAGGTAGGTATGGGAAAGTGCTAGCTACCAGTTCTCTTCACATATATCTATTGGGCTTGGGCAAAAGGAAAATACTTGCGGGTTGGGGAAGCTGCCAGACTAGGGGGGAATTGCCAGTGGTTGAGGCTTGCTCGTGTGTTTTGTGGGTGCGCTGCAAAGTGTGCAGACGCCGTTTAATGTACTACAACGTTTTACCAGGGTAAAAGGAGATTCCGGATTTAATTATTTAAAACGTTCATATCCAAGATGCACCGGCAATTGGTTACTTACCGCTTATCACCAATGCAGTTAGCCTAGAGGGAGCTTCCTTGTATACTTGGTCGAAACCGTATCAGCAGCTCCATGCCGCATGGCTGAGATGAGTCCAGGAAATGAAGGCAGCCCTTTTGCCCCTAGGAATTTAACTAAGCCGCAGACCCAGAGTTTAAACAGGTGTCCAACCGCTCTCCAACGCCTCTACTACCAAAGGCCAAAACGCCTAACAAAAACAGCAGAGCGCCTCAATCATCCTCCCACCCTCTCACCTCCCCCAGAAACCTCCCAAAGACACCCTCGACCGCTCCCCTCTCGCAAGCCCACTCCCTCCCCGAAATCTCATACACAACCTCCCCGACGCCCTCTTGCAGACACAACCAACAAGCCAACAGCATCCCCTCGACGGCCCACGTCGCCCTCTCCCCTCTCTCCCACCCTTTTCCATCCACCAACACCTCTTCTAACCGGCCAGCCCAGTCCACATATGCTTCGAACCATCTGTTATGAAACGTCAGCCTTAGATTTTCTGAGAGAAGACTTCCATTCCCAAAGGACACGTTACAGAAACGAGAAACGCCAAATGAAGGAAGAGAAGGGAGAGGGAAAGAGAAAAAAAAAAACAGACTCACTCCCCGCCATACCGCCCCTCGATAACTCTCTCATCCACCATTCCCCCATCCACCGTCGGGTTTCCCTTCCACCCCTTTGCATACCGTATATACGACGGGTGTGGTTTTGTAAACGACGGCACGAGACGGTATTTATACGGCGCCCCTGCATTGAAAAACAAGTTTGTCGATGGCGACGGCGAGATGGGCGTGTAGAGGGTTTCGTCCAGCTCTGCCGACGGTGGTTGTACCTGTTGGAGGGGGAAATCCCAGGTGAAATGGCGGTTGTTGTGCGTCGGCGCTGTGGGTGTTGTTGGCGTTGGTGGGGAATCAGATGGATTGTTGAGGGAGAGAGAGGGTGGTTTGCTTTCGGAGAGGGAGACGGTGAGGTTGTAGGTTGTCGTGAGGGCTAGCGGGGATGTGGTGTGCAGGAGGAGATGGGAGGCGTCAGCTGGGTGGAGGGGATCCATTGTGCGCTCCATGTTTGTGGGCGGCGGATTGAGGATGGTCTGAATCGAACCCTGTGCCTGCTTTGTGTGACGGAAGATTACACGTAGGTAGATGATCGGATGGACAAGTCACATATCCCGGTCAAAGGACATGGATTGGCACATACATACTTATACCAAGCACCGATCTCGATGGCCGCCAGCAACAGGCGGGAGGGTGCGGGAGCGCGGGATGGATGCCACGGCAATTAGCCTCTAAATTCGGCAACTTTGTCTCTAATGTGGCACTGGGGCTAGGCCCAACTCTGCCAATGGGTCAAGCTGCAACCAGGAGACCCGTGGCAGAGTGCATGTCGTGGGTGGCTGATGATTGGGTGAATTGGGCGGGGAGGGTTGCGTCGAACCAGGCGGGCCATCTTTCGACTTGACTTGTCTGCCGTGTTTCCAACCCCATCAGGTTGTCGTTTGCCAAAGGGCCGAACTTGTGAGCATGACATCAGCTACGGGGCCCGACAGGGTGCGTGGGGCGCTGTTGTTTCGGTTATTTTGGTCACACCAGCCCAGAGCCCCCAAATGGTCAGGCAAACGGCCAGCGGCAGCCAACAGTGAGTGGCCACTACTGAATTTAGTCTTTGAGCGCCGTTGACCTTCCAGAACCCGGAAATAGCGCCTGGTTGGCATGGCAGGGGCCGAGTGTGGGACCACGCGTTGGACCATCGGATTTGCATGCATTCTCGAATCTCTCGCCAATCTCGAGCTCACGTGGCATCAGATCCAAAACGCGGTAGAAAGAAAAGGTGTATTGATATGGTAGCCATGCTGTGCTCGTATGGACAGTTGATGCGTATTATGTATGTTCGGTGAAAATCCCTCTCCTTTCCATGAAAAAAAAAACCCCCTCTCTCTAGCCCATCACACTCTCGAGCTCACCAGTGAGTGTCCTGGCCTGGCTTCCGCCCCGGCTCGGACAGTCTCGTTCCCTTCATATGTCTTCTCTTCCCACCACCCAAGGACACCCACCCAGGCCCGTCCTCCGATCAAGATCCAAGATGACCAATCTCGAGGTTGATGCCGAATTCCTTGGCCATTGGCCTGTAGCCTGCCGTTCAATACCACCGGCTTCCCTGCTTCACTTCCAATGCTTCACAGCCCGTCGTCGTCCCCGACTACCGTTGATCGTTTGTGCGTGCGAGATATATGAGGATGAGTGGCCATCCGACCGATAGTATGAATGCGGCTAATATCGAGAAGAAGTTGACGCCCCTTTCGCCGTGTTTTCCGGACCAGCGAGCGAGCAGGTTGACGGCGCAGTAGATCATGCCCACGGCATAGAACGAGCCGGCCCAAGCCACGGCGAGTACCATATCCGAGTACCGATCGAACGGCGCCAATGTAGGCGCAAACGTGGGATCATTGAAGAGGGCGGGGTTGGACAAGTTCTGACCCATCTTGACTCGTGGGGTGGCGATGAGGATGGGGACGCAGCGGGATGTTTTTTAGTCGCGAGTGGTGGCTCGACCAGCGACTGAGTGACTGTGAAGCACGGAAAAGAGCGAGGTTGGGTTATTAAAAATAGGTGGTATCGAAAGAAAGATTCTCGACCAGCGACCGGCGACCAGCGACCCTCAAGCAAACATCGACGGTGAAGGAGGGTGTTGTTGCGTCTCCGGAAATTCCAAAAGGAGTGGAGAGGAGAGAGGATGAGTGCGTGCAGCTCAGGTGGGAATGCGCGAGGAAAAAGGCAGCGACGAACGAGTCGGGCCCCGGACAGGCCAGGGCAGGTTGCAACATATGCGGATCACGGAAAAGCGGGTGACCTTGAAATCTGAGGGACGCTGCCTTCCCACAACCATGACGATCTAACGCGATGCGCGGGCTCTGATTCGCTGCGCGAAAGCTTGTCGCAAAAAGAGTGAGGCGGGACCCCAGACTTGAGACGGTTGCTGCTTGAGCCGAGCCTGCAGCCGCCCAGACGACAGGGGTCGGCCAGCCGCAAACCGTCACAGCGTTCAGGTGGCAGGAGCCAGCTGATTGTTTGAGCACCTCATTTCCCCCCCCTTCCTCCCTTTCTCAACGTCGAAACACGAAGCGTGCCCGCCTGGACATGGCTGTCGTCTCATGATTGTGTCGCCAATTGTCTCGCTTTCCCATGTTCCCTCGTCCTGACATTCCCATGTTTGAGCCATGAAATCCCATGCTGGCGATTCCGCCCGTCGCCCGTCGTCCGATTCCCAGTGGCCCCACGACCGAACGATTTTGGGAGCAAGTGGCCTGCAAAGCAACGCCGGCTTATCACAGCCCGAACCCACTCGGGTGGCCCGTCGCAACCACTCCCGCCGCCCATCACCCAATACCAAGCCTCTGCCACGGGCGCGTAACCGCCAGCCCCAATCCTTCTAGAGAAATTCACTGACGTCGCGCACACACGCCCATTCGTCTGCTTTCCCGCTATCACAAAAGCCTCTCCTTCCCCTCACGATTCCACGCACTGTTTTCGGTAAGGTGTGTTATTGGCGTTGCTCATGGAAGCTATTTCGAGCGCGGCACGTGCATGCACAGGCTTTGTCCCTGCTCTCCACCGCCAAAACAAGCCAAGAGGTCGGCGTTGCAATGCATGGTCTCCTGGTCAGGGGCAAGAAACCCACCAAACTTGTTTTCTTCCATATTCTGGACCCAACCGAGATCTCGCTTGCATCGAACCTTAAGTGAAGGTCACTTGCGCATGTGTTGATGACGATCTCAAGTATGAGACTGCGACTTGATAGAACTAAGTGCCTTCCAGGTATCGCTCGACCGATGCACCCCCGGAATTATTGCGCTGTCGCCACTTTGCTCCAGAGATACACTCTCTGCAAGATTAACCCAAATGCGACTGAGGTGTGCGAAGTGGTTCAAGTCCGAGTGGTCAGGGGGCAGCATCCCTTACATCGCTGTTCCTTTGGCGACCAACGCCGAGTTCCTGTGCTTGACAGAGTGTCGTACCCCCCAAACCACGACTCATCCAGCCTCGATTATGTTCTTACTGATCTCTCATCGTCTTCTCCCACAAACCATTGAGCCCATCGTTGCGAACCAGATATGTCGCAAGCTCACCGCTGGCCCTGGCATCTTCCAACGAGCAGTGACCGCGATTACCCTGCTGGACGTTCTTGCCGAGCAAGTTTCGAAACAAGAGAGCCAGACTAAGCTTCCACGTGTCCCTGCCACCAACGCTCATGGTTGTGATACTCGTGCCAACAATTCTGGCGTGGTTGATCCGCAAAGCCCAAGGCAGGTAGCAAGCAGGATGCCGGCCCAACAATTGCCATTTACCTCCCTCCCTCCCTACCTCTGTTCGGACATGTCCGCAAATCGTTGTGAGCAGCTTGCCCAACGGGGCGGAATCGGACTGAACGACCCGTAGTGTCCCACCTCCTGAGCGGGTTAGGAAAGGACAACGGGGATGACTTACAACGAAATCTTATCCTGATACAGATGGCGGTCTTTTTCACGTTGGAGGTTCTACTATATTTGATAAAGGAAGCCGCATTTTGTTCACTTGAAGAAAGTTGAGCGGGATGTGCCGCGTGGTAGTCTAGTTTCCGGTCATTCCCCTTCCGAACTCACAGGGCCCTGGAAAAGAATACAGTTGGGAAGATTTCATTTTGATTGAGTCAGTGTTTGCTGTGTCTGGCTACGAGCTCGCTCAGTCCCTGGTATAAATTCTCGTAACTATTGAAACCAATCCCACCGTATAAACGCCAGTCATCCCAGCATCGATGGATAAGTCGCAGATAACCAGTCATCATATACATGTACCTGATCGCATCATGCCCATCCCATTACCATGTAGATACCCGACCCGCATCCATAACCTTGGCCAAGTGTTTCAAGCGACGTTCCCTCTGCCCACTGGCATCATCACCATCCCGAGTTACCTGCGCCGTAACCCCTGGAATTTCTTCATCATCCTTCAACTCCAATAACTCGGCAACCGTTGCCTCAGGGGTTTCCAGCCTCTTGGACAACCTTTCCACATCTTGGGCCAGTGGAAATTTCCGTGTGATCCGCATATCGGCCCGCCCCAGCGCCAGCTCACAGGTCTCTTTCGCTTTCCCCCGGTCACCTCGCAACACATATAGGCGCGCCAGTCTCCAGAGCCCGTATACACAATCCGGGTGGGCGATACCGCGAGACCCTTCTGTATGTCTGATCGTTTTCTCGCATAGTTCGTGGGCCTCCTCCAACCTGTTGGATCTGGCGTAGATCTGGGCGAGAAGTCCCCGGCCCATGAGAACACCAAGATGGTCCTCGCCCAGGCTTCGTATGGCAGCCTCAATGCCCCAGTTCAGCCTGGCCTCCGCCACACCAAGTTTACCTAGCTGGACGTCGATTTTGGCAAGGTAACAGAGCGCCCACAGGGTCCACGGATGTTCTTTGCCGAGTTGAAGTTCCCTTTGTTTGTATACTTCTGACATGTTTGCCCGTGCTTCATCGAGCCGATCCAGATCCAGAAGAGCCATGGCGTAGTTGGCTTTTGTGAGAAGGGTATCCAAGTGCGTTGCCCCCAGGGATTTGGTGCGAGCTGCCAGGACGGATCGGTGGATCTCCATGCTCTCTTGATATCGGCGCCAGGAACCAAAGCTGACCCCAAGATTATCCAGAGCTTCCAGGGTGTCAGGATGATGTTCTCCCAATACTCGTTTCATCCCCTCGGCTGTGGCTTGTTGAAGATCAAGCGCTTCCTGGTACTGGCCGTAAAGCCAGTATGACTTGCCGAGTTTGTCCATCGCCTGGAGTGTTCGCTCATCTTCTGTGCCATAGATGCGCGAACGCATTTCCACGACTGACTTTTGAAGCCCAATGGCCTCCTCCAGACGAACTAAGCCCCAACAAACCCCTGCCAGGCCGAGCGATGCACTCATTGTCTTCTCGTTCGTTTCCCCAAGCAACTTGACAAGCATCTCACGAACAATGCGGAGGTGCATCGCCGCCTTCTCAAAGTGGCCCCTTTCAGCGAAAACCCAGCCGCATTTCGCATGCATAGCGACCTGGTTGCGGATGATGAAGAGGAAGGTTGGTCGTAGGACTCCGATGACTTGTAGCTGTAACTTTCCTAGGCTTCTCGTGGCATCTGAGAGCGGGTTTCCTGTTGCTGCCAGGCAGTCCTCGAAGTGAGGAAGGAGATCTCGGTGAAAGTCTCCATCTGTCTTCGTGTTTCCTTCGGGTGGAAGTGAGATGGACTCCATTACAATGTTCAAGGAGATCGACGCCCAAATTCGTCGCTGCTGGGGCTCAAGCCTGTCTCGTGCCCATGAGTGGATCAAGGGGTGGAGCGAAATAAACTTCCCGTCGAAGCGGATGAACGAGTGTGACTGTAGGTCTGCAAGGGCAACCTTGATCCGATGCTCGGCCACTCTCCTATCCCTGCATCTCAAGAACGTGGGCAGGGCTGGGGGTGGTTCAAGACGTCGCAGAATCGTGCTGACTATTGTCGTCGACCATGAGTGCGCCGGTGACGAGTTGAGTGCTTTGCATCTGTTCGATATGGCCCGGGAGAATAGCTCTAGGGGAACAAACTCAAAGTGGAAAAACGCAAGGATGCACAGCAAGTCCGAAGCGTCCTGACTTCTGGCGCCTTTATCCTTGAGGAGGTGCCCTAGGGAGATATCAAAGGTTGAGTAAACGACTTTCATGATGTCGCTTATTGGGTCAACCTCCCCTGCCAAGTCCAGACTTCGTTGGCTGCGAGCATCGGAGAGGATGTTGAGGTAGCCACCCAGCTTGCAGACTCCCCTGTACACGCAAGTACCGGCTTGAATCAGAGCCAGAGCGAGGTACCCGAGCGCTTTTGCAATCTTGCTTGCCTCCCGCACCGTCGCATCATCCCATGGCCGTTGAATATCAGCCTTGCTGAGTAGGAGCTGGAGAGCTTCAGACTCCCGCAATCCCTTGAGCTCCAAGGACCCCACGGTTCCTTCCTGACGAAAATCTCGCACTCTGGTGGTGATGAGAATGTGGGCGGCGCCCCCTGGTGGGAACAGGCGACGCAACTGTAGTGAAGGGTCGTCCGCATTGTCAATGATGAGAAGCCATGGTTTCTTTTGCTGCGAGAGGAAATGCCGCCCGGCACTCTCCGTGGGCTGAAGGCCTGCTAGCATTCCAATGTTGCAGTATGAGTCCTTTATTGTTTCGGCAGAAGCTGCTCGTATCGTAAACACTGCGGTATACCTAGATGACGTCAGGGGTGGCAGCGGGCTTTCAGCAGAGAGTCTACTTACTCATGCTTGTTATCTTGGGCAAACTTTGAGCACAACTCTGTTTTCCCGGACCCGCCCATGCCAAAAACCACAAATGACTTGTGTGTGGAAGTTGATGTTGGGATACCACCAGAGAAGAAGGCAGCCCGCAAATCACCAAGCGTATCCTGGCGGCCAATGAACATCGAAGACGTCTCTTCGGGAATGTGAAAGTGGAGCGTTAGTCGGGAACTTGTGCGGGGGCTTCGATAGGGTTCCTCTAGGTGGACGTCAAACCCAATGCCGCCCATCTCTTCGACTTCTCCTAGTCTGAGTTGTTTGAGGGCTGCCTCGGCTTGCCTCCATCTGCGAGAGATTGTTCCCGGGGCCTTGGTGCAGTAGGTAGCCAGTGCTGCGATGACGGTGCGGTAGTCGGAACTAGTTCTTGACGGGAATTTGCACATGTCGAAATGTGCTGCGTGTATTCCAGCCGCTTCAGTGTTGTCCAGCCGAGGGGCAGCTGACTTATGGTCGACGAGGAACGCGGATCGAGAATCAAGGCGGGTCATGACCTCTTCCCAGAAGTAGAACAGGTGGAACTGTTTCACCAGCGGCGCGAAGTCGTTGTCGACCAAGAGGGGCATCGAAGGATCGGCCTTATCCGTGGACCTTGACCGCGAGCCCAGTTGGGGGAGAAGGTCACGGGTTGTCTTGTGCATGGCTTCGTACTCCAGCCAGTTTGACCTGTCCGTTTGACCGTGAGGTGTCCCGAAGAAGAGGATCGCGAATGTCGAGATGTATTGGTCCCAGAGGTGGGCGACCTTCGGCGCCGTCCGCGTCGAGGCGTAGACGAGACTTCTTTTCGCCAGGACGCCGCCCATCCCATGACAAATAAAAACGATAGGCTTCTTCAGCGTCCCAGCAAGTTGTCGGTCCGCCCGCAACTCCTGCACTAAAGACTCCGCTAGCCGTTGTATCGTCTCGGAAGCGTCGTTGGCGAACAACGCCGATGCCGACGAGTCGTAACCGTATGCGAGCACTCTCCCGACGCGAACATCCTGGGGGAGGAAGTCGCGCAGCCAGTTACGCTTGGTCTTTGGATCGGTCCACGCCTGGAGGGAATCTTCGTGAATATCATGGATCGCGACGATGCTGCGCAGTGAAAAATCATGGTCAGGTCATGCTGCAACGGGCCTCTGAGCATTGGGGTTGCGTCACGGGGAGGGGCTCGTACTCAACCAAATGATCCCCGCCATCTTTCTCGGTGTTCGAATCGTAGAGACATTGCAAACCCAGCGGCATGCTTGCGGCGCGTGCCCCTTTGTCGACGTATCATGGGCGCGTTTGGCGGCGTGTCTGGGAGGACAGTCTTCCTTCGGCTTGCGAGCGAAGCCTTCGAGACAGAGGAACCAGCGGTTTGACAGACTGCGAGGTGGCCGACTTTGCCGACGCCGGGGTTGGTGTCGGTGACAGTGCACATGAGCCCAACCGGGCACTGTGCAACCTGCACAGTGGTGCGCCCTGCCGGACGCAGGGGCTGCGGACCGGAGCGTTCCGGACAGAAAACACTTGCTTCCTAAAACGAATGTGGTAGTATGTTCAGGCTTCAAATATTTCAAAACCATGTCAAGAGTTTTGCTCCATATAAAGTCAATCTTTAATACCAAGAGTCTCAGTTTTTTTTTTTTTTTTTTTTGGAAAAACTCATGGACTGAGAGAAATCTCGTGGACGGCTTTGTACTGCGTACGGAGTAAGAACTTCGGGTTTCTTGTGGAACCGCTGACCTCGGCGCTTGTGGCGCAAATTAGCTGACCTGCATTAGCTCCCGATATCCAATGGCCATTGTCCACGGGCCGCTCGTTTCCTTCCACGACCCCTGGACGGCGCTTGGCGCAGTTCTTCAAAAGATGGAGGACGGCCAGGGCCAGGACCGGCGAGGACCTTTTGGTTCTCAAGGTGTCTTTTCCGCAAGAACCCGTTTGCGGGTGTATCTTGCCTTCCACGGGGCTGCTCCAACACATTATCATCATGGGTCTTCAAATGTCCAGCGGTCTTTTCAACGACTTGACAAGAAGCCGACCAATCGTCGCGTCGGCTCTCGCTGTTATCGCCTTGGCGTTTGTCCGCCTGCTTTTGACGGCTGTCCGGAAGTGGCGCGAGTACCGAGTGAGATATTTCCAATCCCGAGCGCAACGCAACCATTCAACGCGCTCACAACTATCCATCCTAGGCCGATACTCTATATGGTCTCAGACACGGGTGTCAATTGCCACCTGAGCTTCCCAAGCGGTGGCCATTGGGGGTTGACCGGATCAAGGAACTCTGGGAGTCCAACGCCGACGGCCGCCTACTCGCGTTTCTGTGCTCTATCGCTAAGGACTACGATCCGCGAAAGAATCTTTGTCAATATCTGCTCGTCGGGCCACGAGCATTTCACGTTCTTCACCCAAAGAATGTTGAAGTCTTGTTGTCCACCAACTTCAAGGACTACGGCTTTGGCTGCCGCCCATCAGTCTTCGCGCCCCTCCTTGGCAACGGCATTTTCACCCAGGAAGGGGCAGCATGGAAGCATTCGCGTGAGCTGCTGCGGAAGCAGTTCAGTCGTGCCCAGTACCAGGACCTCCGCTATTTCCACGAGCACGTGGGTAATCTGATCGACTGTATGCCCAAGCGGGGTGATGTCGATCTTCAACCTTTGTTCTTCAACCTCACACTTGACGTCGCTACCGAACTGCTCTTTGGAAAGTCGGTGTATAGTCTGCGAGCTGGCATCGACCAAGCCGGCGAAAACAAGGAGTTCGCCGATAGCTTCAACATTGCGCAGGAGGGACTCGCGAAACGCTTTAGACTGGCCCCGTTCCACTTTGTCTATAACCCTCCCGAGTTCCGCAAGGCCTGCCGCAGGGTGCATCAGTTTGTCGAGAACTACATTCGTGAGCAAGGATTCATGGAGGAGTCCAAGGCGAATGTTTCTGGTGATGACGACTCTGCTTCATGGTTTATCCGCCAAGTTGCCCAGGAGTCTGCCACAGAAACCGATCTCCGCGATCAACTGCTCAATGTCTTGCTTGCAGGGCGTGACACCACGGCATGTTGCTTATCATGGACTCTGTGAGCTCCCCTCGCCCAGGGTAGTACCCTCGCTAACCTCATTGAGGCGTCTGCTTGTGCGCCATCCAGATGCAATGATACGACTACGCCGGGAAGTAAAGGCCGTGATGGGCGACCTCACAAGCCCGTCCCGGGAGCGGATCAGGGCGATGCCATTCCTAGCATGCGTAATCAAGGAGAGCTTACGGCTTTACCCCCCAGTACCCTTGAACAATAGGGAGGCCGTAAAAACAACGATTCTCCCAACGGGTGGTGGCCCAGACGGCAACAGCCCGATCATGGTCAGGAAGGGCGAGATGGTGGTGTTCTCCCAATACGTGAACTCACGCATGAAGAGCATATACGGCCCGGATGCAAACGATTTTCGGCCGGAACGGTGGGAAACCGGAGAGCTCAAGGATGTGGGTTGGGGATATTTCCCCTTCATCGGTGGCCCACGACAGTGTCTCGGCGAGGACTTTGCACTGATGGAGGTCTCATACACCGTGGTACGATTGCTTCAGACGTTCACGTCAATCACGCTACCAAAGGGGGAGGTGATAGAGCCGGTGGGAACCGAGAGACAGGTTCTCACACTAGTGTTGTCGAGCGCGGACGGGTGCAGGGTCTCCGTCCAGAAAGGTGCATCTCAAGAGAACGACCAGTGAGACGACAGGGGTCTGTCAGCGCAAACCGACACAAGCAATGTGATAATTGAATTTAGCACTCAGAAGATTTCGGCGTGATCAAGAGCACGAGCACACTGCAGTAAAAATGATGTGAAGTTCCAAGCATTTGGTCCCGGCCCTCAAGATGGCCAGCCTGACCAACAATACCTCCTGCAGGTTTCATGTATTTGCCACGACAATGAGGGGGCGAAGCTGCAATAGCCTATTGGCCAAGCAGACGCGATGGTCCTTACTCGAAACAACGCAGCCCGGCGAGAAAATGGGGGTGCATCTGGAATTCATACCGTCCGACCCCTGCAGCTGAGCTGACGGGCCACGACCCAACAGGCAGGCCACCAGGCATGCGAGGCCTCACAGGCAGACCCGAGAACAGCCGCTGTTTTCTGACAAGCAGGCTTCAATCGGTTCCTTTCCACCTTGGATCACTTCATCGTGCCATCTGCTCGATTGCGACGCCATGGCCCCTCCCAAGGCAACGATCCAAGAAAAGATCTATGGAATTCGCGAGATTCACTGCCCAAGCCCTCTTGAAAGCGCCGAGGTCGATATTGTCGCAATCCATGGTCTCGGCGGAGGGGCTCTAAGCACATGGACGACTGCATCAGGAATATGCTGGCTCGACAACCCCGATTTTCTCCCCAAGTATCTCAAATGCGCCCGTGTCTTGGTGTGGGGATACAACGCCGACTTCACGTCTCTCAACGGGGGACGACCAACAAAAGACCGCATCCATCACCATGCCCAGACACTCGTGGCAAACCTGGCAGCTGACAGACGGGTAACAGCTTCTTCTCACCACCTCTAATAGCAAACACTGACGAGATCAGCTTACAGGCAGAGCGGACAAACCCATCATATTCCTCTGCCACTCCCTCGGCGGCATCATCGTCAAGCGCGTATGCGTTTCCGACTTCTTGACTCCCTCATCAAGCTAACATCACTCACAGGCCCTAACATATGCCCAAACCAGAACCGGCTACAAAGTCTCCCACGACTACTCCATCTTCACTTGCACACACAGCATCCTCTTCTTCGGCACGCCGCATCACGGTTCATCCCTTGCAACATGGCTGGACTATCTCAAAAAGATCGGTACCTTTGTGACGGCCGGGACCATGTCCAAATCCGATCTAGTGACGGCTCTCGAAAGCGAGTCCGAAACGCTGCAAAACATCACCGACTACTTTGTCCCGATAATGCGTAATTGTGAGTATATATTACCTTTCTTTTATCTAGCCGCCCATGTCCAACTCTCAAGCTTGATCGAAATGGCAAAAGGGGCTCACACCCGCGCAGTCAACATCTTTTTCTTCTGGGAGCAAAACCCCACGCCTCTCGGTCGCCTCGGTAGCGCGTACATCGTATCCCACGAGAGCGCAGCACCGACATATGACGACACAGAACGCGCTGCCATTGCAGCTGATCACCGAGGCATGGTGAGGTTTGAAAACCCCAACGTGCAGGGCTTCAGGATGGTGATGGACGCGCTTATCCGGTATTCAGACGAAGCACCGGGCGTCATCGAACAAAGATGTGCCGAGGCAGCAAGGCGACTCGGGCTGGAGAGAAGTCGGGAGGCAGAGGAGGTTCTGAGAAGGAATTTCCAACCGAGGGTGGCTGCTCCGCATGTACCCGCGAGGATTGAATCTGACTTGGAGAGCTTTCACCCTGTTAGGAGGTCGTTGACATCGAGATCGATTGGAAATGGGGACAAGATGTGAATGGTACCTAGCCGCAAGCGTAATGGGTAGTCGAGTGATTGTTCTAGATGCAGTATTCTTGACGCCGCATCCTCCAATTCAAAATGGTACAAAATTCATTCATATGCAGGACCTGTCATCAATCTCATAACCGCCTAATCAGGCAACATATCAATCCCAAACCTCCTGCCCTCCCGTCCATCCCACCACCCCAACCGCAACTTCTCTCCTTGCAATCCCGCCCTCCCCTGCCCTCCAACCCTCTCAACCAACTCGCTCCCCGCCAACAACGCCATCCTAGCCGCTACACTCCCCGGATCAACAGGTAAAACCCTCCTCCTACTCCCAACAAGCGTCCACCCTACACCTGAAAACACCACCAGGGCAACCAACAGCCCCTCCAGCAACCTCGTCGACAGCGCACTCTGTACCAACCTCCCCCTGCCCTCGGGTAGTCCCACCTTGGCCGTCCCCTGGATCCGTCCAGGCGAAGGCTGCCCCTCAATCTCACCCTTTGTCTCAGCCCTGTAATTGACCCTCAACGACTGCGCGCTCTGCTCCTGATAAATCCCATTGACCGCATCAAGCATCTTGTCCACCTTATCCGGCCCGGCCAGCTCCTCGATAGGGATCCCGTTGTGGCCCATGATGATGCCGAGAAAAAAGTCGCCAAAGTTATTATCGAATGTTGCGTCCCCCGAGTACACGAACCGTGGCACGGAATTGTTCGACTTGGTGGTGTGCGTCCAGGGCGTGGGAAGTGAAACGGCCTTTGGTTTAGAAGCCACATTGTCAATGGTAAAATTGGGTAGATGTACCGTGGCCTGGACCTCGAGGCCTTCGATGTAGGGAGCGCAATGCAGCACTGTCATGTTTGACGTTACTGTACCGGTGCGGTGGCCGTAGACGACGAAAAAGTGTTGGGCCGTGTCGTTGCAGAGTTCAGGGAAGAAGCCAAAGGATTTGAAGTCGCGTTCTCGACTCGGCGGTTCAAGTCGAGGTGTGGCAAAGTTCCAATTGGCTGGCGGGATGAAGCCAGTATAGCCAGTGCGGTTCAAGCCTGGATTGTGGAGGAAGATGCGGCCGTTGGGGTTTATGGTGCCGTTGAGCCCGTTGAGGCAGCCTGCGGGCGGAGGGACTTCAATGGTAGGACCTTCGGGATCTTCGTCGTCGTAGGCTTCGTGGAAGGCGTGCAGGCTGCAGTTGGCCTGGGCACGTGCGGCCGGGATGGTACCTGCGAAAGAGGTTTGGGTATCGTAAAAGGGTTCGAGGTCGGCCGAAGAAGGGAGTGCAAAGGCAAAGGGGCCGTAGGTGCCGGCAGGATACGACATATTGTTGAAGGCAATGGCTTGGGCTGTGACGCTTTCCTCTGGAAGGCCTGTGTCGAGATCGGACAAGACCCGCTGTTTTGAGAGTGTGGTGTCGAACCAGCTTGCTGCTTCCATGGAGACGTCTCGCACCTCTCGGTATGGGACTGTTGAGTATAAACCGCTGGCAGCAATCGCAAGGATGCTTCCCAGGATTGATGTTACAATAACGGCCGAAAGACCAAAGAACTGTCGCCGAAGGGCCTGGATGAGGGCCAGAAAGGCCAAGTTCGATCGCGGTTCAAACTCCAGCGTGTCTTTGCTGCCTCGACCCTTTGCCAGCTCCAGAAACGGGTGCAGTGTTTGGGTGGACCTGTCCATCGCTACATACGCCAGTCCGATGCATGCCATGATAAATGTCGGGAGGAGCCGCCAGAGATATTGGTTGTAATCCGTGGTTGGGACCTCGAGGAGTCCTCCATTCCTTTCCGAGACTTGGTATAGCGCCTCCAAGGTAGCGATGCTGAGCAACGTGACAGCCGTGAGAGCTAGAGCATATGTGGGAGTTGCTGGCCAGGGCAGCCACCACTTCGTAGCATCACCCACCGTTTGCCCCCACTCTGCCTTGTCCGAGCTGTTGTCTCGGGAGTGCGAGGCCTGGCCCTGACCCTGAACCTGTACCATGGTGGCCGGCACATGGGTGAGGTAGACCGAGCCACTGCGCAACCGGGAGGCCAGCTGCTTTGTCGTCGGTGTTTTCTCCGCCATATCCGTGACAAGCGTCTGCGACAGCTGGCGACTGCGCGACAAAATGACAGCTGTATCCATCAGAGAAGGGGCAGATTCAAATCTCCTGGCGCCTCGATGAAGCAAGCACAAAACCAGCCCAACAACGGCCATGAAGGCAAGCAGGGACTCGACTACCCTGAGCGCGGCTGCGGTGACTTGGAGACGCGGAGCAGTGACGGTCACCTGTCCAGGGACAACCTGAGCTGACTCTGCCGACCTTGTCTTGACTGTCCTCACCGTGATGGCTGCCATGCCTTTGAACGTGTTCCGAAAGCCGCTTGCGAGAAGGGTGGCGTTGGAAAAGTCCCGCCAGTCTGCAACTGGTGTTGTGAGGCTCATGATTCTGACCCATCGATTTCCAGAAGTATCGTACCCAGGCGCGGTAAGGCCCTCAGCGTCTTGCATGACGCTGTATGTCAAGTCGGATGGCTGTGTCTCCCCAAGATCGGACTCGTCCAGAATCTCATTCGATATCCCCAAGACATTGTTCCCGGGGCCAATAGTGACCTGTCGTTTCGTTACCGAGTACCGCGGATGGCAAAGCGCGGCTGAAAGTGCTGAGCTGTTGGACGAGTGTGCAAGAACACTCGTGAACACCCGAAGAGAATCCCGCCCCAGCTTCCCAGTAATGTTCTTACACTGGGTATCGACTTCTATGGTCTTGTTGAACACACGGCGGCTACTGTAAAGCCGTGGCTCCACTTTGGTCGTTTGGAAACTCACACGGCTACTGATATCAACCAGGCAATACTCTGACAGCAGGTCTTGCTCTTCCTTCGACATGGTAACGTTGGCGAGCGAGATGGTTGCATTTGGGGACTGCAGTCGTGTCGACAAAGTTGAGTTGAGCGTCCAACTGAAAGTGACACAGTCCACTTCGGCCCCAAAAACGAACGTAGGCGCCGTGAACTTGATGTTTTCCTCGACGTCGGAAAAAACGGGAGCTGTCGACAATACCGAGTAGTTGAGAGTTGTACCTGGAGGGAAGCGCGCGTTATTTCCGCCCTTGTAGAACGCCCAGAATGCTAGTCTGGGATATGCTGGGCTAACAGGAGCCTCCGAGTTGCGTTTGCTAAAGTTGAACTGCTCGAGCACGGAGAATTGGGTGTCGAAGCTTGTCTGGGTGCTTTCCAACGCGAAGAGGCCCGTGGACACGACGATCAACACCTTGAGGATCAGCCCACCAACAAGTACCAATGCAACTGGAAAGTGGCCCGCCACCAGCGACTTAAACAACGATGTAATGCTCCAAGGGCTGAGATAGTTGAGTAACAGGCTGCGTTCCGCCGGAAGTGGCTGTTTTCTCAACTCCATCCAGGGGGTCGATTGCAAGACGCGATATTCGACTTGGCCCCAAACGGCCGCCACCAAACTGAGCACTATTCTCCGTTAGTACTCCAGAACATTGTCGACCCGGGCGTCTCAAGTCGTACCTAGTGTCGGCCCATAAGTCCAAAGATAATGCTTTCCTTCGTCCGATGGCACGAATCCTTGTCTTTGGTCCGAGACATACTTCAAAGCCTCCAACGCAGCGACAAATGCGAGGAAGAGGGCGACAAGCGCGACGAGGAAGAAGGGCTGAAGGTATAGACTACCACTTCCAATTCTCGCATCGTCTCGTATGTCCGGGCATGCCAAGTCTGCAGTTTGCCATTTTGGAGCAGTTTGCTGGTGAACGAGAAGCGTGCTCTCGGAATCCTCACTCGGCAGTCCTGGCCGTTTCGGGGACGGCAGCGGGGTTGCTGACGGCTCAGCGCTCATGGTGGCATCGCGGGATCAAGCCGTCGTCGTTTTCCTTCGATGAGTGAAGAAGGAACGACCTGCTTGGGGGCGGTGGCCGAGAGGGACAAAAGTCATAATCCTCGGTTGTGATCGTCGGAAGGATTGTTTTAGAACAGTGCCGTCGCATTCTCCAGTGGCTCAGCATCCGCCGAGCTGCCTGTGTGGGATCTTGGCGGGCGCTTATTCGACAGCTCGCGTTCGGCAGAATGCGAGTTGGCGACGTTTCAGCCCTATTTAGAGCTGTGAGGTACGGTCACATCAGTGGCCCGACCAGAATCTGCCGAAAATTGCTACCTGGGGACAAGCTCTCGTGGCAATTGGTTTACACACCAAAAGCGAATATGTAGCAACGTAATTGCCGCCTCGGATGTTGCACAGGCAATAGCTCACAATGATGGAAACGAAACCATACACCGTACAGAAGGCATGCAATGCTGAAAAGCCGACCTGGGACTTCTCGTCCATGAGCGTTTCCTGGGGGCTTGTCACCGCCACAGCGCTGGGTCGGACTCTGATGCGAGTGGCGGAGCGTTTGCTCTGTATTTTTCAGCATCGAGGCCAAACGAACACACAGCTCATCAGCAGTGAGAATGAGGTCAGACAGCTGATATACTGACATTATGTGCCGCCATTTGTACTACTTCTCAGTCTCGACATCGAACATTAGTGTAGCCTTCAACTCTCCCATCTCTGCCTTCAAGGCGGTAAACAATGATGATGCAGTCTCAAATCCACCAAAATAACTAACATCTTTCACACTTTGCTGCTTTGTTCCCCCTTCAAAGAATAGCCGCAGCGAGAGCCAGGCCGCAAGCCAGAACTGCCATCGAAAACTTCGTCTTCACGGCAGTTCCCATGACGATGGTGGGAATAGCGGGTGGGGGACCATCGGCGGGTGGGGTCCGAGGTTGCGTGGTGTTGGAGATGATGACGACCGTAGTGTTGAGCCCCATACCACCAAGAGGGAGAGTTGCGTTCATCTGCACGACGATAGGGACTTGAGCAGTTGCATCGGTGATGTCAATGCACAATCCGTGATGAGAGTTGTCGCGTTGAACGCTGAAAACTGTGACCGAGCTCATGCAGTGTGACGACACGACATCTCGTTCAGTCGGCAGGTTCTCCTGTCCAGCAGCAGCGTTGTCTGACGGGGTAGAGGGAACAGTGAAAAGCCCAGTCTGTGCGTTGTATTGAACCTGGCCACCAGGGCTAGCCGACATGCGCGTTTGGACGAATGGAGGGTTGACACAGTTATCGCTCGCCGATGACGTGATGTATGGCATGTTGACAGTGATACCGTAGCCCTTGGGCAAGACAGCGGATCCGGTTGCCTTGTCGATCAAGGATTGGATGAGGGTGGATGCAAGTTGAGCCGTGATCGTTGCTGGGTCCTGGAGCCCAACCTTGCTCCTCACGCTGACCCCGTTGTATGGTACACGTTCCGTATTGCCGCTTGACAGGGCAATGGCGGGGATCCCACGCTCGATAGCCACAATAGTCGCCCCGATGGAACCAGAGATGGTATAAACGAATGGCCCCAGAGCCCAACCAGGATTTGGCCCCGAGATGACGAGATCAGGTGTCTTGAAGTTGGCGAATGTTGGGAGAACGTAATCGAGGGCAACCAACACTTGAGCGGCTGACGTCCCATTGTAGTACCAGATGTGATTGTCGTTTGGGTCGGTACCAATCGATGCAGCGCCTGCTTTGACGACATCTGTTGGTGGTGCAAGTTAGCAAAAGTATTAGGGCAAGTGATAGACATCATACCCCATTGGCTGTTGGAAGTCAGGTGAGGGACCGTGGTGAAGAGAGTTCCATCGTGAACACCTGACTGGTCTGTGACGGGAGCGACGATGTAGCAATTGTGGCCGAGGGTGTTCAGATGCTTGTACATCTCGCGGATGTTGGCAGCTGCAAACCCATCCTCGTTCTGGTCACGTCAGTCTCGGTCATGTTGGGTGCTTAGCGGGGGCCTGGGGGATGACGTGCTGTGATCAGAATGTTTAATCCCTGCGAGGGATAAATCAAAGCCGCCCAAGCGGCCCAAAGACAGGAAGAACGCATCAGAGGGAGTACAATGAAGATGTGGCGGGTTTCACTAAGGGCCGACAAAGTGTGTATGGAATGGCAATCGAGGGCAATAGATTCGGCAAGGAGAGTCTGGGGCCGTGTCAAAAATTGAGGTTGGAGGTGAAAGGTCTTGTTCGACTGCACAACAGCGGTTAACAAAGGGTCCTGTCGCTGACGAACTTTGGCATGGAGGAAGGTACGCCCCTATTAACACGGGGTCTTCTCGCCGAAATGAGCCGACCCAAGGAACAGAGGATGTCATCTGGAGGAAAGAGCCCCCGGAGCAGGAGGGAACTTGTGGATATTACGGTGACTTCTAACCTAAAAAGCATCCAGGACACCAATCTCTCCTACCTTGCATAAGAGCTGAAAAGTTCGATGACGTGAGTTCTCTCGCCCACGCCCAGAAAGTTCTTGCCCAACGTGTGACAACTGTTTGAGCAGCACTTTGGAAGAACAGCTTTTGAACCTTTAATAATTGGACACCATGGCATCCTTGAATGAGTTTAATTGGCATCCCATTTGCTATTCGATCAAGTTGTTCGTCTGTGGCGTGGCCACAGGGACATTATCTGCCCTTGGCCTAGGCTCAGCTTGCTATTGGGTGAAGTAGGTCGATGAAGGCTGCATCTCCTCCTCCCGAGTTCCCCGTCCTGGCTTGCATCCGGATATTGCCCTCTTCTCAATACATCCCGCCATAACACACCCCTTAGAATCCCAAGGCAGCGTTGAAGGCATCGGCCGTGGTGGCGTCCTTGGTGCCAAGGCCCTGGACGAGGGCTTGAGCACTCTCGCAAAGTGCCTTGGCGGCATCGTTGGCGTCGCACACATTGGTGAGCTGGTCGCAGACGCGGTTGGTGATGATGTTGGGGTTCAGGGCATCTTGTTGGCCCTGGGCAACGAGGGCATCGATGGGCAGGAAGGTTCCCTCGTCGGGTTTGCGGCCAGCACGGCCCAGCTGGAAGTCAATGCGGGGGTCGCAGGCACCAAAGTCGGCGGCCTGGTTTGCGGCATTGTTGTTGTTGTTCTGGTTCTGGCGGGTGTCGATGACCGCAGCCGAAGCGGCAGCCGCAAAGAGAGCAAGGACGAGAGTCTTGGCGTACATCTTGAAAAAGGTTGAGTAAAGACCGGCTGGCGGTGTATAAAGTATTTGCAACGAAGAGAATGAAATAAGTTCACAGAACTTTGGTCAAGAGGTCAACTCTGAAAGAATGAAACTTGCTCGAAAAGTGGCTGGCTGAAGAGAGAGAAAGAAGATTGGAGAGCCGGGTTGGATGGAGCGCCGAGTTATAAACACCCCTTTTCCCGCTTGGATGAGATGAACTATCCAGGAGTTGCACCGGGACCTGTGTGGATGACTTCAGCAATCCATCTGGATCTCGCCTGGGTGCTGATCAGACTTGCATGGTGGATAGACACGGGAGCCAGATCAGATGAGACGAGCGTCGATTCCTGATGTTGTCTTGGCGCCCGGCATCGGTGGTGGTTAACCATCTCATCTTATGCCGATCCTCGCCTACACAGGCCTTGGGGTCGCCGTGCAGTCGCAGAGTTGTCGCCGCCTGGGCATGCGCCTCCTGGGAACCGGCGGACGCCCCAGGCTTTTTTGGGGTTGCCGTCCAAGTAAAACAGCCTGAGCAGGGTTACATTGACGGCGCCAAACATCTGCGACACCACCATGTTTGATGACCATCAATCAGATCACTGCCGAGATCCGGCGATCCCCCGACATGTCACGAGATGGGAATTATAGCCTTCCTGATCGCATTCGCCAATGGTCTGTAGCGCCGCTCAAACTGCAAGCTTCGTCATCAATTGCCGTGCTCCCTGCAACAAATCACCGCTTCCTACCGATTTCCTCGGGGATGTGATCGTTGAAAATACTGACTACTTTTACCAAATACCAATGGTTAGAAAACAGAGGAGCACATGCATTTCAAACGTGTTCCTGGAGTGGGCCGTTTGCCACCACTCGTTAACAACTGAGCCTCCAAGACAGGTAATTCCAAATGACTTGTTCTCTCCTCTTCCAGTAAGGACGGTTATACTCAATGCGGTATTCTATATCGACAAAAATCGGCAAACATTGGGTCAGCGCACCCCATTTCTTTTCGTCAAGACTGTTGTGCTCACCTCTCAAATTTGCTTCCACATGCGGGCGCTTGAGGGACTTTGTGACGAGAGCAGCATCCTCCTTGTTCTGCTGCACGTCAAATCTGATGCGGCAGTCCTCTCCTGCCTTCTTGTTTATATGTTCGAGAAAGTGGTGAAGATGATGCCTGGCTTTTTTTGTTCCTCTTGGACCATTGTTCGTGGCAACCATGGAGTGACCCGGGGAGGGCTCGTCGACTTCCTTGCACTGTGCCCACCACAAGACAATGTCCAAAGAGGTCAGGTTTGGGAGGATTGTTTTCCACAGCTCCTTATCGGCTGGGGCGAGAAGCTCGAGGATCAAAATGACGCGGCGAATTCGGCCGAGGGTGGCTGGGGGGAAAATCTGGCTAAAAAACTCGAAGCCGTCTTGATATCTTGGGCTGACGTAAAAGGAGGACACGACAAAGACGTTTCCGCCATAGAAGAGGCTGAGAACTTCGCTGCTAACTTGTTGACAGACCTGGGCGAGGGCCAAGTTGTCAAGGTGTCCTTCGGCGCCAAGGGACCTGAGCTTTGTGTCGAACGCAACGATGTCCAACATTCTGATGCTGAAGTGCTTCCCTTGGGGAATGCAAAGACGGTAGACCATGAGTCGAATCTCGCATGGGAGGCCGAGGAATCCACCTCTGTAATGTGGTTGCGCAGCCAATGTGCGATAGCGCGCAGGCGTCGCCTCGGCCTTCGGCATTGAGGCTCGTGTCGGGAATGGCTATCAAATGATTGAAAGGCGCTCGCTGGGGAGTATATGGTAGGGGAGGGTTCGTTGAGACTCGAATTTGTTGCCTCGAAAGGCATGCAGTGGGGAAAACCAGTAAAGTTTGCACAAATTTGCAGCTGCCTGGATGCGGAGGGAGGGTGAGGCGCATCAGCAACATCAACGCCACACCTATAAAACCGAAATTGACAGCAAGATCACAAGGCGCATTTGGCGACCGCAATGACATTCCCTAACACCAGAGGAGCCACTCATACATAATGGTGCACTTGATTCTAGAAAATAGAAACGGGGAATGAAAGCGCAGCTCCTCCCCTAGATATTGCCCCGCTTTACCACGTTCACTAGGCGCTGTAATCAGCGACGGAGATATCGCACCAGGTCGAGCGTACAACCGACGGGAATCACTGCGGGTGCTGGAAACACACTTGATGCCGAACCCGAAGACCTCCGCGAAAATCTAGCTCCCCCATGCACGCAACACAACAAAACGTCGAGGCCTTGAAGTATTTCGATGCTTCACAGTGGGTGAGGGGGGCTTGGCTTGGTTGATGGCGGGGCGGGCACTCGAGTCCCCCCACCAAAGTATGACATCATGGATGCATCGCGACCACGAGTAATTGGCTTTGGCGGTCTCGAGAAATCGCAGGGACGAATCTCGATCGTGCGCCTGTATCGGCAGGATGTCTCTGTCACTTCAAAAATGCGCAGAGATTCCGGTGCGCCGGGTTCGTGCGAGCAGACCGAGGCGGGCGTCGGGACGCATCGCTCCCTCGACCACATGGCGGTTCTCGCCCCTAACACGGGTCTTGATGTCACCGTGACCCTGAGAAAGGCCCGTCAATTGTCCGCTCGGAATAAATACGACCAGCTCGGGGCTCAATGAACGTATTGTGTGACCCCAAACGGCTACTTCCCTCCAAATTCACCGACCAATTCCCGTATCAAGCCACCCAACCACCGTCCAACATGTCTGCATCTATGCTTCGGGGCCGCGCTGTGCCAATCCTCGCGACGGTAGCTCTCGGCGGCGGCATCTACTACAGCACAGCCGGTGGAAGAAACGAACCACGCCAGAGAACCCAGGGAGGCGGAATTCCCGTGTCCGAGACGCTCGAGGGTCTTGCCGGCTCAGGTGGGCCGCGCGCCCGTCATCCAGGGGAGTTGGCTCCCGAGGACGACCCCAAGAACCCGAGAAACAAAACGCCCATGTCTCCTAGCAAGAGAAACCCCGACAAGAAGAGGGATCTGTAAATACCGGCGGGCACTTGAAGGGTGGGGAACAAGGGGCGTTTCGACTATGGCGCCCAAGGTGACTGCCCTGGGAGGATGTAGGAAGACGCCTGGCGGCATTGTAGCCTGTATATGCTGTGTGTGTTATGTATTATAGGAAGAAGGCATTGGAAACACTTGCATCGACGTCGCGCCGTGTCTAGAACGACTAAAGCAACGCCTTCTCAAACACCCTCAATTCCGCCTTGGTCATCAGATGCACCGCAAGATGCGGATAATCCTTCCCAAAGTCTTCGCTCTTGACAACCTGGTATCCCAATCTCTTGTACCACGCTTGCAATCGCACCTTGAAGGGGTGCTCAAACTCCAACGACACCAGCAGCTCGCACTGCATCTTCGTCTTGCCCATTGTGCGACACTGTTCTTCAGCGAATTGCACCAGCTCTTTTCCTATCCCGTTGCCCCGAAACGCCGGGTCACACGCTAGCATGCCAAAGTCGCCATGTGTGTTGGAGAGCGGGAAGAAGCGGATACAGCCCACGAGGGAATCGGCCGAGAGATCGGGGGCGCGAAACGCAAGGGCGAGCTCGCGGTTCTGGAGAAATTGTTGAATTTCGGGGGCGCCCGTTCGTTCGTACGAGAGTCTGAAGAGGCCTTCTTCGGCGGCCGTGTAGACCGTGTTGATGAGCTCGACCAGGCGGTCGACGAGGGCGACGTCGGAGGATAGGTTGGTGGCGGGAATGGCGATCTGGATTGACGCGTTTGGCGTTGGTGGGGGCGTGCTGAGGGAGGGCGGGACGGGGGTTAGGGTTGGGCACTCCATCTTTTTCGAGGTGGCGCTCGGTGTGGAAAAGGATTATTGGATCGGGTCGGTTGTGTGGAGTTTGGTCCAGGTTAGGGAGTCCTATCTTGTTGACTGTAGAGAAACTCTTTCGGTCAGTTGTTTTCGGGAGATTCGGCTTTTGCGCGTTGTTGCCGACTTCATGCTGTGGATCAAGGAAAGGGCGTGGTTCGCGTCCAAAATAAGCCAAAGCCACGAACTTTAGATGGAGAGCAGAGGGAAACCGACTCCTGAGGAAGGGAATATGTGAACGAAGGATGACTAGGTCCTAGCTTTTATTCAGGCTTCTTATTTTTCAGTTATGTATGCTCCATGGTCATTGCGTTCAACCATCTAATTCTAGACAGCTTTGACTGCATATTCTGTCCAGTAGAAAAACTTGGCAATCACGGATTCATCCGTTGTGGAACCTTGACCCTCCATCCTTCAAACATAACAGATTGCAGTCTGCTTTATAAACATGCTTCCAACAACTTTCTATAGCCTTGGACCATGGCTTTGCTTCCCAGCTTGCCCATAGATGGCCGTTGTAGCGCCAGCAGGGGTGGGAAGGACTGTGTTGAGCCTCTCGACAAACCATTATTTTCATGTGTGTTGGCAAGCTTACCAGGAAAATGACGGGGCACCTTGGGTCATTTTGAGGCTGAGGTGTACCGTGGGTCTTTCATTGGACGTAGGTATGTTTAACTTCACACCTTTGACGCAAGATACATGTTGAAAAAAATCTCCATATCAAATGAGATGGGTCTATAATTTTATCGACAAAGAATCGGTTTGGTGTCTCCTACATTGAGTTGTACAATGCCCTTCCACAATGTTTACACGAGGCCGAACACGGAACCGTCATCCATCCCAGCTGCATCTCTATCGTACACGCTATTGTGTCGTATTGTACACGCCACTGCTGAGGTCTCAGTCGACGCATTTGTTCTAACCCGTCAGCAGAGCAGAGCTGAACTGTGCCCTTCAAATCCCTCTGTCTGGAAGCCCACATGCAGCACCAGGCAAACGCCGAGGTAGCCCAGCTTTGACCTAAGCATCTTCTGTTGTGCCCATCCCCCTTTTCAGCGGCCGTCGTGGATGCTCGTCACAGATCTTGATTCACTGCTTGGTGAAGGTAGAGTCAACCTTGCAAATTTGCCTCAGGGCTTCGAGACGGGGTTGTATGCCAGGACCTCTCAAATCCAATGTCCGTTGCGTGAGCGTGTCGGGAACCGAAGAAACGTCGTAGATGAAGCGACTCAGCATCAGGTCGTGTACTTCTGGCTTCCTGCTTGTGTCCCCGAGTTAGATCAACATATCTGGGCGCTGAGGGGTGAGGGATTGAATATTTGGACGGGCGGAGGCGGGTGCTACGAACTTGATGTCAGCAGCTTGCGGTCCGACACTGTTGTCGGACAGCATAATGGCAACGTGAGAGGGTTCATGTTGTGAGGCCATGTGAACACTGGGAACCGGCCAAATTCACGTGAAGAGGGAGGTAGATATTAAGGTCAAAGGCAGCCCTTGAATACTTGGAGTGCGTTGATACAGAAAGTCGATGCGGTCAGTAGTATACCTGAATGCTAGAGACAACGCGTCAACCATTTATACATAGATACAGGCGGGGAGAATCATCTTGCATCTTATTTTGGGCCAACCTGTTCGTTCATGAAGTGAGTGATGCATTTCTCCTGAGCTTGCCACGCTCTCAGCAAGACATCCTCGACCTTGGGAAAACACCCAGGAAATATTTCGGGAGCCAATCGGGACACTCCATCGGGGACCCCTGCAGTGGCAAGAACCTGCCAGACATGAGTGTGTCTGTTGTTTGGGGGGTTGAGTGGACGTTGGGACGCAGACGCTTTCGTCAAGTGGAGCGACCGAAGGAACCTCCATCTCATGGACTTCTCTTTTTTTTTGTGGATTCGTCGTCAGGCTCTGCGGAATTGGGAGCCGCATGGTTCGGAAAAAGAAAAGAGTTCGACTCCCAAACCTGGAACCAACCCAAGTGTTACAAAAAAGTGGCCGACACAACATCGCATGGCTTCAAGCCACCACAGATTTCCCGACCAACAATACAATAATACTATTCGAAATTCGGAATACTGTACTTCGACGTTGGTGAAACATTTCCTTACGCTTTGAGAATTTCTTCTAGGGTTTTTTCGCAGAGAAACATCGCCTTACGTTTTCTAGAAAGCGGAGTTTTCTGTGCGACGTGCGCTTGGCAATCACTGTTTCCTCACATGGGCGGGCAACTTGGGCAACTGCCCTAAAGTGGCGACAGGTAATTTCGCTTGAAACGAGACTGGCCGAGACCTGGCGCAGGGGTTAGACCTGGTGGCATGCCCATCATTGGCCCAGGAAATTTGGCGTGATGGACTCTCCAGAGGCGCCGAGAGTTTTTCTCGGGAAAAGTTGTATGAACCTATCAGAACTTGGGGCAAGCTAGCGGCAGCCAGATTGGTCTGGCAATTCCTCTGCAGGCACATCTGAAACGGAGCACCGCAATGGGTCGCCAGAGGCATTTGGGACAAGGCATCCAGGGGGTTTGCGGTTTTCGTGCAGGCGGAATACAAATCGAATACACACTTCTTCAGCAGGCGGCTGCCTCAAAGTTGATCACACCAGGTTCCCCCAGTTGACCTTGTTTGTAATATGTGCCGCGTGGTGCGTTCTGCATGTTGTAGAGTGCTTCTTTGCGTGTCATCCCGTCGCACCCACTGCCGGCAGCCTGGATGCAGATGCAGGAACCTTGGAATGAACCCACCACCCGCCAAATAGATCGCGGCGTCAAGTTGCGCCTTCCCGCCCAACCTGCCATGGCGCTCTCTCGACTGCCCGTACCTGCCGGCAGCAACGTCTCACATATACCTCATCGCTCCCATGCGAAGCGACCCGCACCTCAGACCTCGACACAAACTGATGTCGGACCACCGCAGGACCCTAGGGATTTGCGAGGCAATATTCCCTTGTTCCCACAACACACCTTCAACAACGAATCATCCACCAAAACAACCATCAGAGGACAGGGTATTCTCCCATTCCTCTAAGCTCCCTACCTCGAGACACAAGCCCTCGGACTCTGTCGACTCTGCGATTGGCTCGTCGGTCGGAAGTAACAACGGCGATGTGGGAGACACAACGCCAACAGCGCTTCCGATCTTGCATGCCGATGACGAAGTCGGTTCGGCTCCGCGGTCGGTGCCACAGAGTCTTCCGAGGATCGACTCCCCGACGGTGGGCGAGGTTGCGGAGATAGGTTCGCCAGGGACTGCTATTGGCCATGAAATTGATTCGGCACGCTCTACCACCGTGACCAAGGGCAAGAAACGACCAGATTCCTGGGATGGTGGAATTGGTGACGTTATGGCCGTTGACAGGCCTGAGCCGATAGCCTCTGGGCCGGCTTTGGCTACAGAAAGCAGGGAGAAGTTGCACTTTGAGATGGTCTTTTCAGAGAGGCCCCATCTTGCAAGCGCCTTGGCTGATGACACGTTACGGAAGCTGCTTGGGATTCCGCTTCACGTCCTTGAGCTCCAAGACAGCGCCATCAGTATCACTGAGATCTATCTGCAGGATCTAGCCAACTTGGTAAGAAAGGACCCGCGGTGCCCTGACTGGGCTTTGCATCGGGAGCCGGAGGACAGCCCCTCGACGGAGAGCACCCAAGGCCAGCGGCTTCCGCGCCACGGCGGTGGAGCCGGTTCAAGCAGCAGGTCCGCTACACCTCGGCTGCCGGGAAGGACACGGAAACGCGATCAAGATGAAGAAGACGAGGATTTAGATGACCAAAACCGCAAAGACAAGAGACGCGCCAAAGCCGCAGGCAAGGAGAGAGCTGAGGTGACAGATACAACACCGTATCCGTGTCCCTTCCGGAAGCACAGCCCGACACTGTTTCACGTCAGAGACTATGCCAAATGTGCAAATAGACCCTGGGTTGGCATACCGGGATTGAAGTGAGTTTTCCCAAACACGCTCCCTCACTTGATTCAGCAAGGCTAATGCAAGCGCCTCAGGAGACACATCACAGCGGACCACTACAAGCAGACTCCAGCTCGTTTCTGTTGCCCGAGATGCAAACGGGGCTTCGAGTCCAAAGAGAGCCTAGATAGACACGCAACCAGTCCGGTGGCGTGCACTCCTCGAGAGAGCCCCGAGGCGGGAATCATGAGCCGGCTCCAGGACGGCATATCGCTGGAAACCAGTAATATCCTCTGTTCGCGGGGGGTCAACAAAGTCATGGACTGGAATCGATTGTGGGTTGCGATATTTGGTAACAATGATCCTGTCAAGGATAGCCGTGAGTAACCCTTGGTACTACCACCTCCCCAAGCCGGCGGTCTGACAACGCCCTGCCTTCCCAGACTTTGATCCCGTTGTCGAGCTTGACGAAGTCATGGCGAAATTTGAAACGCAGTTTCCTGATCTCGTTGCATCACTGGATAAATACCTCCGGGTACCGCCCGGCGAGGGCGCGTACCTTAGCTTGAAGGGAAGGCTAGACGGCATCGGCAACATGGTCGAGGGATGGATGAGAGAACTGTTCGAAACATGCAGGAATATTCCGTTCGAACAGCAAGTCGTCGAAGTTCTTGCGACTGTCCCAGAGCACATCGAGGTTCCGCAGGCTGACAACACGAGCCCTGGCGTGCCAAGCGGTAGCGTCACAGCAGACTGTACGCACGACATGTGGCAGGAACCGGACTTGTCCCTGGTTCCTGACGTGCTATTCCCAGCCACCAACGGGGCGGAGTGTAACGGTGGTGTTGGCAGCAGCTTGTTGGTGGATCAGCAGTGTCTCGGCAGCCCTGACACTAGAATCCAACAGCCAGCAGTCTGCGGCGTTCCCGGTAGCCAAATGCACCCGAAAAGCTTGCCAATCACCTATAGGCCGATGGCCTACAATATCGGCCCCTGGAAACTTGGGAACCAGACAGCAACTTACCCTTCGTATTCCCATCCTCCACCGCCATCAATACCATTGCCCGCACTGCCGGATCTTGCACCACAACGGCATCTCCAACCTAGACCACGCCCTCCTCTGGCCGATCCCGCAGCCCAGCGAGCTGTCCAATATTCGATGACGGCCAGTCATCAACACCTCACGCACTATCAACCGCAAGTTCCCTCGCCCCTAGCAAAGTTTCACGAGCGCAACCCGGGCTCGGAAACGCCAGGATTCAGCCCAGAGTCGACAGCGAATCCGAAAAAATCCCTTCGAGACTCGGGGGTTAGTGATGTGTGGTCACTCCATAGCGGCTATGGCGCGTCCTCCGCGCTTCTATACACGAACCCCTATGACCTTGGTGGCATGGATACTGGCGCTGAGGGGACGGGTGCTCATCAAGGTGATTTTGATGGAGTTACAACTTTCGTTAACACTGAAGATGAATAATAATCTAGACTAATTACGGCAGCAACTCGGCTGCTGGCGGCCGCAGCGAGGAGTGGGGGTTCTAGGAGGGGGATAAGCTATGATTTTGGCGTCGAATCTTTCTGTTTAATTCTAGATTTTTCATACCACATCTCTTAATTGTACGTTCTTACTGTACTCTCTAACTTGTAGAATAGAGATCCGGTACTGTGTCATCTGCCTTTCATCGCCCATCGGTTTTAATCGTACTTCAGTTATGGCCGGGTGAGATCTAATATCAACAGAACACATGGGCTTGTGCAACTTAACGTTCCCCCTTCCGAGTTTGCAAATTGGCCGTACTTATGTTCTGTAGTTGTAGATAAATGGAACGTTGCGAAGCTAACACATTTTGACTGACACTGGGTTCTCATCGCCGCTCTCGTTCAGGGAAGGGAGGCATCGAATTCCCTGAGCAACTACCTGTGGTAACTCAACGCTGGAAACCCCTAGGTCCCAAGGACGCAATTACTAGGCCTTAACTGTGTGGCCTCTGCCCCACCTCCATCCGCTTAAACCAACCCCCCAAAAAGAATCAGGAAGCGACTCAAAAATCAACGCCCTCCGTCGTGTTTGGGAACCCCACCCCAAAAAGTGAACCTCAAAAGAGACAGCCGCCGCACCCCCTCGGG
This sequence comes from Cercophora sp. LCS_1, assembly GCA_036250225.1. Classification (NCBI taxonomy): domain Eukaryota; kingdom Fungi; phylum Ascomycota; class Sordariomycetes; order Sordariales; family Lasiosphaeriaceae; genus Cercophora; species Cercophora sp. LCS_1. The sequence continues at coordinate 1,591,890 of JAPZLL010000004.1, forward strand.
CCTCAGATAGCACCCATCCTACTGCCTATCTCCGTGCCTCCGCCCCCGACGCCGTTGGCGCCGTGACTCGGCGCACCTCTCGCAATAGCTGTCGTGTTCACGGCTTCTATACGTCGGTCCCAAGCACATTCGTCTTCTCTCTACTTCTCGGCAGGTTATTACAGGGATCCGTGGCACAACGTGACCGCAGAGGTAGATGTCCAGAGTAATCCTGCACATCTTGACTGTGTTTGGGTGTTTTTGTCTGTGTCTAGTGAGTAAGTAAGGTACCCTACCTGGGCTGCGTTTGGTGTTTGGATGGGGTAGCACTTACGTGGCTTGGAGCCCGTTTTTGGAAATTGAAGAATCGAGCTGTTGATCTTAGGTTGTGGTTGGCTTCGTTTGTTGTTGAGCAGGCAGTTGTGAACATGAGGATGTTGAGAATGTAGAGTTCGCTTTGGGTCGACGGGCCTGGAGGGTGGTATTTAAACCTTTCTGAGGGACAGGAGGAGATTGAGGGGGTGAGCTGGATGTTTGATAAAGCGAGCCACATGCTGGGAGACTTGTATGGATCATCGAAGTCCTGCAGGCTGGGAATTTCATTTTGCCTTATCCCCCCCCCACGGGGTGGTTTTGAAACTTCACTTTTGTCACGTTGTGTTGCGGTGTTGGCCTGACACCTGGCCCATTGAGGTTGACGATATCATCCCCAAGCTGAAGGTCTAGTTCCCTAGTAACCGCAGTGCTGTAACTGGTATCCTGAATTCGGTTAAGCTAGTCATCTACATTTCTAGCACATGAAAGTTTCACGGCTTGTCAAAGTCGCCGGGTTGGTGGCTTGCAAGAAACGGGCTTGTGGGACAAGTTGAGCGTTTGGAACCATTTGTCTAGGATAACGGGTGATGTTACAGTTGTCAATCCACTAGCTCACGTTCCGGCTACATCTTGACGAAGCCCCTGATACCAATCCCTTTTCTCTAAGCGACCCCACTGCCTCGCAGTATTGAAACCCCATCAAGTCCTTCTCCCCTTCCAAGCAGCCGTCACGCTCCCAGTCTTCCCCGAGGTTCAAGTGGGTGCTGGTGCCGACTCGTATCAGAACGGCGAACAGCTACTGCAAGTATAGGCAGAGCAGTCTCTGTCTTCGAAGGTGCTGCCGGTGGTGCAGGAGATCGAGCCGGGGTCAGCGCATTTCTGTGTCTCGGTTGGATTTCTACAGCCGCAGCGATAAAGGTTGTAGATTGTGTGACACATGATGCTGGTTGGGATGTCGGTGGTGTTGAGGTGCAGTAATCTGAAAAGCAGGTGTCGACGGGCTTGACTGTGAGTGCTTCGAGGTTAAGCGGCAGATGGCTGGAGAATAGATAGCTTGGTGAGGATCGAAGCTGCGAGTTAAAACTGGGTGGCCGTTTATATGTGACGTGGAGATGCACGGTTCTCATCAGGCTTGCGTCATGGCAGCGCTGGGCTCGGCACTTGGTCGCTGATGGAGCTGAGACAGCTAGGGGCTTGAGGATACGGAATATACGGTGGTGGATATCACGGATAAGTGACTAGCTGAGTGAGATGTGGAACAGCGCTGACGAGAAGGAGAGACATTGCCCTGACATGGTTCCGGAGGATCATCTCAATGGGATGTGAATGCCTTAGTTAGCACCGTGAAGTATCGAGGGAAACGATTGGAGAGAGGAGTCTCATGCATCAGAAGTTATTACGGTGCCCCGAAGGAACCGCAAGGCGTAGTGATGCTCGTGCTGTGATTTGAAGGAGAGGTTATCATCGCGGCGCTGGGCTCGGCGTCCGCCCGGGAATCCTTTTGACCACGGTCATTTGAGTTGCGATAGCGCTATAAATGCAGAGTCACGGTTGAAAAATTGTTGGGAGTGCCGTGTTTCATGATGCGACCGACTGGAAGGAGCGATGGAATGTGGCACCGAGAACGCCCACTGCACCCACCTCCTTGTTGCTGAATTTTTTTTGGTTGCTGCCTGAAAAATACAATAGTAAGTTGCGACACGGGAAAGCAGGCTGTAGATTGTCTGGAGAGAGTAGGTCAATGGTCTTGGGTGTGGTTTAGATGACTGTGGTTGAGAGCTGATCGCCGTTGGCCCCCACGCATCGCAGCCAACCTGGCCAGGCTCAGTCGCGCCTTCACAACATCGATGATTACGCCACTCGAGTTTCTGCTGCTGCAATCTTGGCGCGGCGACAATGTGCTGAGGCACGGTTGTGGATCTTTCTTCTCTCCTCCCAGCGGTCCTTCACAGCATGACTCTTGGTTTGGAAGGCCCCCATTAACCAAGAGCTCTATTTTTCGCACACCCCATTTTTGTTTTAGGCACACCGCTTTCACACATAACCCTGACCTGCCGCCAATATTTCCGTGTGCCTTTGGGACGCCACTTCCACCACACTTTGGAACTGCCGATGCGTTTTTTTTTGAAATCAAATACGTATTTAAAATTCCAAATACCTCTATTTATTAATTATTGATGCCTTTTTAGAAGGAGTAGAGGCCAAAATGTGGTAATAATTGGCTTTCGTGGCGCCGCCAAAGGCCAAGGTTAGTTGCGGTCGCGGTGTGTCAAAACAAAAAAGGGGTGTGCGAAAAATAGAGCTCTTAACCAGGACCCAAAAGCGCTGCCGACAAACAAACCAACACAGGGGGGAGGAAAACGGCGGCTATATTCAGATATTTCAATTGCAGGTCCGTTGCGGACCGACACGTTGCCGTACCGAGCCATCCGGCCGGTCCAGGCAACACCATGCAGATGACCCATATCCAATCCTCCCAAATCGAGACCACCGAACACCGATTACACGCTATCAAGAGAAGAAAGAAAAGAGGAAGGCATTATTTATACGCTCTCGTCGCCGCTGCTGGGGTGCTCGACGTGGCCGACGCGACCCTTCTCCGTCATACCCATCTCGGCCGCAAACGTGGTGTGCGGCACCCAGGTGCTGCTCTGGCGGGGCGTCGTCTCGGCAAGCATCTGGTCGACCTGCTCCAGGGTCAAGCCCTTGGTCTCGGGGATCAACAGATAGGCAAAGAGGAAACTGCCGACGCAGAGCGAGCCCCAGATGAAGAACACCTTAGCGCCGAGGTTACCCTTGTCCTCGTCCACCATGTAGGGAGTGATGACGGCGATAATGCAGTTCCCTGGGAATCTGTTAGCTCGAAGCTGGCGACAGCGCAGTTGGCAGACATAGACTTACACATCCAGTTGGACGCCGTCGACAGAGCGACACCCTTGGCGCGCATGGGGAGAGGGAAGATCTCGCCAATGACGACCCAGGCGCCGGGGCCCCAGGTGGTGGCGAAGAAGGCAATGTAGATGCAGATGAAGGCGATCATGGCCTTGACGGCGTTGTCGTCATCCGGGCGGACGGTACCGATGATGGCGACGATGAACTCGCAGACGGCCATACCCAGGGCACCCCAGATCATGAGCCTACGGCGGCCGAGCTTCTCCATGGTGTAGAAAGAGATGGGGGTCGAGCACACGTTGACAAGGGTGGTGATGAGCGAGATCAGGAAGGGGTCGCCAATGGTGCCAAGCTGCATGAAGAATGTGGTGCCGAAGTAAAAGACGAAGTTGATACCGGTGAACTGCTGGAACATCTGCATGGCGGTGCCCAGGATGGTGCGACGCACATAGCTGGAGCCTTGCCAGATGGACCCCTTGAAGCAGTTGGCCCAGGCACCGAAATAGTTGCCCTGCGGCACGGCGTTGACCTCGTGCTCGTGGTTGGCGATGATCTCGGCGAGCTCGTCCTGGATATAGTTGGAATCGACAGGCTGGTCGCGAAGGCTGGCGAGGGCGGTGGCGGCCTGGTCGAGCTTGCCCTTCTTGACGAAGTAGCGCGGCGACTCTGGCAGGAAGAAGATGCCGGTTCCGAGGATCAGGGCCCAGAGGATCTGGAGACCAATGGGAATACGGTACGAGCGGCTATCGTCATAGTCCTGGGTGCCGTAGTCGACGCACGACGCCAGCAAAAGACCGAGGCAGATGCAGAACTGGTAGCCAGACACGATGGCACCGCGGACCTTGCGAGGAGCAATCTCGGACATGTACAGAATGATGATGGCCGAGACGAAACCAACGCCCAGGCCGGCGACGAGACGACCAGCCACAATCATGCCAAGGCTTTCGGAGGCGGTCTGCAGGGCAACACCGATGCAGAAGATGGTGCAGCCGGAGATGATGGTGAAACGACGACCGATCCAATCAGCGAGGTCACCCGCGATCAGGGCACCGAAGAATGTACCGGCAGAGAGGATGGATGTGATGAGCGACTTGTTGGAGGATGGAAGGGCAGTTGCTTCGGGGCCGGCAATGGTCTTGATGAAGAACTGCATGCCCATGACGCCGGAGATGTATCCCGAGTCGTAGCCGAAGAAGATACCGCCAAAGGCAGCGAACACGCACATTAGGTACGCCTTGAAAGTAACGGGAGCCTCAACGCGCGAGACATCGCCCTCGGCCTCGGCGCCCCTTGGGATAGGGGCCTTTTCGGTGTCGGACATGGTGGCGGAACGTAGATGAGCCAGAGGGTGGCTGGAGGAAGCAAAGAATCTCGGATTGATTTTGAGTTCAGTTGAGTAAACGACTAAGCTCGGTGGGAGCGAGTGAAAAGAGACCCAATGCTGTCTGAGGAATGGAGAGGAGAAAGAGGTTGACAGGAGGAGACAAACCGAGAGACGAGGCTCTTATACACCAGGAGGGCATTTTCCCCCAGTCTGGGGTGATCTGGAGAAAAGACCCCGGACCCCACTTCATCGCATCTTTTTGTTCGACCCCGTGGCATCGACCCCGTGGAGTCAGTCATCTCCAGTCGAAGGGCGTGCCATAGGAGGGGAGGGCCCTTGTCGATCGAGCACGGTGACCCGGCCCAAGGGTTGGCACAATCAGGGGTAAGGCGATGGTCCAATGCGGCGCCGGTGGGTTATACGAAGTGGCTATCAGATGAGGCTGGCCAGAGGCCATGGGACAATGGCGCTCGCGGGTGGTCCGGAACGTGGAAGCAGGGGTGTCGTGGACTCGGCTGCGGCTCCGAGGTAGGTTCCTGGATCTTTTTTTCTGGGTCTTTTCCTCTGCATTCTACCTTTTTCATGGTAAATTGTCCTGTTTTTGTCTCCGAACGAGCCAAGTAGTGGCGACCCTGTACTCAGGGGCTCAGGGGGCATTGTTGTGTCCCCCGAGTGCCGTTTTGCTTACAGCGTAAGGTTGAGTGTGAGGTTGAGGTAAGCAAAGTTGACAGCGGTCGACAAGCCTCTAAAGACGGGAGCCAACAGCAAATGCCGCCACCGGGCGCGATTCGGTCAAATGCCGTCGGCGGTTTTGTGGATGGAGTGGAGTCCGGGCCGGGACCGGGGGCGCTCGCAAACCCACTGATACCAGCGCCCATGACTCGGCGCGGCAGACGACCCCAGGCACCGTTGACCATCTGTCTATGTTGCAACTTTCTTACTGTTAGCCGAGGACTTGGCCACACGGTGTTCCCGACGAAAAGGACACGAACCGAGGGCTTGGGGAATGGATGTGTCCAGCCTTGGAGAGATGCGGGGTGATGCCAACATTGCCACCTTGCTGAAATGGGGATTCCACCTGAATCTTTGTTCAAATCATGTTTCCTCAGTAATAATAGTATCTTTCACCGCGACTGCCCTGGTGCTTATTTCTATGTCTAGCCCCTGCTTCGACCACACCCATGACAAGGTGGAAGTCAGCCCCTAATTAACACACCCGTGCGAAGCCTGCAAAGCCTTCTGGACAATGACAATCTTCGCCTTTGCATCATCAACAGACGTTTGCAAAGCCTCGATGTCCAGACGCGCAGGCTTGTCCCTGGCGCCCGCAAGACGAGCCATGAGCGTCACCATCTGAGCGACATCGGCCGAGACCTTTTTCAGCGCAGCGCACACTGCCTCGTTCTGGCGCTAAGTATTTTGCAGCTCCCATTAGCATCTGGGTCTGGTCTGGCCAAGTCACATATGTAGCTCGTAAGGAGAAGGTAGGCACCCACCTGCAGGATGATAGTATCCCGCTTTGTCGCTGTGCTGCACGGTACCGAATCATACAAAGCCTGGACGTTGAGCGTTGCTGGGTCCAGGAGCTTTAGGATCTCGCGCGCTGTGGTGCCTGATGTCCCGGAGATGGGGAGCAGGATCGTGGCGCCCTGGAGGGTGCCTTCGAGCATGCCCCAGTCGTCTATGATGTCGAGGATCTCGTCACATGGTGTGGCCCGGGGATGCAAGGGCTAGTTTTCGCATCAGCTGCTATGGTTCTTGATGAGTGGGGTTGGTGTGGACTTACGCCTGCGAGGACGGCGGTGGAGTAGAAGATGGAGGTGAGGATGGTGGTGACACGCATTTTGGTGAATCAAGTCAGTCGCTGCGTGATCGCTGGGGCTTTTTACCTACTTGCGACAGTCGCGATGATATTCTCATTCTGGTGTTGCCACTTGTCCCCGCACTTGGGTCTTATAAATTGGGGAGGGGAATATTAGGAGATGGGGTATTCTCCCGACACACTCAGCCTGTGGTGGGATAGTAAGCATGGACGTAGGCCAAGCCAATCATTCTTCGGCATGTGTTATCCAGGTCGTAATTGTTTGTTGTCGGATGCAGAGAGATGTATGAGAAGTTAATTGTTGATGAGAGCTGTATGAGAGAGACGGATCGAGTGGTAGGAGTTGAATTGGGGCGAGATTGTTTTTGAAAAGGAGGCTATGAGAGGGGGTGTTTTATGTTTTCTGAATTATATATTATATACATGTGAATCGAGTCCTGCATTGAGTCCGTTGACTGGACGCACCTCGCGGTAATGCTAGTCCTCTGCTTCTTACTTCTTCCAGGTGTTTTCTTCCTTTCCTTCTCATCCTTCCCCTCACCATTCTTCTCGTCTTTCACACCCTCACACCAGGTCGGACCGTTTGAATGCCTGGTTTTCGTCCTCCTTCCTTTCATCTTTTCTGTTATTCTTGTTTTCTCTCTCGATTCCATCCAAGATTGCCTTGATTTGGGCCTGGAAGGCGCGTGTGCTGGTTTGGGGGAGGATTGTGTCCCGCAGGCGGATTGGCGTGCGGCGTTGCAGATCGCCGTCTGCCGGGTAGGTTGCAAAGCTGGGGGCTGCTCGATTGGCGGTATGCAAGTTGCGCTGTTGTTGTTGGGTGAAATTCCCGAGCAAGTGTGTGTGGTTGTGTTTGCGGCATTGGTAGCGTTTCATGTTGAGGGCGTCGCGGGCCTTGTTCTTGGAGGCCCAGAGGCCGTCTCGCATTGTAGACATGGAGCTGGAGATTACGTCGAGCAGCATGTCTTGGGTTGGTCTAGGGTTGGTGAGTTTGGTGGTGATGGGGGTATCCGAATTTAGTTGTGTAAGGAAGCCGATGTGCGGCTTGGTGTTGGAGAATGCAGCTCTTGGTAGGATGCCCGTATTTTGGGCAAGCGTACGGGCGAGGAGGAGGGAAAGAGGCATAGATGATGGACGGATGAGTGTCCAGGCGAGAGACCTTGCCGCGAGTGATGTTGGACGAGCCATGTTGATGTTCGTGATGACTTGCAGGTTGATCGACTTGATACCGCTGATGACGGCTACTCGATATACCTCTAGAAGTGATGGGAACGCGAGGATCAAACTGTCATATACTGATGCAAAAAACGTACATAAAGTTACCAAAAGAAAACTTTGGCGTCGGGTGCAAAGTGACGCATAACAAGCTTTGTGGCGTCCCCTATTCCGCCAGGTCTACCGTCAGGACCCTTCCCTCGGCATCAACGGCAACCGGAGCTTCCGATACTCCTCTCCTGTGACCAATACATCATCAACCCAAACAAATCACCAACCCACCGCTTTAAAACACACAGCAACCTACTCCCAGAACTTAACCTCCTCCCTCTTCCCCATGGCATACGGCACGCTCGGCCCCCTCCACTCCGGCGAACTCACATCGCCAAGCTTCACAACCGGCCTCAAAATGCTCAACCTCTTCCCCCCAAATTGACTGCCCTCCCACGCCTGAAACCACCCACTCTCCTCCTCCAAGTATCTCCTCAGCTCCTCCTTACCCGTCCACCCCTTCAAAACCGTCCTCAGCAAGTCCAGCACATGATGCGCGCCCCTCATCTCATCCCACCCAAACCTCTCCTGTCCCTGTCTCACCGTCTCCCTAGAATACAAGCCCACCTCCTCACTCAACGCAAACGAATTCACCGCCACAAGCGCCGCATGCACCTCCCAACTCCCGCCCTTTGTCGCTCTCTCGCGTAGCGCCAGCATGGTTCCCAAGGCACCAACGGCGCCGGTGGACATATCACTAATCGGCAGTGGCGGAAGGACGCACTCCCCATCTTCTAGATCGAGTGCTCGACCAGTGACGTACGCAGCGCCCGACGCGCAGTCTGCAATCTGCTGCCACCCGGGCCGTTCAGCGTAGTAGCCATCTGGACCGTAGCAGCTCTCTGTTACATAGACAATCCCCTTGTTTCGCTTCGCAGCTATGACCAAGAGATCTTCCAATGCGAGGCCGTGTTTCTTCAAAACACCGGGTCTGAAACCCTGAAGAAACACATCCGCTTGTTCGACCAGCGATAACAGGTATTCTTTATCCTCTGGCTGACGAAGATCCAAACCAATGGTGCGTTTCCCCGCGTTGAGGGTGAGTTGTAACGTCGTGACATCAGGAAGATGTGGCGCATTGACACGGATAACGTCCGCTCCGAATGAAGACAAAATGGCGCCGATCTGGGGACCGGCGATGATACGCGTCATCTCGACCACTCTGATACCCGCCAACGGACGATGGTCACCATCCCTGAAGGGGGGAAAGGAAATAGGTGGCGTGGGCACCGCGTGCGGCTGGGGCTTGATATTGACGAGGGGATTAGCTGCCAACCCGCGGCCCATGGAGGAGGTGTTCCATTGCTCAGGCGTAAAGCAGATGCTCCCACAGAAACCGTGGGTCAGCATGTGGAATTCCAGCTCAGCTGGGGTGTGCTGGATCGTGAATTTGGCAATGTGGGCGGCTGCTTTGTCGTTGGTGTCGATGCCTGGTTCATCAGGATCAATGCCCAGGGTGCGGATCATGGGCGGGATGTTGAGGGAGCCGTGTAGACTGTACCATGTGCCCGGGGTTTTGGTCGGGTAGATGCCTGTGCCGCGAAGTTTCATGGGTGTCGAGTGCCAGCCTTGCTCCCAGTCTGTCAGGAGCGGCTTGAGGCGGCCTTGTTGACCGAGGGTGGCCATGGTTTCGTTTCCGATGTAGACAACTGCCACGGTGCCCAGCCAAAAGGCGGCGTGGGTCGTGTCAACGGTGATTCGGCGCTTCTTATCCTCGAGACCGCGGAGGGTGAGGATCTCGTCGGCTACCACGCCGATCATGGCGTGGAGGGCTGCCGCTACGGGCACAGCTTTGATGGGGCCTGGGAGGACGGGGTACTCTTCGCCCGTAAAGCGAACTTTGGAGAGGAGGGCCTCATCTTTGGTGAACTTTGCGGTTTGGGAGGCGAGAAGTCGAAATATTCGCTCGGCATCTTGGGGAACAGGTATAAAGGTTTGCTCGGCGTAGGTGCCGGGTCCGTATACGCCTGGAATTCTGGTTTCTTGGGACATGTTGAATTTTGAGCAAGGGTCTTTCACTCGAACTGGGCAAGCAAAAAAGATCTCGAGTGACATCAAAAGCAGAGTCCGGGGTTGGCTGTGTCGTGAGGGGTAACCACCACCGCAACCCGCGGCAGTTGAACTCCGGTCCCCTCAACACCGGCTGCCGGCTGAATGCGTCAAGCACGGCTACCCGGGACGCTAAGCAGCATGTTAGTGAGCCTCAGCCGACACCTCATCATATCGTAACACAAAGCATCATCCGGCGCGAAAACTGCTGAAAGATAGCACTGTTGCCGTCATCCCTCTGGATTCCGAATAGGGCGATTGGGTGAGCTGTAGATGGGTAGACTGCAAGAGTCGGACTCGGCATCGTGACGGGCTCTTGGCAGTCGACGAAAACCTGCATCCGGTGGAGAGACTCTTAGATATCCAAGTGGAAGGCTTGGCTCGACTGTTGACATTGTCCATGACACCCCATCCGACAGCTTCTCGATGTCGAGAATGCTGATTATATCACGCCAAGCACTGATGAAAGTTGTCTCCAAGTGGCATGCAACTAACGCAGTGGCAATGGAGTGTGTCAAAAAAGTTTCTCATCATGGCTGGTTGAGATAATAACGCCATCAAGGCAAGACACGGAACAGTTACGGTGGGGGTCGACGACAGCTAAAACGAGCAGTCGCTCTCCTCTTTCCGGAACCTGGCCTAACGTTCTGGGCAAAACTTGTCCAATCTAGTCAAAACAAGAGAGTCAGCTGGGCATGATGTGCCTGGGCATTACCGGATTCGATATAGGTCCTGGTGGCGTCCATCGTAAGTTGTAAAAGGCCGTTCTGGAAGCTTGGAAGATGCAGGCTCAGCGGACCACTTGACCACGCAGTTGTCCACCCCTGTGACGCCGCAGCAGTTTTTAGACACCGACAGCTGTGATCTGTTCGATCGGCGCGTGGAGAGCAAGCAAGCAAGCAGCAAAACGTGGTGTGGCTTCCTCCTTGCGTGGTCTGTCCGCAGGCGACGGCGGGTGTGCTTGTCATGGCTGGTGGCAGGTGCCCAACTGAACCGCGGACCCGTCGACGTGCTGGCCTCCCACGAGAAAAAAAAGCCAAGGCAGTACAAGGCGGCTCTTACGACACAGCTGTCTCTCCGCCGTGTCGCCGATCACGCGCCGGTGGAGAAGCGCGCGGCAAGCTTGGCGATAACACGGCGGAACAGTCGGGCAGCGTGGCCACACCGCTCCGACACCTGTTTCTCACCCTTCGATAACGAGACATGGCTGACAGCTTTTCGTGGCCCGTGGCCGACGGGCGGTACGACGGGACGGTCGGTGGTATTCGAGACAGTCCAGGTCAGGTTGCGAAGACACCGGAATGCCAAGATTGCTGGATCGGCAGCTGTGTGCGCTTGGCGGCTTGGCGATGGGGAGCCAGAATCGGCCACGGCAGACGGGCCTTGGCGGTGGACATTGACGATTGTGTGTACCACCGGCCACCGGATGCCAGCATGCCCGCCTCAGTGCCCGGCACGAAAAAAAGGAGATGGTGCGAAATTGGCTTCCCGAGCCCGGCAGTACTCCGAAACCCAGTTCTTAGGTTTGGCTTTCTGCGGTGCGGTGTGCTGCTGCTGTACAGGCATGGCGAAATACTGCAGGCAGCGGGCATGAGCACCCGCGCAGGGAGCCATCGGCGGCGTTGGCGTCGGAGGCAGGAACAGCGCGGGCAAACGGAGTCCCGTCTGCTGTGAATCTGAACGGCGGCGGATTCGCGCTGTACGGGTGTCTTGGCAGGAGTGGTCTCGGCCTCAAACAGTGGATTTCGGTCGGCCCTGTGCGTGTGCGACGGTCAGTAGCAGCCCTTGCGAGAGAAATTTGGCATCACCATTTTGTCACCGGGGGTCCTGCCAAGACCCGTGTCTAACCCAAAGCTGGGCGATTCATGGCCGGCACTGCTTGCTGCTGTCGTTGACGTTGACGCGGAGATCGAGGCGAAGCCCCAGACCAGCGACGCGTCGCAGCAAACGTGGTCGACTGTCGCCCGCACTTTGGGCTTGGAAGAGCCATTGCCAAGGCGCACACAAGACGATTCCTGGGAGATCGTCTTTTGCGGGAATAAGGTCTTGTCGGGGCTGTGGTCGGTGTCGTGGCTGTTAGAGGCCACTGAGGCTGGGCGGGAGCTTGTTGCAGCAGCTGGCGCGGCGCTACAAGCAGCGCTGCAAAACGCGTTGGTGTGCGCCTGCCGAATCGGTCCGTGAAGTCTTGGGACTTGAGATCTGCATCGAGGATGCACGTCTTGGCGGGCTTGGCTCCCTGCCAAGACATACTTGCTGTCCAGAAAGCGACCACTTTTTTTTCTCTGCAACCACCAAACCTTCGGAGTTTGCCATTGCTGCGCTGCCATGCCAGGATTTTGCTTTTTGCTCGCAGCCAACGGTGAATGACCAGAGGGTTACGCCTTGTGCGCCCGGTGCGAGCATCCAAGGTATCCTCTTTTCTTGGCTGTGTCAAAAGGCAAATGACCAAATGACGGTTTGGAATCCACCCCCAATCTGATTTACTTTGTGCTCCGCTGGTTTACTCGGTAGATAACTCGCCAAGCGCTCTTCTGGTTGGCGATGAGATCAGTTGTCTCACCCTTTCCCACAGGCTTATATATACCCGAGCCTTCTTTTCCTGATGAACCCCTTAGCAAGAGGCATATTCCATCCTTTTAATAGACATTCCGTGTTCTCGCTGTTTCACCCGATTGCAGTTAAAACATCACCACCCACGCATCAACTCATCAGCCCGTCAAGACATCCATCTCATCTTACCCTCTTCACAGCACCATCCCACTCACAACACCATGGGTTCCGCCATCTCCAGGTGTACCACCCGAAACGACGGTGCCTCAACATCAGGATTCGGAGACATTGGCCAAAAAATCCTCGACAGCCAGCCTAACTGGCTCATCACACCCTCACGCTGGCGATCTCGGCACTGCGACCACCAACCGGTCCGCTACCGAACACCAACGCCTTATCCCAAGGACGACCGCCGTCCGCTTCCTCAGCCCCAACAAGTCCACATCAACCTGTCCGAGAAGCCTCTCATCATCGAGACCCAGACAGTCGCGTCAACAAGACACATCGAGGTCATCGAGCCCCCCAAACGCCAAAGGCCGATGCAGTCCAACCTCCCACACATCCAACTCCCCCCAGCAGCCATCAGCATCACCTGGGAGCATCACTCCCGTCGCAACCGCTTCGAGCGTATCGGTTGAGTTTTCGTCGTCAGCGGTTTCACTCCAAACCGTTTCGCCTATCATGGGCACCACACACCAACACACACACAGAGGACGCCACCGTTCCCCCGCGTTCACCAAGCTCAGGCCAAGACCACAAGGTTTCGCCAAGCCGCGGCAGGCCGCAAAACAAGATGCGGGCGGCGCAATCAAGCCTTTGCAGGGCAAGGGGGGGCCAAGACGGAGGCATGACGGAGCTTCTCGGTCGATAGGAGACGCATGCCCAGCCCAGCCCGCCCATCGACTATCGCCAACACACACATGCAGCTCCCCAGCATCTTTCTGGTCCAGAGGATGGATGTGGGTGTGTGTGTGTGTGTGTGTGCTATGTCACGTCGACTCTGCGTGAGATTAGGCAGATTGGACCGACGACAAAACCCGTTTCGCTCGGTCGTTAGGGTCCGACTTCCCCAGCCGGCTTCTGGCCTTGGCGCATTTCAACATGCTTCTTCGCCATCTTGGCTCTTTGCTTGGCTTGCATGAAGGAGGCGCGGAGATATTGATGCGGGATGTCTAGTCATCTGGGGAATATGGAATGGAAGGACGATGGTTCCATTTATGTCATCCTTGAGGGGGGCGTCCTTTCTTTTGTTTGTGGCTTTGGCATTTGGGTCTGGTTTACAATATACTCTTTAATGAGTTTTCTATGTCATTGCCGTTGCATAGCGGGTATGGGTATGGGTATCATGGGTGGATTTTTGGACTGTGAAAGTAGCTCTGGTCATGGTTTATGTTTGTTACATGAAATCGACATGAACAATATGACATGAACAATTCTGCAAATGCAATCAGGTATGTTGGACATGTTGAATGTGAGGCGTCCGAGCGAGCAGTAAAATAGTGATCCGTTCTCATAGAAAGTTGAGGCATTTGTCACTGTCTGGGCTTAAGAGAAATGTAAATGATTTACGTCGTCCAAGCAATCGCCAAGAATGCCACGTTCGTGTGGCCCACAGGCGAGCGCAGCTGGAATGACGTAGAGGCGGCAGTGGCTTGCGTTGCCTTGCAGAGGTGGTTTGGGACATTTGTCATGCCGTTTACTGTGGCCATTTGCTATGATGGGATTTTTGGGTTTACGGATGCTGTTTTCGAGAGGTGAGGAGGAAAGTGCGGTCGTGGATTTATTAAGTTGCGTTGCGTTTGCTCTTTGCGTCTTGAGAAGGCGACCCGGTAGTTCAAAAGACAAGAAGCACACAGGACACGCTTTGCACGTTTTTTTTCTTGGAGAGGTCGCATGTCTTCTGCACCAGTTACTCAATAGTCGTCCCGGACACATCTCGACATTATTCAAGCAGAGTGAGTGGGGTGAGAATGTTTGTTCAATCGACAGCTTCATCCATCAAAGAATAAATATATCGGGGACTCGCAAGAGGACAGCACTCGACATTCAATGCGCTTTTTGTTCCGCCGCTCCATTATTTTCTTCCTGCAGTGTTTTGCCCGATCCATGATTTCTAATCCCCTCGCTGAGACTCAGTAATCGACTCACCCACCCATCGCTCCTTCCAAATCCTCCCTCCACCGCCTCCTCACTTCCCCCAAAAACCCCTCCCGCGTCACAACATCCACCGCCGTCCCCGCCAACGCCTTGCCCACCCTCAACGCCGCATCGAAAGCTTCCCTCGTCCCCGCCGCAACCTCAAAATCCGCACTATGCGGCTGCCCCCCCGCTGGACCAGGCGGAATCGCAAAACTCGCATTCACACTCGGCAGCTTATGGCTCAGATTTCCCTGGTCTGTGCTCGACATGACAAACGTCGTCTCCCCATCCCTTGGGAGTTTCGGCTCCGGAACGTCCGGTAACGCCGTCCAGTACCGTCTGTATGCGCCCGCCAGCAGGGCGTTGGGTACATGGTCTTGGTATCCCATTGTTAGATCAACACCCACTCGAGCGCCGGTTGCTTCTGCGCCTGCTTTCAGGCAGCCCTTGACTCGTTCAATGAGCTGGTCCAGCCGAGAGGCGGTGCGCGCTCGGAGGACAACAACGCAGGACGCAAATTCATGGATTATATTCGTTGTTTCGCCTCCCCCGTCGATGGATACACTGATTATGTCGTCGGGCATGGTCTGTTGCCGAAGCGCAGCAATGGCATTGTATGCCACGATGACTGCGTCCAAAGCGTTGATGCCCTCCCAAGGATTCTTCGCTGCGTGTGCCGCATGGCCGTGGTACGCTGCTTTGAGACGGCAAAAAGCGGGCGTGCGCACCATGGGGCTGTTGTGGAGAATACCGGGGTGGGAGATGAGGGAGATGTCGACGTTGTCGTAGGCGCCGCGTTCGAGGAGGAGGATCTTACCGCCTCGGTAGCCTTCTTCACCTGGAGTGCCGAGGAGGGTGACGCGGCCGGGGAGGTTGTGTGTTTTGAGGACGGTGGCGGTTGCGAGACCTGCTGCGAGGGAGGCTGTTGCGATGAGGTTGTGGCCGCATGCGTGGCCTAAGTTTGGGAGGGCGTCCATTTCGATGTTGAAGGAGACGGTTGGGCCTGGTTTAGGAGATGCGGAAAAGGTGGCGATCCATGCTGTTGGGATGGCGTGGGCTGAGGGCGTGACGGCCCAGCCGGGTTGGGTGCGGAGGAAGGACGTGAGGGCATCGTGGGCTTTGTGTTCTTGGTAGGCGAGCTCGGGGTTGGCGTGGATGAAGGTGTTGAGAGGCCATAGGGGGTCTGCCAAGGCGTCGATGGTTGTGCTGATTTCGGACAGGTATTCAGGAGGGGATTGGTATTGAGCGAGGGTTGGGATGGGGGTTTCGTCTTCTCTGGGGACGAGAACATACCCGTCGTCTTCCATGTTGGGTTCGTGGCGAACGGTACGCTGTCTGTCCTCACGGAGTTGTGCTAGTGCTGTTCTCCGGCCGGAGTCGGAGGCGGGCCCAACCGCTGCGGCCGAGGCATCGGTTAATATCGATTGCAACCCACCACGGGCTACGACCAACCGGAATAGGGGCTCGTTGCTGCTCCGTTCCGTTCTGGGATAACTTGTGCCGTAGTTCCCGGCACTTCTTTTATCGACTGGCAGAACTCGACTCCGAGGCATTGGCAGTTCACCTTGTCACCGATCACCAATTCAGCACTCGACGGTAATCATGGCTGAAGTGTTATCATCCAACGGACATTCAGTTCAAAAGCACAATGTTCCGACAACGCTCAACTACTGGGATGACCCTGGTGATGGCTCAGCGCCTACCCCAATCTACATTGGCAAAGGAAAGGTGACCAACAAACGACCCCATCTCCCGCACGAGTTTGTCGTCACAGACATCACTGGCGACGAAGCCAAGTACAAACTCGACACTCACGGCTTCCAGTACTGTCAGCGCATCAGCCAGGAAGAGGACTTTACCAGCGAAGAAGCAATCCGCTCCGTCTACTACTCCGAGTGTGAACAACTCCTCAAGGACATCACGGGTGCCAGTCGCGTGCACATCTTCAACCACAAAGTCCGCCGCGGCCCAACGCAATGGCATCACCTCGGTTTCAATGGCAAGAACCTCGCCAACCGCGGACCAGTGACGCGCACGCATGTAGACCAGTCCTACGTGGGCGCCGAGCGACGACTCCGATATGAGTTTCCCGACGAAGCAGACGATCTCGTCAAAAGACGCTACCAAATCATCAACATCTGGCGACCCATCGAGACCATCCTAAAGGACCCGATCGCCGTGGCCGATTCCAACTCTGTCCCGGACGCGGACCTGGTCGGGGCCGAGATGGTCGAGGACGACTTCCGGGGCGAGTCATGGGTGGTCCGGCACAACCCCGAGCATCGGTGGTACTTCAAGTACCGGATGGCGCCGCACGACGTGCTGCTGATCAAGTGCTTTGATTCCGACACGACGCTGGCCCGCAGGGCGCTGCACTCGGCGTTTGAGGACCCGAGATACCGGGATGAGGCGTCTCGGCAGAGCATCGAGGTCAGGTGTCTGGTCTGTTATTGATTTTATTGATTCGCCGTCTCTGGTTTGGTTGGCTTGGGGTCGGTTGCGTGTAAAGGGTGGGTTGCCAACGCGTCCAATACCCAGACAGTCGGCGGCTCGCCAAAGGGAGCCGAGACTGCGGGGTGCGCTGTCGGGTCCTTGGTTCTTGACGAGGTGGTGGGGACCCCTCCTCACTGACGTTTCGTCGAACCGAACCGTGCATCATACAAGTGCGGGGGAAAAGATCAATAACTAGCTCAATATATCTCTGGATAATTGGCTAAGTCTCTTATCAACTGCCGGGATCCGAATATCGCTGTTGTCGTGGCAATCCGTCGGTGGTGGCGTGGGGGTTGGAAGATGGTGTAAGTCACCAAGATATATGAACGACACCTGTCTCCCAAGACCGGCCATTGTGTCTCGTCATCCAGTATCACCATCCTCAATCATGGCTCCCCTCACCGAACCAACCCAGACCGTCGAGTGGCAGGGCAAGCAGGTGCCCGTGTGGCCCATGCGGACCATCGACTACGGCCTGCTCCTCTCGCAGGACCCCGACGAGGTCCAAAAGGTCGTCGACGCCTGCCTGGAGGAGGGCTACTTCCAGCTCGACCTCGACGGCATCGACGGCCGCCGTATGCTCGAGGACCGCGAGGAGGTCATCAAACTGATGGACCGCTTCTTCGCCGCGCCCCTCGAGGCCAAGAACGAGTACGGCCTGATCGACTCGCATCTGGGCTACGAGCCCGTCGGCAGCCGCACCGGTGCCTTTGGTGCCGGCACCAAGGACGGCTACGAGATGCTCAAGGTCTCGCGCGACGAGATCCAGCAGGGCGCGCCCCGCGTTCCGTCTCCGATCAAGAACAGCCCCGACCTGGCCATCCTCGAGAAGGCCATTGGCAGCTGCAACACCGTCACCAAGATCATCCTCTCCGCCCTGTCGACTGGCATGGGTCTCACCGGCAAGGACCGTTTCGAGAACGCCCACCGCAACGACCGTCCCTCCACCACCACCCTCTCCATGATGCACTACCTCCCCGCCGAGGTGACAGGCCAACACAAGATCGGCCACCAGAAGCACACCGATATCAGCTCCCTCACCCTCCTCTTCTCCGACCAGTGGGGTCTCCAGATCCGCCCTCCCGGCGAGTGCGGCGCCCGCGAGATGGGCTTCGTCGCGCCCAAGAAGGGATGCGCCTTCGTCCACGTCGGTGACTCGCTCCGCTTTGCCAGCGGCATGAAGTTCCAGTCGTGCATTCACCGCGTTGTGCCGTTCAACCCCAAGGAGCACCGCTACTCGATTGCGTACTTCCTCAGGGCGGAGGACGACACCATGTTTATGGACAGCGAGGGTCGCTATGTCACGGCCAAGGACTGGCATGACCAGAAGTTCAAGGCGTTCACGGATCCGCCGGTGTGGCAGGCCATGGCGCCCAAGTCGATGATTCTGGGCGGCATGGTGGAGGATGGCGCCGATGATCCGGAGCCGGTGTCGTTTGCGAATGTGCAGAAGGAGACCGCTGTTGGTGCTTAGGTACTTGTACCTACCTAGTCACAACCATTGTACATGGGAGGAAGGACTTGGGTTTTTTGTATTGCGATGACAACTAGGATCACAGAACAAATCATGACATTACATTACATTTAAGGCACATGACAATGTTGATTGATATAAGCTAGAGTTGTCGTCTGGTAAAGTTGGGGTTCAACGGACCAACGCCCAACCCGAATCGATCCCTGATGTTGGCTTCAAAGTCGGTCGCTTCCCGGTCGGGTGCGTACGAAATGTCAAAAGTGGTGATGATTTTGGATATGGTGCTGCGGAGGTTTTGGAGTGCTAGGGGGCGGCCTATGCAGCTGTATGCTCCTGTTTTGGCCCAAGGACCAACATCCTCCCCTTTTCCAGTTTTCACTGACAATGAAGGGAACCAGAACTAACCGCTGAGAACTCCCCTTTGTCGAAATACAAGATGTGCATCGACACGCCGGCAAGGGCGGCCGCGATTATAAGCGACACGTGGTTTTTCTGTTGCTTGTTGAGGTTGCACAAGACGTAGATGATGGGAAAAAGGACCCAGGGAGAGGTAGAGGTGAGATACTGGCAACCTCAATCCGAGGGACGCGAGAAGTAACCGCGGTCAGGCTAGTGTGCGGGCACCTATCAGACGGATGCACGAATCTCATCGCGATGGCGGCACAGCGCTACCAGTCGTAGGCAAGAACCCCATGACAGCAGGTTAGGAGGTGGCTGTGTCGAGGGGGGGGGGGGGGAAGGTCGTGTTACTCAAAGGTCAGGAGCCGGTATCACTCCCCAAAAAAACCCGCGTAGTGCTCCAAAGTAAGGTGCTGATATCTTGTAACCAAGAGGAGAGTAGGTAGGTGAGTTTTTGTGGCAATGGTACCGTTGTCTTGTGGAAGCTTGCTGGGAATCGTGGAGTGTAACGGTGGCGTGGGTTGGCATCAATGTCGAGGTGTATATCTCTCTGCCCGCGCGTCTTTGCTTTGCCCGCTGTTGCAAGAGTTACCCGGCTTTCAGCGCGTTCCCAGGTATGCATTTATCTGTCTGTAAAATGAGATTGAACCGTTCTCGTTATGTCCCTCCCGAAATCAACCGCTACGCCAACCGTCGCAGTGCCAGCTACCTGCGATCTGTCTAAAGGAGTTGCACCTGGCAGTGATCGCCGTTGATCTTCTGCGCGGGGTTCAACTTCCACTTGTCGATCACCCGTGACGTCACCCTTTGCTCTCGCCCCAAAACATCTCCTCCCCATGGATCCCTTCCCCAAGAATCCCCATCTAACCACCCCACCATATCTGAAATTACCTTAGTATCAGAACAGAATCCAAAAAAAAAAAAAAATGGCCGACTCAAACAGCGGCCACTCCTTTGACCTTGAGCAGCAGCCCCTAGACGCCAACCAGCACGGCCAAGCAGCGTTCGTTCCCCTCTCCATCACCCAGCCGCCCATACTGACATGTTGGTGCGTAGCAACATCACCGACGAAACCACCACAAGGTACGGCACCAAGCGCCCCGACCCTGATCTAGGCGCAGCAATGGAAGCCCCAAGTGAGGCCGTCAAGGACCGAGTCGATGACGCCATTCCCAAGGGCCCTAAAAAGGCGGACCAGAACACGGGCGGAAGGGTCATGGTTGGTGAAGAGGGTGATTTGCATGATCTGGCGGCTAGGAGGCAGCCATAGACTACCTTTTACTTGGGATCCAATGCCCTTGTGTAGAATCATGGTTGGTGGGGAGCGCGGCAGATGAGAACAGGCTCAAACTGATTCTGCGTCTTTGATCTGATAGAGTATTCAAGCAACCACATCACAGGGACACCGGGTTTAAATTTTTAAGTTTGTTTTCATTCAGAATCAGGTCCTTTTACGGCATCCAATCCTCTGACAGGCAAGAAATAAGCCAACTCTAGACGTCATCCAACGACAAGAGGATCAAACTATTAACACACATGGGAAACACAAGGCAATTCGCTGACGCATGGACAGAAAAACATGAGAGAAAAAAAGGCAACGCCATGAGGTGAGGGAGAAAGAACCCAAGTCCCAACCATTTTTGAAAATCCCAAACACCAGACCCAAACCCACGCCGAACAAACCCCAACCTCACCTCAGCTTGGATGGAACCAAGCCGGGGTGCTGACTCCTCTCGTGCCTTCGAACGTTGTCTGCGCGCGAGCTGTAATCACACACACGGCACTTTGTCTTCTCCGACTTGGCGCCCGTGCGGATGGCATACTCCTCGTGCCTGGTCCAGAGGTGACGATCGAGGGCCCGCTTGTCGAGATGGCCCTTGTTGCAGAGGGGGCAGCAAAAGTTCTGCTTGTGCTTCCGCTCGTGCTTCTTGCGGTCAACTGCCTTCTCGAAGACCTCGAAGCAATCGGGCGCGGAGCAGAACTCGAGGTTGGGCGTGGGAGGGGTGGAGAGGGGGGTACCAGTTGCCGTTGTGGGTGAGGTGGTGGCTGCCGGGGATCCAAGGTTGCTACCAGTGGCGCTGTAAGCCTCCCAGCCTTCGGGGACAAAAAGCTCTGGTGAGTAGGCGGCGGGAGAGGCGTTGAGAAGCGCTTGCTCATCGAAGGGCGTCAGAGGAAACATGTCGGAGGGAAAGGCGGCTGGGTCATCGAGGCACTTGTCGAACGCAAAGGCAAAGTCGGCATCGAGGAGAAGGGGAGAGAGGTCGTCGACAAGTGGCGTCACGGGAAATGAGGGATCAGCGTGCGACTGGTCCCAGGATGTTGGGCTGGCAATTGGGTCGGAAGGGTTCATTTGGATGAAATCGTAGTAGGGTTGTTGGGCAGCTGTGCACTCAGGCATGGGGCTGTAGCTCGAGCTGGCTGGGACTTTGGGGACGGGGACGAGGACATTGACCCACTCCACCTGCTCGTCGAGGGAGCAGGGGTTATAGGCCTGGTTGTCGTAGAAAGACATGGCGTCGAGGGTGAGGATTTCGTTGGGTTCGGTCTGAGGTGCTCTTGTGAGCGGTTCAGTATTTATTGCCTTTCGGCGTGGGCTTTGTGATAGCAGTTGGTTGTTCGTCAGCAGACGGTTAGTTAAGGCGGGCGCAGGTTGATATGGACCAGTTTAACGACTTAATCCCAGGTCGGGAAGGCATAGATGACAATGCTTCCAAGGGGCGCCCGCTCTCTAACAAACAACCATTGCTCTCGTCGGTTCCGCTTGTAAAGCTGAACCGTGACAAAGCCGACCGAGACTTGTTTGCCCCGTTTGGACCCTTTGCCGTCTTGTCGACAACGGTTTGTTCTCGTCTTGGCTTGATGAGCTCCTCGTCGGGCACATTGTTGCCTTGGCGAAGAAAAGTGAAGCCGCCAAAAGGCCGCTCAACAACGTCGTTGCTACACAGCCAGACGTAGATGTCAGGACCGACAGATCGGCACTGGAGAGGCCAAGCAACTCCGATATCAGACTTTGTTGTTCGTCTAGATGGTGGAGGGCGGGGTGGCCATTGTTGCCGAGTACTCGGGGACCTGATCCCAAAGGATCGGACACTGGGGACGGCGAAGTGGAGTGGGGCCGGCTATTGACCGGTCGTATGTGGTAGCCCATGATATTTGACGACGGACAACTTGTGTCGGCGCCTTGTTGCGCATGGGCATCCCTGACAGCACTCAAGGAGTCTCTGTGCATGGTGGATCTCCGTGGAGAATCCACCCCTCGGGAAGACCCGCCACGAACCGTTGATCTACTGTCATCAGACAATGTTTCGATCGAGGACGTCGTTGCGTGTTCCCCAGCGGGGGGCGCGTGCACGTCGGCAGTCGAGCTGGCCGCGGCAAAGTGAGGAGGGTCGTTCGGGTGGGAATCAATATGGGAATCCATATGCCAATTCTGGGTCAAGCCGTGGGCGTGGCTTCCGGTGGTGGTGGTAGTGGACGGGGGGCTCTCGAGAGCGGCGGCGCCAGACGCTTGCCCGATATCAGGCATTGCAACAGCGATCGCAGCTCCCGCGAGCATCGTAGATAGACGCATGGCTAAAGGACAGTCGCGTTAGTCGTCACATCACGGTCAAACTGCCATCTCTCGCCTACGAACCTGGGGCACGGGGGGTTAGGGTTGCCTGAGGCAGCCGGCTCCGCCAATCAGGGCCTGGCAAGGCAGCCTGGCTTGGAGGGCAATCACGTCGGAGTTCAAAGGCGAAGCGAGCAGTAGATGGTAAAGGTTGGGATGTGGAGAGGAAGGATTTCGGAAGAGGGTGAGGACGATGTTGAAGAGAAAGGTTTGGAGACCAAAAAGAGTCGAGACTTCGCACGCGACGAGGAGTCACTCGCCCAGTTTTATCAAATGAGGACAAAGTGTGGCTTTGCGATGGCGTCCGCTGGAGCGCCTCTTGGCGACGCGGCAAGCGAGAGCTTATCCGTCTTTAGGCCTAGCGGATTGGCTCCCTCAGTGGGCCGTCCCAGTGTGCAGGGAAGAGAGTGGGGTGGTGCAGCGCTTGAACCAACCAGGTGGAAGGGCTTCGTGAGGACGGAAAGCCAAGGACACCTTGCATCCGTCCTCAAATGTGGCAGTGCAATCAGCCGCTGCGTGTTTAGGACGAAATGTTGACTGCGCTCCAAAACACCATGGACCGTAACGTTGAGAGGCCGCTCACGAATCCTTTCAACCATCATGTTCCAGAACCGTGATTTTGGAAGCTGAGAACGAACCCATGGCTGTCATCTGCAGACGCTTCGTTTGTCTGGGAACCACGTGCCACCCCTTGAACAGCGGCTTTTGGCGAAGTTATCATAATTTTTGGCTTGTGCAGAGATGACGGACCAAAGCCATTGAATCGTGTCAAAGGTGTCAATCAACATGCCGATCATCATTAGACATTCGCCCTGATAAGCCTATTGGGTTCCTTCCGCTACACCCTCATTTACCCATCATCGATAATCCCCTTCTGGAAACTTTGCAACCACATCGTCCCAGAGATCGACCTCGTACACATCGCCAGGCGCATCGGCCACCTTCCTAGTTCCATATATGACCATTTTCGTCTCCCACACTTTCGCAAGCTCTTCGCTCCAAGCAACACTACGCCCGCCCAGCCTTTCCGTCATCGTTTTCATCAACCTAGCCATCGAGAGGACTCCTTGATGGTCCCTCAACAAAGTCTCCTTACACATCCACATGGTGAATAGGATCGCAATGAGTTGAGTGACTAACATGACCCCAGAGATACTGATGGCTCTTGTCCATTGCACGTCCAACTTGTTCTCAACATACTCCTCAATACCTTCATTGGGGTTCTTGGGCTCCTTGGCCAACCTTAGCTCAGCGCCAGCGAGGGCGAGGGCGGGGACGCGGGCAACAAACTGCGACGCCTGAAGCTCGGCTTCTGGTGGGACATTGGTTGCCTGGTTCGAGTTGCAGCTGAAAAATAAGTTGGGCATGTCAATGGAAAAAACCGACTGGAGGCCCGCGATGTGTCTCTCCGATGTGAAGCCCGTTGTTGGGCGATTGGAAGTGTAGGATCCAAGCATGAGCAGAGCGTTTGCCAAGTACGGAAGATAGTCGCGTGGGAGGCTCTTGGCCCCAATTTCAGAGTCAACCCCCAGTCCGGTGATACATGTGTTGCATTCGTAGATAAAGCCGTTGAGACAGGTCTTACATCTGTCTATTGTGCCGTCTGTTTTGTTTACGTGGCCGACGCTGAGTATATCTGACCGTGCGTTAGTAACGGCTCAAGGAATTCTAGGCTACACACATACGCGTAGTAAGACATAACGAGGGTTTCAAAAAGTTGGTGCCGTCTGTAAGTGTTGTCCATAGAATGGTGTCTTCTTTGATATTAGGCCCGTAACTCTCCACGATTTTGTACAAGTCCTTGTAGTCCTCTGGGATCATTGTCAACGAAGCCATCCTTCACGTCTTGTCAAGTAATAAAACTTACCTGTGAATGTTCCGTTCTTGACACCCTCGCTGTAAACGGTGTTGTTGACGATCGCCTTTCCAGTGCAGACCCCAAGACTTTGTAGCTTTCCATCCTTCCCTATAACAGCCTCGTTTCCCCTATACTCTCTAGGTTCATAAACGTACTCAACGGCGGTGCCTAGGACATTTCGTGACAACCCCTTGGGGACGCCCACACCTGTGAGGTTGACTTCGGCTCCCTGAAGCGGAGTGGGAATCATGAGCAGGCCAGTAGCCGCCCAGTTGCTTACAATAGCTGCCATGTTCTGTCAATTCCAGGCACTGGACTAACAGGCTCGGGCTCTTCACTCACCAATGTTCTCCGCGACCTCTTCCCACTCGAGGCCATCCTGGTAGCCTACTGGCACGCGGATCCCGCGATCCTCTGCCGCCCAATTCGTCACAGCAGCAGGGTACTTGCTCCCCGGGATTTCGTTTAGGTTGAAGGCAAGACCGACAAAGGCAACGCTCAGCCGAATGGCAATGCTGGCAACTAGATAGCCGGCCACCCACCAGGTAACGTATGTCCGTTTTCTCTCCACGACTAGGTGTTGCCAGAGAAGGCTGAAGGACCCTGTCGGCTTTGGGGCCTCCAATATCAGATCAACCTATTGTCGCGTTAGACCCATGTCCTGCAGCGCGATGAGAATAACTCACATCTGAAGGCTTGTTGTGCCTCGTCAACAGAGGCCAACGCCCCATCTTCCCCAGGAGTTCCATCAGCGAGCCAAGCGACATACTGACAAGCGACGAACACAGAACATTGAGCGTGTTGAAGATTCGCTTCTCCATCTCCTCCAAGTTGCCCTTTTTTTCGAACCCGAAGACAACCAAGAGAAGAAGCACAGTGAAACTGATAGCGCATGCTGCTCGCCACAGTATATGGTATTTCAAGATCTTCCATTGCGCTGCCTGACATGAAGTGCGTTCAGTGGCGGGACGTTTGGGCGAATGTTCATGCTCGGGATCCCTGTCGGCCAAAAGGCCCATTTCTACCGAGGATCTCGACATCGCGAATATATTGACACGAACCGACGTCGACGGTGTTGCAACATATGGTCCCAGGAGCTCGCGTGAGAAGATCTCGTGTTAGTTCATCGCTATTCGTCACATGCAAGTCGTTCATCTGGATTTTGGTGTGGATGAAGCTTGAGAAAGAAAAAGTCCGAACATTGGGCTCGACTCGGACTTGCATATATGGCTTTGGGTGGCAGGAATCCTCATGCAGGGTTCGAGGCGATGGCATTAGCTCAGCTCCTTCTTGGGGGCCGAAAACGTGACGCCGCATGCAAGGGACAAATCCTGTCAACAGGGCTAAGCCCAAATGAGGCATGCTCACATCGCACAGCGCCCCGAGTCGGACATAATTAGCAGTTATTCATCTTGATCAAACTTTACTGATTAGTTGACGCTCGAAACAAATAGAACACTTGGGTGGCAACACGCTTTCAGAAGTCGACACTCTGACCGTGGTTCAGCGCAATGAAACAACGTCGGTTTTCAGGTCTGCCGCCCAGCGAGTCTGCGAGGCTCCGCACAAACACAACGTCTTGCTTCTGACAAGCCCACTCGAGCTGACCTAAAACTCTCAAAACCTCAGATGGCTCGGGAACGAAGGTCCCCCAGTGCATTGCGATCGCAACTGCATCCTCGCGTTGTCCGGCGTCATCGTCTCCCCGTTCAGTCATCAGATTGAACACTCGCACAGCGTCCCAGGCCGGCATGTGGGTTGCGGCAGTGAGACCGGGCGAATGTCGCGGAATCGGACTCATCCAGTCGGGCATGGGAACAAGACTCCGAAGGTAGGAGAAGGTAGCTCCAACACTGATGGGAAGCAAGAGGATGTTGGGTCGACCGAGACGATCCCTTATGTCTGCGAAACAAGGGCATTCCGAGTATTGGTGCTCGACTGTTTCATCGACTTTTTGTTGATCAGGTGAAGGTGGCCACTTTGGGGAAGGGTGGAATTGGAATCCAGTATCTCCTGCAAAGAACACGCGAATATCCTTTCCACCTGGTTGCTGATATTCGAGGAACCAGCTCGACCAAAGCGCAGTGTTGGCATCGAACCCCGTTCTCCCACTGCTATGTTGAGCAGGGGTGCACGAAATATTCAGGAACCTGGATTCGTCTTGTGGGTCGCGAAGCTGAGCAGAATCCCACCAGTCAAGCTCAACAACACGATCTCCTTCGATCCCGCAGTCAACAAACCATTGCCGGTTGTTGAGCGGAACAAAAAACCGGATGTGGCCACGATGCCTTTCCCAAAGCGCCATTATCGTATCAAAGTCGAGATGGTCGTAGTGGTTATGGCTGATGAAAACTGCATCGATTTTTGGAAGCTCGTCGACGTTGCAGGGAGGTGGGTACGTCCGAATCGGCCCTGCCATCTGGCTAGGCGAACACCGCATCGAAAAGATCGGGTCGAAGAGACACCCCACAGGCCAAGAGTCTTTGCAGTCGGCCTTGAGAGGGGGCAGTTGCACCAAAACACCAGCATGACCTAGCCACGTGATCTTTGCTTTGCCGCTGTTCGCTGCAGAACCGAAATTCGGCTTTTCAAGTCGCAGCAGGCGAGCAGCCATAGCGCCGGTAGAGTCTGGCCAGTCAGTGATGTCGGTGAACCGAGGGCTCACTTCAGGATTGGGAGCTTCCCTCGCTGCCGAAGAGCTAGGGAGCCGTGACATGGCGAGGTCGACGTACGGGTCCCGCTTCTCTTGGCCCCAGCTGAGATTCGCCCATGTTTGCGCTATTGTCGGTGTTTGCCAACTGGACCAGGGATTCTTGAACCCTAAGATCTTTTCGAGAGGCGCTTGGACAACTTCGGACGATGAAGGCGTCATTGAGGTCGAGGACGAAGCCGGATTGGGGAGAGTGACATGGTGAGCCTTGGGGTCGGTGGATTCAACCCGCTCGACTGAGAGCTTGAGTGGAGGAGGCGCCATGATCAAAGCGTTCTCTCACCCTGAGGTGTCGCTGTGAATTTTCAGCCCTGGTGAAAAATCGTGAGACATTTTCGCAAGACCAATCAATGTCGTTGCGGGTGATCGCTGCGAGGTGAGATTTCCATGACGTCACGCCCTTCGGCTCCCTCTTGCACCTTCCCAAATTTTCACGACCCCAAAGCGTGCCAGAGTCGATGCTCGGAGACAATCCCGTCGCTCCGACAAAGCAGCGTTGATGCGTCACAACGGGTTTCTAGTGCAATTCGAGGGTCGCTCTCGGCTGATGATGGTGTCTTGGCCACTGGTGAACCAAACTGTCATTATTGTGCAGTGCGACGTGGTAGCCAAGCTCGCGTCCAAATGGCAAGCTGTTGCCTCAAAGTTTTCAGCTTCAGTCCTAGGGCACTCGGTAGAGGGTTGGCATTGCTCAACATGAGTCGATTTCGCCCTGCATGTCAGTTTCTGGATCGTCTGTCTAATGTTTGTGACCAAACCCGTGGACTGAAGCACAAAGTCACCATGCATTTAAGAGTTGATGTTAGCCATGGATGATAATCGCCGATCCATCACTCAATCGCAACTTCTTACAAGCGCAAGCCATCAACTACAGCCATGAAGCTCTCCGCCATCGCCACAACCCTCATGGCTTTTGCCATCAACCAGACCGCTGCCGCTCCGGCCGCGGAGTCAGTCACCCATATCGCTCCTTCCGCCATTGATAAGCGCGCAAACTGGAGCTTCACTCCCTACGCCGGCAACTCTTGTGTCGGCACCATCTCCCATCCCGGAGGCGGTTGGACCGGCAGATCCAGCAACCCCTGCAACAACTTTTCCCAGGCCACCAACTCGGTCAGGATGAACAGCGACATTTGTCGCATCACGCTTTACACTGTGCCAAACTGTCCCAGGACCGCATGGGGCACTACTTACGGGTACGGAAGCAATGGCTGCTTCAGCGGCAACCTCGGCTACCAGTCCTTCAAGGTCGATTGCCTGTAGCTTCCCAGCAAGTGCTACAGGGGGTAGCTAGAGTGGGTGACCTCCGATGAATGGTTACCTGTGTGGGGAGGAACCCGGGATGCATTGGACAGCGTTGGCAGCGAGGATTTTTCCGACCAGATGATGAGCTTCGTTGTCTTGTCTACCTAGGATTTGCCTCGTTACCTTTGACATGCCTTGTATAGGTATTCTCAACGCAAAGGTTTTTTTTTCCCTCCTGAATCTCTGGCTGCCCGGAAGTATTTGGTGGTAAACACGTTTTGGACTCCCGCACCCAAGCAGGCAGTCAATGTGGCGATCTTGTCCATGTCACAGTGTTCCACTTCTCAACCATCCAATTCCACGCCAATGTGTTCCTTGACCCGGAGGCCGTCCTGTATCACCACCCCGGCAACCCCACTTCCCTCCAGCATAGCCTGTACCGTATCGCCGTCACCGCCCTGTCCGTTTTCGGCCCCATCCATCGCAATGGCGACCTCAACGCGGGGAAGCATCCAACCATTTCGTTGTTTTACGAATCATCGACTCCTTGATGCCAAAGTGGCGGGCATTCTCAGAGTGCCAATCATCGGTCTCTCGGATCTAGCGGGCCAGTCTATCGATGTAGAAAGCAACCTGAGCCGCCATCTTATCCCCGTACTCCCGCAGGCACATCTCGTTGACCTCATCTCGAAGCATCAAGAACTCGGCCGGGGTTCCGTTGTGCCAATCGTTGAAGAACCTTACAGCTTGCTGGACATCAAGGTCCCTTTCAAACATGAGGATGGCGATGATGCTGTGCAAAGCGTGGCCGCGAGTCCGTTCGAGACTGTAAGAGTACAGGCTCTAGAAAATAGGTCGTCGCCGGATGCACTTGGGAATACGTAGAAGGCTTACGCTGCATCCAACAACAGATTGGTTCGCGATCTGTCGGAGTTTCCCCAGTTTCGGATGCCGATGCAAGCCCTTAGTCAGGGCCAACCGTCGATGAAATCAGGGAGATTCACTTTTACCGCGGCCATATCGATTACGGGTAGGTAGGGTAGCTTGGGAAGATGGCCCGCAAAAAGCACCGGAGACCGCACAGGAACTATAGACACCCCTTCTTACCCTTGTCTGAAGTAGCGCTTGGAATTCGGATTCGTGTGCTACAGGGGACGAAGAAGAACCTTGCGCTTGCAGAACCAACTTCTCTGTCACAGCAGCGCAGAGGGTACGCCGTCCAGTCTCCTTTCTGAGCGGATTTGTAACCAATTCCTAGGAGGAAAAAGGGTGAGAAAGCCACTGTAAGACGGCACATGAGAAGAAAGATGCTGATCATTGCTAGTCCGAGTACACGGTACCTCAGCGTTACAAATCTTTCCGGCATCGACGTAGGTTTCAAGGCATCAGACACAACAACATCCTCCACCTCCCTCCGAGTTCTCGCAACGCGACATAGTCTCACGACGAATGTCTATTTTCCAGATCCGTTGTAGCCAAGGAGATTCGGCGTGAAGACCCCGGGGTCGCCAACCTTGTTGGGCGTTGCGAGCGCAAGGATCCGCGCCGTCACCTGCTGGTAGCCGCTGAGGTTCTCAAGAGCGATGAGATACGCAGCGAGACCGGCGACGTGAGGGGAAGCTATCATTCGGCCACGTCAGTAACCAAGTCGCATCTCCCGTGAAACCAATGAGTCACTCACCCATGCTTGTCCCACTGAGGGTGGCAGTCGCCTTGTTGGTCGGGATCCAGGCGCTCTCAACACCGACGCCAGGGGCAAACAGGTCCACAAGCTTTCCCCAGTTGGACCAATACGGGCGCTTGTCGGCAATGTCGGTAGCAGCCACCGTGATGGCGGTTTTCTCAGAGGCGGGAGAGGCAAGAGACAGTCCAACATCGGCGCCGCTGTTCCCAGCAGCGACAACGACTGTCATTCCCTCGTTGCAAGCGACTGCAACGGCGTTGTTGAGAGCCGGAGAGAACCCACCGCCAAGCGACATGTTCAAGACAGCCTTCTTTGGGCCGCCCGGCTGCGCCCTTGCGTCCTTGACGGACCACTGGATCCCGGAGATGACGCCGGACACGGACCCGGAGCCGGAAGAGGAGAGGACTTTGACCGCGACAGCGGTGGCTGCCTTGGCAACGCCGTACCTTGTTCCCATGGCGGTCGCGGCAACGTGGGTGCCGTGGCCGTTTCCATCGTTGTTGATGCCGTCGTTGACAAAGTTGGCGCCCCAGACGGCACGGCCGCCAAAGTCGGAGTGGCTGATCATGATGCCAGTGTCCACAATGTAGATGCGGACATTCTTTCCCGCAGGCGTATTGTGCCAGTAACTCCAGGAATTGGGGGTAGTGGCGTTGGGAGCGCTGCGGTGCGAGATACGGTCGAGACCCCAGGGGGCGGGTGTCTGCGCCGTCATGGCTCGCTTGCCAGTTTGAACGTGGGGGATCATGCGGGTGTGGTTTACAAAGGTGTCTTTTTCCACGGATTCGACCTAGCAAGTTGGATGTCAGACACATTGCCAGTGGAGGATGGGCAATCGTACGTACCAACTCGGAGGAGAGGATTGTCTTCAAGTCCGCCTCAGCGATCTCGGCGGTGTAGCCAGAGAGGCCTGGGATGTCATACTTCGCCCTGAGACCCTTCTTCTTCCGTTCCTTGGCTTTCTTGTCGACATCCTCCTCGTGTTTCTTCTTCTTGCCCGAATCGGCATTGTCTTTGTACTTGACGATATACTGATCGGGGACGACAATGTCGGCGCTCACGTCGGCATTCGAGATGACGACGTCTGCAAGCACGAAAGGGAGCACCAGGAGGGCCGCGAGGCTGGTGAAGGTAGCAGTGAGTCTCATGGTTTTGGTCTTGATCCAAGTCAGGATGAGAAGATGAGAAAGCTGGTTGACGATCATTCAACAGGTAAGAGGCCGATCTCCGACGCTTATATGTGCACCCAACCGATCCAGTCCTCGGAGTTGATCATGGGGCGGTTTCAAATTTCATCATGTTGAAGTTGTGAAGCTGACGTTCCAATAAGACAGTCCCAAACTGATATTGGTCATTTCACCGTATCAAGAAGGAAACACAAGGATGGGCGATCAGCAATGACACAATCATACGCTAAAAACCTTGGCTAAATGGATAATACCACGTTATAGCGGCGGCATTCCGCCTTCTCGGTGTCTGCTAACGGCCCTCCCGCCGGAAAGGTGAAGCTGAGGTGATAGACAGGGCTGAGACATTGGACCCTCTTCGCCTCCCCAGGTTTGGGATTCGTGTAGCCATGAGCCCATGAGGCCGGAAGGGAGTCGAGGAGCCGACGCTCTCCTCGAGTACCATTAGAGACATCAATCTCGCCGACACACGACAACATCTCGGAGCGGGACGCCTCACGGCAGAATGACACAACCAAGACCTGAAGTCAGAACACGAGAGCTCTGAGATTCGTGTCTGAGGACTGAACCGTCGGTAACCCCATTGAGATGTATATTCATTCACAAGGAGTGGGGGAGATATCGTGTTTGTTGGGTCCTCCTCCGGCATGATCCTTGAACTAGTCGGGGCAGCTTCGGTCACGGAAGAGCGTCTCGGGGCTTTTCCCACGTCACGCAGCCATATCTGGAGAGCTCACGTACTCAAAGCCGCGAGATGACGCAGCCAAATACTCGTTCTTACGCGGGGGAACATTGGGGCACAAACCAGTATCTTGAGAGAGGGGGAGACACATGAGTCGATACGGCGAGGATCAAGGCGAGCAAGATTTATCATCAAGGTCTATTACGTATTATACAAGAAATATGATGTGAGGTAATGTTACAGGTCAAGTCTATCATCTACTCCTCACCAGGGCACCTCCCGGTATCAACACTCTAATGCCCTTTTCCGCCTCGGCCGGCAGCCTCGGCGTCCCCGCCCCGGCCTCCATCTCCGCCATCGTTACCTTTACCCTTGCCGTTTCCCTTTCCCTTTCCCTTGCCCTTCCCATCTCTTCCTCGCTTGCCCTTGCCCTTGCCTTTGCCATCGCCCCGCTTACCCTTACCCTTGCCCTCACCATCACCTTTGCCCTTTCCTCCTCCCTTTCCCTTTCCCTCGCCGTAAGCCTGCATTTCACCATCACCCTTGCCTTCTCCTTTGCCTTTACCACCATCAGGATTGCCTCTGTCTTCTCCATCACTTTTACCCTTTCCTTGACCGTTGGCTTTTCCTTCACCTTTGCCCTTGCCTTCTCCCTTGCCTTTCCCGCCATCAACGTTGCCACGGTCGTTGCCATCGTCACCGCCCCCAGCACGAGCGTCATCGTTCCCTTTACCCTTGCCTTCGCCGTTTGCCTTTCCAGGCATAACGACGGCGACAGGAGGAGCCGCGCCTGGGACACCACCAGCTGGGGCGCCACCACCGGGAGCTGCCGGCTCATCGGCAGCATCAGGGGCTGCGGCACCAGGTTTGGCGACACCGGGCTCGTTGCCGTTGGGCCCGGCACCATTGTCGTCGGCCAGGTCATTTTCAACAGCGACAGACTCAGCGACGTCAGGTAAGACCTCATCGGGACCGGCAGCACTGGCATCCGCGGGGCCGGCTTTGACGTCCATGGCAAGGCCTCCTTCCTCAAGCTGGTCGATGGGTACACAACCCTCGATGAGGGGCTCCTCGTCAGGAGCCACGGTGACATTGGACGGAGCAGCAACACCGGTGCTCAGGGGGATGCTACTGGATGCAGGAAGCGTAGCAGTGACAATTGTCTCGCTCGCTGCTTGGTTCGTCTCGCCATGCTTGACGAGTGCTCTCCCTGAAGTTCATTGTTAGCTCTGTGATGGCTGCATCGATCAAGACAGGCGACTTACTTTGATGAGCCTTGACATATCCAGGCCCAAGAAGATGGGCCGATGCAAGATTTCCAACCAAAAGCGCGGCGACAACGCCAGAGGGAAGCGAAGTGAAATGCATGGTTGCCTGCACCGAAAGACGAACACAAAATGTACAGTCGAAAAAAAAAAAGAATGAGAAACAACAGCAGTCAATGCCGTCGATCAGAAAGAAAAGCAACAACAACAGGTGCGCACTAAACACAAATCCCTCTCTCAGCGACAAGAAAAGAGCATAACACAATGTAAGCTCTCAAAAAAAAGGGAGGAATGCATCGCAACCAAATACCAAGAACTCGCAAAGGCGGAGCTGAAAGGAAAACCATCCCAGTGGATTCAAGTTCGACACTCCAAACCGCCACAGGGGCAGCGCGCAAAAGAAAAGCGCCGCTGCTCAGGCTCAGAGCATGTCTCGGTCCGCTGCATCCAATCAACCAGCCCCCAATGCGTCTTGCCGCGCGCGGGCAACCCAGGGCAGCTCTCGGGACCCGCTGGAACAAGGGCTGACAGGGCCCAAAACATACGCCTACCCGACCTGGGCAGCAGGCCAGGATCGTCCCCCACATGGATCGTCGCATCTGGATGCAGGGGACAAGGAGCTGAAACATGAGCAGAAAAAGCTTGTCGCCCTTTAGAAAGCTCACGATCGGCCAATTTGTTTGACCACTGCAGAAACATGCGACGAAACGAAAAAGCTTGATTTATTTCTTCTTTTTCTTCTTCTTTTACCGCTCGGATCCATCATGGCCGGGGTTTTAGGTGAGTGGACCAGTGGAGAGGCAGAGAAGGGGAAGAGGAAAAAAGCACAGCGGCTCGCCCTCGCCCCTTGCCCTGCGACTGCAGTGAACCTGAAACCTGAATCAGTGTTCTTTGCTGTGCTGCGCCGAAAAGGGGGAGAGAGGGGAGGGGGCAACAACGACATCATCATCCCTAACCCTCATTGCCTTTTGACCGTCACTTTGACTGGGAAATCGACGGGCATACCGCCCTGTTTGCAGCCCCTTCCGAATCCGCCTTCGGTGGTGCACCAGTCCATCGGGAGTTCGCTCCAGAGTTCGGCTGTCACCAGCGCTGCTCTGTTGACCGTCAGCTACCTATCGTCCGCATCATCATACTGTGTAACTAGGTATCGCATCCCCTCCAACATATGCATCATCTGCCGTTTGCACAGGCGGATGATGCACAGAAAAAAAAAAAAAGAAAAAAAAAAAACACTCACGTATCATCACAACCCCAGCTCTCCTCCACCGTCAAGAAATTCAACGTGGCGTCATACTGAAACCGTGACTTATGTCCGCTCCCCTCCGGACCCTCCGGCTCCGTCAGACACGCGTACCACTTGTACGGATCGCTGCCGATGCCGTTGGGCGTGAGCGCCACGTCACTTGCGTTGCATCTTGTTGTCGCACCTGTGAGGGGGTTGGAGACGGTGAAGGAGACGGTGGTGTTTTCCTTGTTGAAGGGGCTGCCGCGGATGATTTCGGCGTTGGCGAGGGTGACTTTCTTGAGGGCGAGGGATTTGGTGAGGCAGTCTGGTTCTGGGGGTGCTTGGGGGAGGGCGGATGTTAGGGGGATGAATAGGAGGAGGAGCATTGTTGCGTGGCGAGGGCTGATGAGAGTGGCTTGCTGGTCAGGAGTGGGACTGATGATGAGGTCGGTGGTCTGAGGGTCTCTGTGTAATGTGAGGTATCATAGACATGTCGTGGATGTCGAAAGTCACGGTAATATGTGCGGCTCCAACGTGCAACGGCACTTTGGGTGGCGGCTGTGGATAATCGGGATAAAGTCAACATTACCGAATTGGGCGCCCCCAAGACCGGGACTCAACGTGCTGAGACTACCACCAAGAAGACGTATATTCGGCCAAAATAGCCGGAGTTGGACAAAATGACGCGCAGTTCTAATGGGGAAATCTATAACCTTCTGCTGTAGAATGCCGAGACTGTAGCCCCCACCACTTCCCCCGGTTCTGACAGATGACAACCCCCTCATGCGTTGACCATGGCGAAATAGTCTATATTCTTCCCCATTGGTGGGGCTGCGACAAAGCTGTGGTGGATTGGATTGTCGCTTTGCACGGGTCTGACGCTCTTATACCACTTCCTATCCAGCTCCTCGGCATCCTCTCTGGTGATCCTGAGTTCGGGAACCAAGTTGGGTCGGAGGATGGCCGTCATGACCCGCGCCCACTCCCACGGCTGCTCCAGCCCCCCAGGATGGCTGTTGAAATACTCCCAGCCCATAATGCCGCCAATCTGACCGTACTTGCCGCGAAGGGTTGAGATGGTCGTGTTTAGTTGGTCATATCTCACAAAGCCCCCTCCATTCTCGGAAGCCGTGACCTGCCCAATCACAATCTTGTGCGTGTCCCAGCCGGCCATCATGACTTGGTCATACGAGGTAGTTGTACCCAGCCAACCGAACCCATTGTAGAACTGGCCACTCCAAAAGTCGACGTTGTGGCCCTCGGCAAGATCCAGGCGCACGTAGCTGAACCCGCTCAGGTTGGAACCGCCATAGAACGCCGTTGCAACCGGGGACAGGGTGATGATAAAGTCCGGCCCAAAGTCTTTTCGCAGCCTGCGGATGATACGGATGATGCCATCGAGACTCATGGGCTGTTCCACGTCCAGATCCATACCCTGAAGGCCGTACTCGACAATGGCGTCATGCAGTTGACTGTAGTAGAACTCGAATGCACTCGTATCGCCATCGAGCGTCCTCTTGGTCCATGAACCGGCTGCCGCGCCGCCGATCATGCCCATCACCTTCACTCCCGAAGCCTTGACGATCTGTGTCTCGGCCCAGAGCGTGCTGAAGATGGGGTGGTGGGGCACGTAGTCGTTGAGGGTCAGGTTCATGCCCTCGTTGATGTGAAAGGAGCACACAATCAGATGCGTCAGGGCGATATGCTTCTCAGTGATGAGGGGGAGCATCGAAATGGGCCTGAGCTGTTTATCGTGGGTGGTCTGGAAGTAGAGAACCAGCCGCGGTACATCCGCAGGGATCCGCTGTGGCTTGGGTTTGGTGACATCTCGTGGCAGAACGGTAGCCCATGAGATAGATGCCAACAGGGACAAACAGCCGATAATGGACCCGAGCCTCATATTGTGCTGGGAGGGACACTGAGTCCCTTGGCCGTGCGACTGACGAGTGTCAAGCAGGGAGAGGGCCCCGACCGGGACGGTGCGAACCGACAAAAAAAAATACTGCGATACGAGAAAATGGCTCGGATGTCCGGTCCCACGCCATATCGCGGGTTCGGCGGGGACTCCAGGAGCTTATAAAAGCCACAGAGTGAGACCAGTGCCATTCAGCATCGTATCGAATGGAGCCTTCACCAATTGGGAGGATGCTCATATCGTTGTCAATTTCTGCAAATGAGAAAATGACCTGCTGATGCCATGCTGAAGTGTTTCTCTCACAGCAAGTCTATTTGTAGAATTCGAAGATGATGTGAATTTAGGGCAGGTGTTGAGTACTCGGTGTTGCGCCATCACCTGGGAAAAGACTCCATGGTGGGTGGGTGTTTGACGACCGTTTGGCATGCGGGGCCTTCAACGCGGAATGTGGTGGCGTTTGAGTCGAGCACGCATTGTTTCCAGTGAAACCGGGCGTGCCACCATGGTTGCTGTCGTGCGAAGCATCTCAGTTTAAATTACGATAAGATAGATTGCAAGGGGACCGCCCGACGTTGGTGCTTGTCATTCGGGCAGGTTGAGGTATGACCTCAGACCTCGTTGGGAAGGAGGAAGTTTTTGGTGGGTCATGGGCGCTCAGCTGCGCTGCCACAGCCAGCTGAGGCGCTATCCCAAAGAGGATGCTGCTGAGGTCAGCTGGGAGTGACTCTAACTCTCAGTTGGGTCGAAGCCTGCAACAAGAAAAGTAAAAGCGCAAACATTCAAACTCACTGACCCCTCTTTGATGGTCCCCGCTGGTCATCTTGTAGGCTAACAGTAATTTCAATAATATTAATCAGGTAGGTACTGCTTCAAAAGGGGTTTTGAGCATGTTTTCATAACCCGGGAATATTGGGCACGTCCGGTTTCCCCTGAGGAGCACCCTTCCGGATTGAGTTTATTGTACAGACAGGACGTGCACAAATCAAGAACAAGGAATGATCTAGATCTTGGCACTGCACGCCATCTTTCAACGTCGCCTGAGCCCTTGACTGTTTGCTGCCCTCACTCTTCAACCCAAGGCATCAGATGGTAACCAACTTTTCCAAGTGCTTGTTTGCTCTTTGCAAGTGAAACCATGGCATTTTCTTTCAAATTAGCACTTGGGACCTTAATCCATTCGATTGGAACGACGCGCCAGATCACGCCCCAAACAGCTCCCGGCCGACCTGGTCAACAAAGGAAACAGAAGGTGCATTGCATCAGGGGTAAAGGGAGGCTACTGCCATGTTTTTTTGTCACCAATGCCCACTACCTGCCATTGGCATTCTTTGAGAAGTAATTCCGACTACCTTTGGCCTGGCCTCAGATAAATGCACGATGCGGGTGGCCTATTGCCTGTGCTGATGTTGGCAGTGTGACCTCCATTGTCGCGATCGAGCCCAATATTCGAGCCGTTTGTATGTTAGCGGAATGTCTGCTGAGGCGTTGGGCTAAGCACTCTTTGTTGTCTCCATCCACGAATGGCTTGCCTGCGCCTCCGATCCCGAGATGAGACACCTTAGGCAAGATTTGGAGGCTATAAGTTGCCCATCAGCGTCCTGGACCAGAACCATCTTTCTCTCTCTAGCTCATCAGCTTCGCAGGCAACTCGTTCCCCATCACATCAACGACTTGCCAACTGACAAACCCTGCCATCTCGTCTAACGACTCATCGCCACCATGGAGTTGATCAACAAATTCATCCCTCCTCTTGTCTTCACCCAGACCACGAAGCGGGTTGCCTTCCACTGGGCTGCGGGTGGCATTGCCCACTCTGACCGCCACGTCAATCCCTTCCGCACCGCTGAGACCGGCCACTTTGCCATCTACGCCGACCTCACCACCGGCGATGGCCCTCTTGTGATCGCCCTCACCTTTGAGGAGAAGGATCTCGTCGTCCTGGGCAAGCAGGTGTTCTACCACTACTTCGACTCGACCGATCACTTTTGGCTCAAGGACGGCCATCTCGAGTTCCACCTCCAGAACTATGTCACCGTCCCGGACGACGAGGCCTACAAGGCACTCATCGGCGTCCACGTCCACTTTGACAGCGTCGAGCTGACCAACGTCATCTTCAAGCTGTTGCAGCAGCATCGCGCCAAGGACCCTCACTTCCGCGTCAACGAGCTCCCCAACGATATCCGCGACCTCGTCTACTACAATCTCCGCGCTTCGTTGGTTGAGCTTCCCGTCCCCAAGAAGCTTGGTGCCCTCGGCCAGTGGCAGGGTCGCTATGCCGCCGGCACCCCGCAGTCCATGCCCTACATTGAGAGCATCTACCGCAACCACCGCGTCGCCGAGTGGGAGCTTCGCGACAAGCAGATGGAGAAGGATCGGATTGCCTATCTGAAGGCGACTACCGCTCCCATCCACGCCGGCCACTGGGATCTCTACAAGTCGGCCGAGGAGTATCCCTGGGGTATTTCGAAGTCCGTCTCGACCGTCCCCTCGCGCCGCGACTCGGAGCTGCAGACAGCCATCTCGGTTCCCCTTCCCCAGACAACTCCAGCTCCGGAGAGGCTCACGTCGGTCGGCAAGAGCCCCAAGATTGGTATCCCGGCTCCCCTCCCTTCCCCGCCCAGCTCGGGTTCGACTGCCAACAACAAGAGCGAAAGGGAGAACGTATCGCCCACCAACCTGCTCAACCGCCAGCCCCTCAGCCCGCTTGCGATTGACACTACTCCCCGCCCCAAGCCTCTCAACCGTGAGGTTTCCCCTACCAACCCCGTCGGTGCGGCCAAAAAGCTGACCACCACCATCACCGACGGCACTTTTCTGGTCACGGATGAAAAGAACGCTGAGATTGGTACTGTTAACCTCGACCGGTATGCCGCACCACCGCGTCATTGACGTGATATGACGCTAACAGTTAGAAACAGCGGCGCTTCCATGTCCTTCTCGCCTGGCTTTGGTGCCAAGAAGCTCAGCACTCTCTCTCTTTCCAAGCAGTTGGCTGCTTTGGAGGGCCTCAGCCCGTCTTCGCGGCGTCTCTTGTCTTCTCAAGGCGCGCCGTCGCTGAGCAAGATGAAGTACATGAGATCGCTGGCCGAGGACCTCGAGGTCCAGCAGTCTGACCATGACTTTGTCATTGCGGCTGACAATGAGGAGGAGGACACCGACTAGGCTCTTGACGGTTATTTAAAACATTTCGGCTTGCTAGACGATGACGTTAACTCTGTGGCGATGTCTGGATGAGTCCGCAGTTGTCGGGACAAAGTGAGTGACAGTATGGACAAGCTTTTGTAAACCACTTTGCGAGATGGTCCCGGACACGAAACCTGTGACACTTCATTAGACAGAGGTTTGTTTACATAGAGAAAAGAGGGGTAGGAACAACAGCAGAGACTTACCCCACAAGCTTCCTTGGTCTCTCCGTTGTGCGCCACCTGCTAACCATCACACAAGCCTGACACACATCACAGAGTCATGTTCCAGTCTAACTCTTAGCCTCGCACTAACCACCTCCCACGCCCGTCCTCCCCTGCCTCCCCTCCCGGCTTCCTCCCCTTCTTCTCCTTTCTTCATCATCCATCGTCTGCTCCCTCCCCAACACCCACCGAACCAAACCGCAACTTCAAAAATGGGCTCAACACCCCCGCTGCGCATCGCCATCCTCGGCGCCGGCATATCCGGTCTAGCCCTAGCAGCAGGCCTCACCAAGAAACCCCACCTCTCCATCATCGTCTACGAATCCGTCCCCGCCCACCGGGACGTCGGCGCCGGCCTAGCCCTGCACCTCAACGCAATCAAAGCCATGACCCTCATCGGCCCCGACGTGCGCGCCGCGTATTTCGATAAAGCAATCGCCATCTCCTCTGAGGAAGACGAGGAGATTAGTACCAAAGTGATCCTAGCGCATGGACCGCATTCCGGTGAACTTGTTGCTGAGTTGGGAAAAGCCAAGGGACGGAAGAGCGTCAGTCGGGCGGATTTATTGGAGGGGTTGATGGGCTGTGTTCCGCAGGGTGTAGTTCAGTTTGGGAAGAGGGTTGTGTGTGTGGAGGAGGTGGGTGAGGGGGTGAGGATTCGGTTTGAAGACGGACAAGAGGAGATGGTGGATTGCGTGATTGGGGCGGATGGGATCCATAGTGTGGTCAGAGGGTACGTGTTGGGCGAGGAGCACGAGGCGAGGATGCCCAAGAATCATGACGGGTGGAGGGTGTATCGGACGTTGGTGAGCGTTGAGGAGGCGAGGGGCATGATTGATGAGGAGTGGACGCGGAGCGTGCCGATTTTGCTGGGGCCGAGGGGCCATGTGAATTGTATCCCGCTGAATAAGGGGACAAGGTTGAGTGCGGGTGTTGCGGTCCGGGGCGCGGCTGGGGAGGATGGTGGTTTGGATCCGGAGTTGTATAAGGACTATAGCGAGGAGGCGAGGAAGATTGTGCGGATGGTGGCGAGGGATACCGCTGCCAGCTGGAATGTCGGGGATCATGACCATGCGCCGGTTTACTGCAAGGGCAGGGTGGTGATGATGGGGGATGCGGCGCACGCATCGTTGCCATTTGCTGGGAATGGAGCTGCGCAGGCACTCGAGGACGCTGCGGTGCTGGATCACTTGTTTGGGAGGGTGAAGAGGGCGTCTCAGGTCGAGTCGGCATTCAAGGCTTTTGATGCTGTTCGTCGACCTCGATCGCAGGCGGTGGTCAACTTGGCGCGAGCATTCGGGCGGGTCTATGCGTATGCTGAGGGCGACATGCATGAGAACCCGCAGAAGATGAGAGACTTCTTTGCCGGCGCGGCGGCCTTTACGAACGAGGTCGACCTGAAGAAGCAGAATGATGATGCGATGGAGATGTATGAGAGGCTCATGAGGGGGAGGAATAAGGCTCCGAGGTCTTCGTGAGGACTAGAGATCGCGGTAAGATACCGAATAAGGTTAATATAATGGGCGCAAGAGTGGTTGGTTCCAGTCCAGAGAGATCATGACCGGCATGCGGT
Source organism: Cercophora sp. LCS_1 (assembly GCA_036250225.1). Classification (NCBI taxonomy): domain Eukaryota; kingdom Fungi; phylum Ascomycota; class Sordariomycetes; order Sordariales; family Lasiosphaeriaceae; genus Cercophora; species Cercophora sp. LCS_1. Next base: position 1,632,956 of record JAPZLL010000004.1, read on the forward strand.
AGTTTCGATCTGTCCATTGCTTGAAGGGTGAACAACCTATGTTGCAAGCGGTTGCATGGTAATATCCACTGCAGCCAAGCCTCAAACCATCGCCCAAGATATGACCCGGACACCTTGGGCAGATATTACAGCTGCTCTTTCGAGGTGCGGGAGGTCAGCTGTGCTACAAGTGTCCTTGTCGGCCAACTGCTCGCGTCCTTTAGAAGGATGGCATTCTGCGCACACCGTTGTCCTTCGCCGTCGCCGCCACATCAACCGTGATGTTTCATTCGATCGCCCTCATTGCTCTCGCAACCCTGGGCAGCGCCTTCGGTCCTCTCCAACAACGCTGCACGCCCATAACGGGCCCAGAGTACTACAAGGGCACAAAGCTTGTGGTTCCCTGTTGGCTCGACCAGTCTCCAACATGCTCGGCTGTTCTTCGAAAAGGAACCGAGATTTTCATCGACGCGAAGCACGGCACTGTTGTCGTCTACGGTGTTTTGGACCTATGCATGGAGTTCGTCGCGGAGGAGATCGCTCGGAGCTTGGACGGGCGGAAGACGTACGGGTGGCTGCAGAACCATGGGACCTTGATGAACGCCGGGGGCGGGACGCTCGTCATCAGCAACATGACCGAGAAGGCGGTGACGCGGTACCAGAGGCTCGATTATTGGACGTGGCCGAAGCCCATTGCTGCTCCATGATAGGTTGTTAGTGCCGGGAATTGACGCAGGTTTTCCGCGGTTGCCTCCCCGCCCTCTCCGATCTCCGGTGCGGAGAAGCTTGTCCGGGTCATCCGATCTGCGCTGCCCTGGGCGCGCCTACAGCACAGCATGCACTTGCGTTCGTCGGGCAGCGCATCAGGCCCGAATCGGAAGGCGGGAGGGGTCGCACCCACCCGCAAAATATGCACCGAGATCCGATGAGGGGGAGTACGAAGAAATAATTGTGACTTGCCTCCAACGTTTCCTTCCATCCCAACTCAGAACCCAAAGCTCTGACCATGGCCGAAACAACACCCTCGAGTCAGCGCATCGTACCGGGGTCGTTCGACGTTCGTCCCTGCCCCTGGCCAGTGTCGTCCGTGCCGAGCGAGTCTGTCGACGTAGCCGGTACTGCCGTGGGCATCATCGCCGCCTTCAACAGCGCACTTGCGAACCGGGACTATGGAGCTCTCGCTGACCTCTTTGTTGAGAATGGGTACTGGCGGGACCATGCCGCCTTGTCCTTTGATCTCCGCACATTTCACGGGCGGGGCCAGATTCGCACCTTCCTCGAGAAGCAATGCCATCTGACAAATGTCGAGCTGGATTCCTCGTCCGACTTTCGGAAGCCCAACTTGGCGAATTTCAACCCGACGGGCAAAGTCGACGGCATCTACTTTTACATCACGTTCACCACCAAGCATGGCGCCGGTCGTGGCATTGCCCGGCTAGTCGAGAAGGATTCTGCTTTCAAGATCTGGACCTTCTTTACCACGCTCGAATCTCTCGGGGATCACCCCGAGGCGAGAGGCGGACAGAGGCCCAACGGCGTTCAGCATGGCGGTAGACCCGGACGCAAGAACTGGCTCGACAGGAGAAAGGAAGCCCAGGAGGTACTGGATAACGAGCCGGCGGTTCTGATCATCGGTATTATGCCACCCCTTTGTCAATTTACAAGAGCCATCTAATCGTACGTAGGCGCTGGCCAGAGTGGCCTGACTGTAGCCGCCCGCTTGAAGATGCTCGGAGTACCAACGCTCATGATCGACCGCCACGATGCCGTCGGTGACAGTTGGCGCAAGCGATACCACCAACTTGTCCTACACGACCCGGTCTGGTACGACCATCTCCCATACTTTCCGTTCCCCGACTTTTGGCCCATCTTCACACCCAAAGACAAGGTTGCCGACTGGTTCGCCGCCTATGCCGACTTTCTTGAGCTCAATGTCTGGATGAAGTCGGAGCTTGTCTCTGCATCCTGGGACGGTGCAGTCGGCCAATGGACAGCGACGATCAAGCGAACCCGTCCCGACGGTCAATCTGAGACGCGCACTCTGCGCCCCAAGCACATCATCCAAGCCACTGGCCACTCCGGGAAGCCATATATTCCCCAAATTCCTGGTATTGACACCTTCCAGGGCACCACCTGCCACTCTTCCGAGTTTCCTGGTGCCCAAGAGTCGGACGCACCAAGGAAGGCCGTTGTTGTCGGCGCCTGCAACTCTTCCCATGACATTTGCCAAGACTACTTCGAAAAGGGGCACTCCGTCACCATGGTGCAGCGCTCCACAACCTGCGTGCTAAGCTCCGACGCCGCACTCAGGGTTCACCTCGCTGTTCTCTACGAGGAGAACTCCCCGCCGGTTGAGGACGCAGACATTTGTAGGTTCTCTCATTCTGGTTTCCCTTCACATGCACTAACGACCGTAGTCACATGGTCCTTCCCCAGCGCCGTTCTAAAATCCGTCCAAATCTCGCTTTGTTCCATCCAGCAGCAACACGATGCTGAACTCCTTGCCGGTCTCCGCCGAGCAGGCTTTGGTCTTGACAACGGCCCCGACGAAGGCGGTCTCTTTGCCAAATACCTGCAACGTGGCGGAGGATATTACATTGATGTTGGCACGTCTCAGCTCATCGCCGATGGCAAGATTGGTGTCAAGCACGGCCAAGAGATCACAGAGATTCTCCCTAATGGCTTGCGCTTTGCTGATGGAAGCGAGCTTGAAGCTGATGAGATTGTCTTTGCTACCGGCTACGGCAACATGCGGACTCATACCAGGCAGATCTTTGGAGATGCGGTGGCCGATCAGGTCGGGGATATTTGGGGATGGGACGAAGAGGGCGAGATGCGTGGAATCTGGAAGAAGAGCGGCCACCCTGGTTTCTGGTTCATGGGAGGGAACATGGCCATGTGTCGGTATTACTCAAGACTTGTGGCGTTGCAGATCAAGGCCAGTCTCGAGAGATTGGACTAAGGCCTTGGCTTAAAGCATCCTGGACTCGACAAGCAGCGCGATGCTGCTCGTAGAAAAGCGATCCAATATTTAAAGCTATGATAGACAGAGAGAGATTCAGGACATCGAAGAATCCATCTGATCAAGTCGTTGATGTTACTCCAACGCATAACTTGCAATGCTATGGTGACATGTCCTCAAGGTGTCCGGAATATCGATGTCGTTCGCCTAGAGTAAGGTTTTGACTGCAGGGGCTCAGCCCTCCAGATACTGTGCACGCCGAACCTCCCAGCCCATTTTCGTCCTCTTGGTTCATCAAAATTCATGACGTGCCCGACAGAGGTGAATATAGGCAACATCAATCACGAAAGGATTATCCAGGACTAAAAACTATGTTTCTATTCCGTGCTAAAGTAAGCTACCAAATAGTCCAACAGAGCGGCCAGTTCGACGTTTTAGGGAGAGCGACCCGACTTCCGACACGGATAGTATACATTAGGAGGGAGGTTCAGACATGGCATCCGCCTAGTTTTCGATCACCCCGTCCATCTCAACATTCTCGGGCTCGGTCGTGGCAGGCGTGACATCCGTTGCGACACTAGATGCTCCGGTAGAAGATGCCTGCTCCTCGCCATCCAAGCCCATAGACATCATCTTGGCTTGGGTGACTCTTCCTTCCACGATTCGCTCCGCAATCTCATCACACACTGTGTCGCTGATTAGTAACAAAAACTTGAGGTAAACAAAGATAGAGACACTTACACTTCGAGATACGAGAGGCACCAAGAATCTTCATAACTGCGACGTCCAGTGCAACGTTCTTCCAGATCCACGAACGAATGTCGACCGCGATCAGCGAGTCCACACCAAGCATTGCCAAACTGTCATCTCCAGACACAGCGCCTTTGGGTATCTTCAAAACCTCTTCCAAGTGGCTGATAAGTTCGTCGACAAGAACCGACTGGATCTTCGACTGGCTCTCGATCCCAGAGATGGAATCTTTCAAGCTCTTCTTCGTCTCGGCACCCACCGCAGCGGACTTTTCGTCGTCATCAATGGCCCTGAAGTGAGAGAACCTCGGGTCACTGTGCCAGGGCAGAGTTGGGTGGCTAAAGCGACGCAGGCCAGTAGTAATGTCGTTGATCTGCCCTGGAATCGGCTTACCAGCGGCGATAGCTTCGATGAACATGTGGTGAATGTCGCGCTCCGAGATTGGGGGGTATCCTTCACGCTCGAGGTTGTCATAGAGGTTCTCCTTCTCACGATGCAGGAAGCCAAGACCGTATATGACGCCGATGTTGAGAACCGAAGCCGCCAATCCTCTGTGCCGACGGGATGCTGCCAGGCCATTCATGTACATGTTGGCAGCCGCGTAGTTAGATTGGCCTGCATGTCCGCCAATCGCTGCGAAGGACGACGTCATGATGAAGAACTCCAGGTTATCTGAGTAAAAGACGGTGTCCAAGTTCTTTGATCCGATGGTTTTGGGGGCCATGACACGATGCCAAGTCTCCAACGACATCTCAGAGAAAACGCCGTCGTCCAAAACCATGGCGCCGTTGACAATGCCGCCAACGGCAGGTACTCCATCCTCGAGCTTCTTCTTGAACGCCTTGACACGGCTGAGGTTGGTCACGTCGAGCGCCTCAAACCGGACATCGATGCCGGCCGCAAGCATTTCCTGCTGCCAGAAGGGGCGTTCAGTCGGGGGGCTTCTGCTCGCCAAAACGATGTGGCGAGCACCATTCTCGACAAAAAGCTTGCATAGACTCTGTCCAAAGTCCCGCGTGATTCCAACCAGGACGTATGTCTTGTGAGGGCTCAGCATGTTGGTCCCAACCCACGGTTTGACCAAATGGGGAATAGACCTCTGAGCTTTCCAGTCCACGAGTTGAAACAAGGGTCCAGGCTGTGGGCTGTTCAAGAGGTCGGGGACACTGAATATTTGGGAGAAGACGGAGGAACGCCAATCCGTGGGCTCGAAAGTGCTGGACTTGGAAAGGGCAAGCCCAACAGCCTCGTGCCACAATGTCTCAATAAGGTCTTGGTCATTTGGCTCGATTCGGCATCCAGACTTTAGTAACGCGTGGATAGGGTTGTAGTTCGAGTCCTTGGGGAGCGTATTAACGAGCAGCTCGGAAAGCGTGTCAGACTCCGGCAGCAGATTGAAAACCCAAGCGCCTCCAGGGGGGTACAAAGCCTTCACGTCTCTTGCCGATGACTTTGGATGAATAAAAACCATTCCTGGGGTCAGGGCACATCGCCGTTTATCCGTCGAGCAAATCCGGAGCCAAATCCCACGCTGGACAAGGATATCCTTGACGCATTCTTGGAAAATGGGATCAGGCTGAACCAGCAAGACCGGCTTCTCCTCAACAATGTCCGCGATTGCGAGAGCAGCAAGATAACGGACGAGAAGGCCGACGAATAAAGGCTTGTTGGGCGGTTCCTTCGTAACCGTCGTGACGAAATGAGGTGTTGGCGACACGTACGAGGCGCTGGACACGGAAAGGGCAACTTGGAGTCTACCCGAGAAGGTGTTGCGGCCAAGGCAGATGTACGCCGAGAACGCCCGTCCGAAGTACAGAGGCTCAGCGGTGCTGCAGTGAACACGCAACATTGAAGTGTCAGGCTCGGCAGCGGCCTCAAGATCGATGTGTTCCACTTCGGAAGTGTACTCTGTCGAGCCATCCTCTAGTTCGGCCGGGAAGATTTCGACCCGGCACTCTAGTGTGTTGACGGTGTTTGTGACTAGTCGGCGAATTGAGTTGATTCGCTGAATGCCATCCTTCCAGGGTACCACACGAGGGACCAGAAAACGGCCGTTTTCGACATAGATCTCTGGCTCGTGGACCCACAGCGGATTGGAACCATGCGAGTCCGCGGAACGGGCCCAGATTGTGAGGCGAGCGAACGTATCGGTGACTGCCTTGAATGCCGTATATGTCTCAGTAGATTCGAGATCCAGGACCTGAAGTGTCAAGCCAGGCGTCTCCGCCGCCAGCGTTCGGGTGAATCCCAGTGATGCAGCGTTGTCGGGATTAAGAACCCTGGCGTTGACAGTGACCCAAAGGATCAGTATCTGCGGCCGCAAGAGTTTGCGCAGTTTGTCCATCCGTACTTTTGTCATGGTTGCTAAAACTGGCTCGTCCAGGTCGCTGAGCAGGATGATTGCAGAGCAGCCAGTCAAGTGGCCGTCGTCAACGCAGTCGAGCGTTTCGAATGCCGTGAGAGTCCCACAACGCGAAGAAAGGCGCTGGATAACTTCCGCCGCTATGAGAGACGCCGGCAGTTGCCTTCCGCCAATGACCAGGAGCCGTTCTGTGAGATGAGATTCGATATGGGCGAAAGGATGAAGTAGACGTTGCTTGAAATGGGACTCCGATTGGCGGACAGTGACGGAGAATCCTGGATGAAATGCTTGACCTGAGATTGCAACACCGTTACTGAAACCACTCTTGTCGAGGATCGAAGACCAATCGGCCGGCGAAGACAGACCATCGTCTGCTGAATTGCATCGTGCGCAGCGGCGAATACGAGTTTTGAGTGGACTGCGGGAAATATCGATGAGAATGAGGAACCCACCAGGGCGCATGAGCTGCCTGATTCTGTCGACGGCACGGGATGCGGTCGTGCTGCCACCTGCCAAGGCCGATTGCGAGAGAACAACCAAGTCGTATTGCTGGTCTGCAGGGCTGTTGAAGACATCTCCTTCCAGGTCAATCCGCGTGGCTTTGACCCTCTTCAGCAAAGGGGCAACAAGAGCCAAGCGCTTGGCAAGGTTTACCTCAGGTTCAAACCCAACGGTGAAGGCTGAGAAGGACTCACCAAGCCCTTGCAGAATGTGCTCTGTTAAGCCAGCGTCCGGATCAGTGAAGCCTAGGACGTTCATGCGAGAGTATTTGTGCGCAACCTGCCGAACGATACGAGAAATTTGGTTCTGAAAGTAAACCAGCTCGCGCGCCTCCTCGATGACGGTTGAAAGCATTCCAGGAAGGACGTCGGGGAGGTTTTCGCCAAGACGACGAATGAACTCCAAGGCGTGAAAATACGGAGACGCGGCGACGAAGTCTTCCAGAGACTCAGCAGTTTCTGTGGGCCAGTCCTTGGCGACGAGAGTCGATTCCAGCGGCCACCCGGGGGCCGGGAGGAAGCGGCACGAGGAAAGGCAAACACGCTTGGTGGTGGCGTTACTGATGAAATACGAAGCGACTCGCTCGCAGCTCTCAATCAACATAGGGTTGGGGTGCCCAAGATCTTCCAGTTGGCCGGAAACAATCTCATCTTCGGGATCGACGTCAGTGATGGTTGTCAAGTACAGCTCGTAATCATCCGCTGGTTTGGTGGAACCGAACGATCTGACGCACATCCCTTCAACCTGGACTTCCATCTGGCCTCTTGCGTTGTAGATGTTGACCTCGGCCGTGAAGGAAGCTGTATTGTGTCGGGAATATGGCGTTGCCTTGGTAAGGTACGTGTCGACACCGAGTATATCCTCGGGAGTCTCGGGCTCGTAGGTGGCCAGGTTGAACCGGATTCGGTCGATTTGATCCGGGAGGAACGAAGTCCAAATCGCACTGACAAGGGATGAGAGGTTAGACTTCGAGGGAAAACAAAAAGAGATCGTAGAGCAACTTACCCATCTCCGGGTGAAGAGACCGAAACAAACGCCGTCTGGAGGCAGCTATCAAGCGTTGCAGGGCTGATTCTCAATTGGGTCTTGTCCTCAGAATGGACCCGCTTGAGTTTCGCAGATCCGAAGGCAAACCGTCTATCGATATCGAGAAGACTTCGGAATGGGCCCGTGTACTTCAGTCCGGTGCCATCCATCATGCGATAAAATGCATCGGGGTTCGCTTTGAGGGTTTCGGCCCTATACCTGGGCCGGCTGGGTAGAGCATCAGGCGTGGGCTCATCCAAATGGATGCGCAGTTTGCCAAGAAAGTTTTTCGTCATCGTGGTCCTTCCATCGGCGACGGCAGATGCAAGGACGAAGGTACCCTCGATTTGATGCTCTCGGGACTGCCGGTCAAGTAAGAGAGTGAACAATACCTCGACGCCGTGAGCGTCCTTTTCTTCGAGAATAAGACCGCTTGGAAAAGCCAGATCTTCCAATTCCACAACGGAGGCTTTACGACCAGCCAATGCCACACGGGCAGCGTCGAGTGCCATGACGAGATATGCAGACGCTGGGAGCAACGCATATCCCTGGAAACGGTGACCGCGGGCCCAGGGCAACTTGTCGAGTTTGAGGACGTTCCGCCAACGAAGAATGAACTGATTGTCATCGCGAGTACGCTTGCCGAGCAACTCATGGGGGGCGTCCGATGAGAAATGAAACTGCCTGGAAATACGAGACTCCCGGTAGTGCACTTGAGAATGGTCCCAGGGATAAAATGGGATATCGTCGAGACGGGAACGTGCGAGATGAGGCTGCACAGAGCCGTGAACGAACCGGCGGATCTGCGTTGAATAGGATGCAAAATGAGTCCACATCCAACCCAGAAATTTAGAGAAGGCGACACGGTCATCGAGATTTCTATAGAGAACGCCAGAATACGGGATGAAATCACCGGTCTTGGCTCGGATCGTCTCCAGTGAGGGGCTTCTCAGGACCGGGTGAGGCCCTACTTCAATAGCGCAGTCGTACGATCCCATGGAAAGTGCCGAGTTCACAGCTTCGTAGAATAGAACGGGCTTAACCATGTTGGCAGTCCAGTACGAGACCGGGACATCCTCTGCGTGGATGTCTCCGGTTACACTCGAAATCCAGGTAGCACTGTCTTTGCGAGCAGGCAAAGGTGCAAGGCCGCATTTGTCCAGCGCCTCGGTGTACTTGACTGCTGGAAGATCCATGTGCGGAGAGTGGTATGCCGTGTCAACGCCTAGGAGCTTAACGTACGTCTTGCGGGCAGTCAACTCTTTCTCGAGGCTGTGGATGACGTCGGCGTCGCCGGAAAGCGTGACAAGGCCGGGTGAGTTGCTCGCCGCGACGCATATGCTGCAGCTATATTTCCGTTGCGAGCACAACTCTGCAGCCGCCTCCTTGGACATCGCGGCAGCAAGCATCGCGCCTTTCGCTCCGCCTGCTCCGGCGGCAAGGTGAGCATACATGCCACGGTACTGTAAATACATTAGCAAACTGAATTGGACCAGTCGAGAAGAAGAACAAAAGGCGGGCACTTACGTAGGAAATGAGAATCGCATCACGAGCGCTGAGTCTGCCTGCTGCGTATGCAGCCGCAATCTCGCCAGAAGAGTGACCGACAACGGCAGAGAATACGACACCCAAACTTTGTAGGAGATCGATAAGGGCGATCTGAACCGCGGTAGAGACGGGCTGGGAGATAGCCGCCCGTTGAACTCTGGACAATCCAGCCTCGGCGAGAATTTCTTGCTCAAGGGACCACCCGGGTGGATGGGGCAAGGCCAGGAGAATTTTATCAAGGGCTCGAATGGTGTCGCTGTAGATCTTGCTAGATAGCAATAGGCCCCTGGACATAGTGGCCCACTGTGCACCTTGGCCGGTGAAGATTCCGAGAATTCGAGGCCGCTCGTCTGCTGGACGTGCTCGGATACCGACTGCAACTGGCGAGGGCCCAGCAGCCTGGTCGAGGGTTTCGTTCAGGCTGTCGATGACATGCTTTGTCGACGCGCCAGAAACCACATATCTGAAAGGAAAGGCAGTGCGACGGGCATAGGTGTGCCAGGCAACGTCTTCAAGGTGCGAGCTCTGACGGCGGCTGAGATAGTCGCGGTAATGTCGAATCACTGCGACGAGAGACTTCTGAGAGTTGGCTGACAAAACAAGGGGCAAGTTGACCCGGCCGTCTGGCACAAAACCGGCGTGGGGAAGAAACGGCGCGATCTTCAGGTCTGTATCGAAACGCTTGGCAACGTCATTGTGGACTGCTGGAATGTATTGCTCAACAATGGCGTGCGAGTTGGTGCCGCCGAAACCAAACGAATTGACACTTGCGCGCTTGGGTTGGCCGCTATGAACATGTGGCCAGGCCACTGCTTTTGTCGGAACGAAGAGGTTGGCGCAATACTGTGCAACATCGGGATTGATTTTGTTGAGGTGAAGGTTAGGTGGGACTAAAGAGTGCTTCATGGATTGCACCACTTTCATCAAGCCAGCCAATCCGGCGGCGCCCTCGGTGTGACCAATCACAGTCTTGACAGATCCAACAAGAATCTTGGCACCCGTTATGCATGCATCCGGGGTTCCGGGTCTGGAGCCGTGCGGCTTGGCCCAGAGACCAGGGTGGGAGCCAACGACATCCGACGCCACGCTGTCAGCATACCGACCAAAGAACGCGTCTTCGATGGCGCGTGCCTCGTTGGGGTCGCCCGCGCTTGTGCCTGTGCCATGGGCTTCGAAATACTGGCAGCGGTCTTCGGCATTCCTGGAATCGAGCCCAGCGCGCAGGTAGGTGTCGCGAATCAACGCTGACTGGGCAGCCCAATTCGGCATGGTGATGCCTTTACTGCGGCCGTCAGAGTTCACACCGGTTTCGCGGATTATGGCTTCAATTCGGTCTCCATCAGCGAGCGCTCTGCTCAACGGCTTGACAAACATGGCCGCGACGCCTTCGCCACGCGCATAACCGTTAGCGCTGGCGTCCCACATTCGACATTGGCCGGTGGGGCTCAGCATGTGCAGGTTCGACTCGACAACGAACTGCTCAGGGGTGATGATAAGGTTGGCACCCGTGACACAAGCCATCTCGCACTCGCCGGAGCGCAGGCTGAGAACCGCCTGGTGTAAAGCAACCAGACTGGAAGAGCAGGCGGTGTCAATGGTCATGGAGGGACCGTTGAAGTTGAAAAAGTACGAAACGCGGTTGGAGATGATTGATCGAGCGTTGCCCGTCGCGTAGTACTGACTGGTGGAAAGGTCGTCACGCTGGGAAAGGGTGTCGTAGTCGGCAGTCATGAGGCCCGTGTAGACCGCCACCTTCTTGCCGGAGTACTGCTGCAGGGTGTAGCCGGCGGATTCCATGGCTTCGTAAACAACCTCGAGGAGCATGCGATGCTGGGGGTCGATTGCCTCGGTCTCCTTCGGGGTGATGTTGAAGAAGGTTGCATCGAAAACGCGATGGTCTTGCTCGAGGAAGTACCCCTTGGAAGAGTTCGTCGTGCCGTGGTATTCGCCATCTGGGTGGTAGAAGGCGTTGATGTTGAAGCGCTCATTGGGAATATCGCGGGTGAGATCGGCTGGATCTTGAAGGATGCGCCAAAGCTTGGAAGGGGTCGTCGCGCCGCCAGCAAAACGACAACCGCTGCCAACAATGGCAATAGGTTCGGAGTGGGGGTATTTGTACGTCGCCATGGTGCCTATTTGCAGAGCAATGTATCGCAAGGAATGGAAGAGGGCTGATTCGAAGGCGATGCTGTGACGAAGAAAGGGTGCCGACTACCGGAGGCGAAATCGAACAAGGGCAGAGGTATCCGAAGGGAAGGACGCGATGCAAAATGTCGACCGTCTGCCGATGGTCGATACAATGAGGAAATACGGTCTCGGATCTGCGACGAAAGAAAAGTGCAGTAGAAATGCTCCGCTCAAATTTCCAATCAAGTCGACGCAGCGGAGGTTGAAGTTAAGTTGTTTTGCGGGAAAGCAACGTCTGGGCTCAAGGAGAGAAGGAACGCTGTTGCAGCGTTAGATCTCGAGGAAGGTAGGATTAAAGCAGGCCACACGGAGCTGGGAAAGAGTATGGGGGGTCGCTCCCTACCGCAAAGCTAGAACCGAGGGGGAAATTTAAGTGTTTTTTTTTTCGAGGAAGCCGTAGGCGGAGATCCGCGTCTTGGTCTGGCAAGAAGGAAGGGGGAAGGTGGGGTCGGCCGAATTTCAAGATGGGATCGATAGGGCAGTTATCAAGCACGGTACTTTGGATGCAGGCTGTGATAACGCCGCACACATGACAAAGCTGTGATGTATAAAGTGCACAAAAGGAATGCTTTCTATGTTTTGAACTGTGGGCTGTTGTTATGTGTCCTAGGCTTATTTCGTTGGAACCCGTCCCGCCCACAAAGAAAGCGCAGAAATCGGAGTCCGGTTGGTTGCGTCTATTGGTGGCACTCTCCTCCATCTGTGCCAATCTCGCCGTCCAAGCACACATCTCGGGCGAGGAGATCGCTTTCACCGAGTGCTTGCGTGGCGCTTCTCTGCGTCCCAAGGAAGACAGAGTGCTGGTCATGACCTTGGTAGTAAAAGACGAACCCGGATCTCACACCCTGACATCAACACTGACCCTAGAGAGATTGCAACATCGGCCGAGAGAACTTGTATTTGGTGTTGTGATGGCGTCAAGGAACGCACTTTCCAGCGAGCTTGGCATTAAGCGGCCGTTGACTGGTCGTTCCACTGGAGCGGTTTCTCCAAATAGCGAGAGCTATGTGTTCAGAGACCAACCCGAGTCCGGTCATCGGGGAAGTCGCAAACGTTCTTTACGCCCTCCGACGTTTTTCGGGAAGGTTAGATGGACAATGGCGGCGAAAGAACGCCCTAGACGCTGGCTATTTTGCGCTAGAAGCAAGCCAGAGCCAACATCAGACGCTAAAATCGACTTCAAGCTGCCTAGCTCAAGTTGACAGATGTCCCCAAGCGGGCCTTAGTGCGAAGCGGTAGCTCCGTAACCCAAAGCAGCGTGCGCTCCAGACTCCCGACACACTAGGACCGACCTTTTGTTGCGTCGAACCGTTCTTCCAAAGTCTTGATACCCATTCGCTCAGTCATCAGGCAAAGTCCGCGAAATAACGCCCGAAACCCGGACAGGCAGTTCCAGGTGGGCCCTCCAACTTGTGTTTGCGAGTGGGCCTCCAGGTCAAGCGTGGGGGCCTCCTGCCGCCACCCGTACGCCCTTCAAACCCCTTGAAGTGGTACAAACGCAACGCTCCCCGGCCACCGGCCGCCGCTGGGTTGGGGAAGCAGAGGTATTCGGATGGCGGAGGAAGGTCGGCCCGTTTCTTGGGGGGTGCGCGGTCCAAAACCGGTGTCATGGGAGCGACCGTTGTTGAAAGATGATGCAGCTTGCCGCCGGGCCGGCAGTGGCGTGCGGTGACATATGCAAGGGGGACAGGGAGCACTTTCCGTGCGACACACAAAAGGCCATGCGCAGCGGAGTCACAGGAAAATTGAAACCATTGAGATCAAATGGGTTAAACGCAACTACGAAAATTAGATGTAACGGAAGGAGCAACGCGACGCCAAAACCCTCTCCCAGCACCTGCCGCTGCATGTCACACTCGGCTTCAAACAAAACCGAACAGGATCGCGTCGGACGCCAAAAAGCCAAGTTCTGCGAGCCTTCAAACCCCCTACGCCTTTCACTCCTCCTTGACCTCCCCGGTGGCAAAAAGCTCGAGGTGAATCCTATCCCGTCCGACGCCGTGTCCGAGCAATTTCCTCCTCGTGTCGATCATGAACGACTCTGGTCCACAGACGTAATACTCCGCCCTTGCATTGTCAAGGTAGAGATCGCGCTCCTTGTCCAGCTTCGCCAAATCCAGCCGAATTTCGCCAAAGTGGTAGTCAAAACCATACTTGTCCTCGGAATCGAGTGTCTTCAGGAAGATATTGGCCGAGACATTGTCGTTCTGGCGGACGATCTGCTTGACCTCCTCGCGGAATGGCTGCATGCCGCTGGACCTGGACGCATGGATCCATGACACTGGTCTCCTGACCGGATGCGCAGTCTCGCCCTCATTTGGGACGAGACTTTCCAGAATGCTGAGGAGAGGCGTAGCGCCGACGCCGACAGAGATGAGGACCGCGGGAACGCCCTCCTTGGTCGCGTCACTGGGATCCACGAAGAACTCTCCCTGTGGGTGGGAAAGCTCGACCTCGTCCCCGACCTTGTATGAATCATGGAGAATGTTCGAAATGATGCCAGGAACACCCGGCTTCTCGCCATCGTCGCGCTTGACACTAATCCTGTAGTACTTCCCCATCGCCCTTGGCCCCTCGCTCAAGCTGTACTGCCTGCTCTGAAGGTATCCCAACTGCGGCACGTGCAGCTGAAGACTGACATATTGACCAGGGAGATACTTAGGCAGGGGCGTCACGCCGTCACTGGGCTCGAGGTAGAAGCTGGTGATGACGCCGCTCTCGACGGTGCGCCGCGCAATGCGGAACTTTCGCCAGCCCACCCAGCCCTCAGCCGCATTCGCTTTGTACATCTGCCCCTCGACGCCGATAAAGACCTGGGCAAGAGCGCCATACGCGGCGATCCAAGCATCAACGATGGCGGGCGTGGCGGCATCGCCCAGGACCTGGCCAATGGCCTGGATCAGGTACTTGCCGACGATGTCGTATTGCTCGGGGGCGACCTGGAGGGAGACGTGCTTGTGGGCGATGCGCGCAACGGCGGCGGAGAGTTTGGGAAGATCGTCAACGTATGTGGCGTAAGCAAGCACCGAGTTCGCCAGGGCACGTGGTTGCCGCAAAGTGTCTTGACTGGTCTTGCTGAAAATGTTGCGGAGAATGGGGTTCTCGTTGATCATGTTGTTGTAGAAGACGGTGGTAATGGTTTCGCCATGTTCCTTCAGCACCGGGACGGTTGCCTTGACGATGGCGATTTGGTCGGCTGTGAGGGCCATGATGCTTGGCAAGGAAGGGCGTGTTGTTGTGAAGGTGAGTGGTGGGTTTGACAAAGTTTGTGTAGCAGAGCTGGTGGTCTTAAGACAGTGGTGTCTTGACTCGGTGCAGTGTTCTGGTGGAGATGGGTTGGTGGTGTTGAGTTGGCAGTGCCTTGCTGGCGTGGTCCACTCTGCCAAGTGCGATGCCGTTGGAAGCGGAAGCAATGCGTCTGGTATTTATCCCCCCTGAGTTTCCCGGAGATATCGATTTCGCGTGCACCGATCCTTGATGCAATTGCAGAGCGCATAAAGCTGGTTACCGGAATAAGATAATTTTTACAAATCCGACTCATCCCGCTTTTCCTCCCGCAGGTGAGGCTCCCGATGATTCCCGACAACAGACCACTGTCGGAAGCGAGGGTGCGACACTTCGGCGTGGCAACAGGGGCCGTACGATGTTGGGTGGCAGAATCCAGTATCTCCGTGGGCCTCGGCCACTCTAGAATACGCGGGGTCGGCCGGCCCCTGGGGGCTTTGCTCGATCACAGACCCCATCAAACATCAAAGTTCATTTAGCATGCGAATGTCAGCATAGGCATCAGACCAGAATTTTCAATCGATTGGCGACAAGTGGGTGGCTGATTCGCCGACTCTCCGGCCCGGCAGAATGGTACATCTCCGCGGGAGCGGCTCTCTCCAGCACCACCGTCCGATGGGGAATTCCTTTCCCCACAACGGGTGGTCGCGTTGGCTAATTTTGCCCACGTTCCACCACTGTGGATTTTCCTGGGTATCCTGACATATGGGAAGGCCACCATTGGTTTGCGCAGGGGTAAACAAACAATATATTTGTTCACCCCTACCCCTTTCCACGCATCTGGGGGTTAGGGTCGACCCTTTGGTCCGAACACCTACCGACCACGACACACACAACACCACACCCGTTGACAACTACCTCGGGATCTTCAAGCATGTCGCGAGCCTACCAGCGGAGATGCCAAATAAATGACACGCATTTTTCGGGGTTAGAGGTCTTGAGGCAACCAACTATCGGGCTGCATCATCAAGAAAGTTGGGAAGATTTCGCGGACCAATCATTTTCACTCGGCGTATCTGATGCAAGCGCGTGTGTACGATCCCTTCCAGATCCGGTCCCCGTGGGGGATATCGCATGCATCCAAGATATCGCAGAGCTGGTGGTTGCAAGATAAGGGATCGGTGACAAGAAAATGAGGATGCGAGATTGCCAACGGACGATTCCTTGCGGCAGCGCGCTGCTCGTTTTGGCCTTTGGACGACCGAGATGGCGGTGTTGAAGCTGATAAGGAGAAGGATGTGTTGGGACGTCGATGGTCTTGGCGCGACGCCGTTTTGGGGCCTCTGCCTGCAACAGCAAGCACGAAGTACGATATTCCGGATCATCACGGCAGAAGCAGACGGGGGTTCAAGCTTTGTCTCCTGGGATTGGCTAGACATCTCTGCTCTCCACCGGCGTACGGCATGGTGAGAGACCTGCCAAACGTCACAGGTGCAACCTTGCCCCTTCAGGTCTTAGACACTCTGTGAACGGCGACTCAGACCCAGAAGGGCGCGAAATCCCCTTTTCTTGCCCTCGGGGGCTTCCTCATGGGTGGGTTCCTCGCGGAGATACAAAGTTGGGTTCACAATGGTGGCAAAGCCCTCCCCCAGATAGCGGTGCCTGATACGGTACCCGTTCTCGAGCCACTCAGCCAGCTCGTTCCTGGACACAAGCGACATCACGTTAGCACAGCCTCCTCGAGCCCCCATGTAACCGTACTCACACACGACTGGCGTCGACCGTGACACCTTGTCTTCCCGTTTCTGGGTCCCTCTCGACAACCCTCAGCAAAAACGCCGACCCTTCTTCTTCCGCGATGTCGTCTCCTGTACGCCTCCAGACGAACCCACCATCAGGCCAATGCATCACCATCTTCAAGACACCGGCGGGTTGGACCCCCATCTCCTTGATCAGCCCCAAAACTCCCAAATTCAGTGTCCCGTCCAGTACCAACGTGTGTTCATCAATAGCCAACACGCCCTCATGCCGATCAACCCCATAATCAAGACCAGTGTACTTGACTCCCCTGGTCTTAGTTTTGGTCTCACCTCCCGTCGGGCCGTCTGGCAAGGGCCCATATATCCGAATCATGTGTCTGCGACGGCCCTGAGACACCAAGACCCCCGCAATATCCTCAGCCACTTTGAGCAAGAGGCCGCCGACGTCGTGGCTCACGCCACCTCCCAACGTTGACACTGCTGGTGGGAAGATGGCAATTTTGTTGATTGCATGTATCCATCCCTGCTCGTGCGACAGTTCTGTCTGAAACGAGGACAGGAGGAGCTTGTATGAGGTGAGGTTGTCGTACCAGGATGTTGTCTCTTTGTCGATTTGATTGATGAGCAGGGGGTAGGATTGTGTGGCAGAGGTATACCAAGAGAAGAGGTGGCTTTGGGGGGAGAGGTGGATTGGTTGAGTAGGTAGGGGCGAGGACACGGAGAGTATGTGGCGGGCTGCGCGGACGTGTTGTGGTTCGAGAAGGTGAGGGGCTAGGAGGTAGTTTGCGCGAGCTATGGTGGTCGAGGTGCGGGTTTCTGTGGGAAGGGAGGGTGGTAGAGGCGTGGTCAGGCTCTGGGAGATGGATTTGCCTTTGTTTTTGCCTTTTGCCTTGGGCTTGGCTGGGGCATTGTATTCGAGTTGGCTACTGGACTGTTGGGCTTCTTGCCAATTGTCACTTGTTGATAGGCCGGTGCCACCTGGGATGCAGATGATGGTTGGTTTGGAGGAAGAGGGTGGGCTGGTCGTTTGTGTTCTTGCTGGGTTATGTGGATTGTCAGGAGGATCCATGAGGGTGAGGTAGTGTGGGACGTGTGCCATGGTGATCGGTTTTCGTTTGCAGAAGGGTTTGCGGAAAAGAGGAGAGGGCGGTCTTGTTGTTTAATGTCTTGATTTCAAGGCGAACACGGTATTTAATTGGTACAGAATTTGGATTCGTCTAACAGGTGGCGTTCTTGGGCTTTTGTTGCGCGCACCGGTTGTTTGAACGTTTCAGTAGTTCCTGAAAAGGGTTGTTGACTCATGGCTTCCAGTATTTTGTACGCAACGTGATCGGTCATACTTTTTGAACTCGTTGCACGTGTCATCGGACCTGATCCCAAGGAGCTACTTGGGAGCATCACGCTTAAGTTCCAACAGCGCGCGTAGCGCACATTAACATGACTATGTAATTTGTGTATGGAGCTGGATTCAAGACTTCCACACGAACGAAATCTCCTCTCTACCTTACTTGATTGTGCTGGCCTTTGCGCAAACACCATAAACCCCTTGAGGAATGCTTGGGGCTCTTGACTCACTGCGACTTTCAATATTGATACCTTGACTTTTCTAACAGCAAGCTGCCAGCTTGTTTGGAGAGCCATCACGCGCCAACGTTCCGTATCAACAACATATATTCGGATGCGAAGTCAAAAAAGACAACTGGCCATACTTCTGGTCTCCATAGATCCTAAAAGCCGTCATGAAGCCATTGCATGAGATGGGCGCATATTATTCCATCAGATCGTTCCTATGCCTGTGACAGTCAATTCACAAAGCTGAGCCTTGCCAAAGAGCCCACCCAAAATCTTGTGCTCGCAGCAGCATCATCAGCGAATAACTCACAAAGAGTGGACATGCAATCCCAATGACAAACCACTATGTCCCAAACCCCGGAATCTGTTTTTATCTCCCAAATGCAGACCACGTTCCGCCCCAAGGCGGAACATCTTCCCGCCCCCGCAATCGGGGCGGGCTTCTAATAATCTGCGCGTCGCGGTTAACCCGTCTTTTCCCACCCAATCTAAATACCCGGATGCAGGGCAAGCCGCTTGGACGAGAACGACCCGGCGCCCAATCACGGCATGGCAATTAGCATTATGCAACTTCGGAGTCCAAGTGCCGTATAGTGCCTCGCCCGTTGGAGATTTTTCTCAACAAGTTATGGTGGTATATATGCCTCCGAAAGTGTCCTGTGATGAGGATGCTACGTCAGTGGGTATGCGTGCACTGGGCATTGGGAATTGCCGACATAAAGAGACCGACCATCTCTGTTGTTCCTGTCCCAGCGTCGTTCATTCCACTGAACAACGTCGACCATCAAAATGAAGTCTCTCCGTTCAACCCTCCTGGCAGCTCTGCCACGTACGTCTCCCTCGGGTCCCACATTCCAGTCGTGACTAACAACACACCGCCAGTCCTATCCCTAACAACCGCCCAAGACGAAGGGATAAACTACACGGACCGCGCCTCCGGCATAACCTTCAACACATGGCCCCTCCCCGGCCTTACCTTCGGCATGACCCTCCCGGCCAACGGTCTCACAACCGACGCAACCGAGTTCCTCGGTCTCCTCACATGCTCAACCAAAACCGCCGGCGCAGGATGGTGCGGCCTCTCCCTAGGCGGCGGCATGGTCAACAACCTCCTGCTGGTGGCCTACCCTTACAACAACCAAGTCCTGACCTCGTTCAAATGGGCAACGACGTACGGACCTCCGGTCCCCTACACCGGCAACGCCAAGCTGACGCAGGTGTCGTCGACCGTAAACGCGACGCATTACTCTGTCATTTTCCGATGCCAGAACTGTTTGTCGTGGAACCAAAACGGGGAGGAGGGCTCCGCGCCGACGAGTGTTGGGTTCCTGGTGCTGGGGTGGGCGCTTGCCAGTGCCAGTCCCACGGGCGCGGGCTGTCCGGATACGATCAGCGTGCGGAGACATGATAGCGAGGGTATTTTCGGGGCGGTGCTGAATCCCCAGGCTGCGACGAGTAGTTATCAGGCTTGGGCGGCCAAGGCTACTGCGACGATAGCGGGGAGCTGTGGTGGGGGGTTGGTCCCGCAGCCGCCGCCGGTTGTGACGACTGCTGTTACGACGCTTACGCCGACGAGGCCAACCGCGGCGCCGCCGGCTGCGCCGGGGTGTGCAAAGAGTTATACGGTTGTTGCGGGGGATTACTGCTGGGCGATTGCTACGGGGAATGGGTTGAGTGTGGAGGGGCTGTTGGCGATTAATCCGGGGTTGGTGTGTGACCCGTTGAGGATTGGGACGGTGGTTTGCTTGAAGAGATAAGATATTAATTCCAGATGGCAGATTGTGTGTACAGAATTCGACGAGCTTAATCCAACTGAGGCTATCGGTTTGTTGGAATTACATGTTGGCCAGCCAGATGCCCAGTCCGGCGAGGACGGCCATCATGCCGATTTCGTTCCTGCCGGCGCCGGACGGCTTCGAGTTCTCGGGAGGGGGGTTTTGGGTGTTGCTACCTCCGCCTGATCCGCCGGTGCCAGTGCCTGGACCGGCTGCGATGCCCTTGCCCTCAGGAGCCAACAAGCTCAGCACAGCCGAGAGCACATTCATCTGCTCACCAACGCCCGAGCTTGAGGGCTCCTGGTATATACCGTCAACCCAGTAGAATCCGCACTTCCTCCCGCTGTCTCCACCGGTGCATTGTGCAACCGCCGCCTTGGCCGATGTCTCCAACACGGGCTGAATTGTCCCGGCGGTGTATGGCGCCAGCTGGGTAACCGAGGCGAGGGAGCGGTGGAGGATGCTCTTAAGCCATGTCATGTCGACGGTGCAGCTCTCCCTTTCTTCACAGGGAGGCTCGAAAGCGACGCCGGCGGGGAAAAAGAACTTGAGGGTTCTGCCGACGAGACCATCGAGGCGCTTCCTCCACTCTTCGTTGCCCGTCTGCGGATGTTAGCGGGGAGTGTCAACACCCAAGCGGGGAGGAAGAGAGGCTTACAATGTTGTACATGAACGCAGCACCCTGGATGACGACAGAGGCCGAAGCAGAGAACTGGGCCTTGTTGATGTCGGTGCAGTTGTGCTCGACATGGCCGCCGTCATAGACATCCCAGGTCTCGGTATTGATGAGCCCAATCTCCGTCATCCACGAGAACGCCTTCTCGGCCACCTCGATGGCGGTCTTGTTGCCGTTCAAGCGGCCGAGACGGGCACCGAGGTTGAAGAAGCAGCCGTTGGAGAGGGAGTCCTTGTAGTTGTACCCGTTATTGGTAGGGGGCACCTGCCAGCGCAAGCCACCATCGCCGCAAGTGCCGTTCTCCACCTCGCGATCCCATCTCCAGAGCTGCGAGTCGAAGACGCCTTGTGCAAGGTCGGCCCAGCTGGGTACGCCCTCGGCAGGCGCAGGAAAGCCGCGCTCGGCGGCGGAGAGGGCGGCCAACGCCCAGACGCATTGGTCCCCGTTGCCTAGGGAGGCCGTCCAGTTCGGATGCATAAACGCATACCCAAACCGAGAATCGCCAGCTTGGCTGCTGATGCCATCGACCGCGAGCTGGTTGTACGTCTCGTCGCCGGTGAGATACCAGTAGTCGATGAACGTGTTCCAGAAGCCACCCGCCTCCCACCAGTAATAGTCGCCTTGCTTCAATACGTTGGGAGGACCGGGCAGGATGCCGGCGATTTCGCCGGTTTCATTGCCCTTGTAAAGGGACATCAAGTCGTGGGCGAGATCGCGCGACGACGCGAGGATTTCATCGCGATTTCCGACCTTGAAGGGCGATTCGGCGGCCCATGACTTGGATGCAAGCCCGATGAGGAGGGCAGCCCTAGCGAGCGACGTGGTCATGGTTGTTATTTTTGTTGTGGTGGTGGTGGTAGTGGGTGGCGTCGTGGGGATGGCTGGAAACGGAGATCCCTCGCTGACATCAATTGAGGGATGCGGCGCCAATTATCGTCCTTTTTGTCCATGGCTCGTATTCCCCAGGCACCAGCCCAAGGTGCCGTCCTGTACCCCGGTATCATCAGCGGGCCGAGTCGGGCGGGATGGGCAAATGGGGTTGGGGTGTGAGTGTCCTCGGGAAGGATTCTGCCCCGGACAACGTCGCAGCTTGACACTTGCGCCCGGACGCAAAAAGAGATGAGGAGTCCGTTGCTCCTGCCTGGCATGGTTGAGGAAGCGCACATAACCGCACAAAGCCAGTCAAGGAACTAATTGAATCAAGGCTTTTGGAAACATGCTGGAAGTCGCAACGGAAGGCCTGCCATTTGTCTTGTTGACAGGGAACAATGTTGTCTGTGGATTTCTTTTTTCTGTGCGGACTCTCTTTGTCTCCACTTCGCCAAGGGGGGCGATGCCTTCAGGGGTAAATTGATCGTAAATGCGGGGGTTAGGGTTTCGTCACTCCTCATGAAGACCGACCCTTGGGTACGGACAAACGCGGGCGGACGAATACGAAGGCCTTTACCAGACCGTAGAGTTGAGTGCGACAGGATGCGAGATTTTTAAAATTTTCGTAAGCCCTCTGGGGCTTGGAGCTTTGAAGGAGTCCATCCAAAGTGCGTTTTGAGATGAAGCGGCAGGTTAGGGCACGGCAAGAGAGAGATGGTAAAACGTGGTCTGTTCGCGTTACTAACTTCGGCGTTCAACACATCAACTGAATAAAATTTGAACCAAATATGGGCACAAAACTTAAAGTGGTAGCCTGGATTGTTCGGGGATCGTGATCGGGCTCCTTAAGACCATGAAACAAGGAAAGAGGACAGATTGTTATGTTGCCGAAATTCCTTGCAGTCCTTTCAAAGTGCATCTTATCAAGAATTGTGGGTGTTGTCGACCAGAAGTGTCGCTCTACGTCACATCACTTGTCATCACGGATTGTTGGAGAACAGCTGCACGATTCAAACCCCGTCGGCATGTTGCATCTCCCTCCCCCTGTTCATGACATGTGGGGCGGTTCAAACAAGACATCAAATACGAAGAAATAACACTCTCTATCAAACTCCAAAACATATTAATACGATATGAACTCATAACTGCAACCTGCATCAAACTCAAGACTCCTCACCGGCGTCGCCAGCCTCCAACCTCATTAGTCTCCTCTTTCTCAACTTCTTCCGCTGCTTCACCTCCTTCCCGTCCCGCCACTTCACATACGGCGTCCTAATTCCCATTCCACCGGGCCCCACAGGTTCAGGGGGCAACCCCCCGGACTCACCCCGCCGCATACGCGCCCAATGCCACTGCACCCAATACATCTGCTCGTGTTCCCTCAAATATCTCTCCCCATGAAACCCTTTGAGTACAACCTGCCTGCCCAGCATGCCAAGTTTCTTCCTATCCTCCGTCTTCTCGTACATCCTCTTGTTCAACCACCCGACATCCTTGGCTGTTAATCGATCCGGCATCAACAGATGCGGCAACACCGAGCCTCGGCCGTCTACGTCTCCAGCGAACCTAGCCCACTGTCCGGCCATTGCAAGGATCGCAATCTGAGCGCGTGCCAAAGCGGTGGGGTCGTTGGGAGGTACCACCTCGCCGTATCGAACAGACGGTTTGTCTGGGTCCGTAAGAACTAGCGCCGTTGCACCCACAGCGGTCGCCACGATGGGAACACCCGCCAAGGCAGCTTCCGCAATGGCAAGGGGAAGCCCCTCTGAAAGGGATGAGTTCATAAACAGCCAAGCGTCTTGCAGTGCATCCTGCGGTTTGCTGAATCCTTTGAGGAAGACGTGTTCTGCGAGCTCGCAGGACTCGATTAGCTTGGTCATATCAATATCGTAGGATGGTTCGCGGTCGCGAGCGCCGTAAACGAAGAGCTGGTAGTCGAGAAACCCGTAGGTATTGACGATGACATCGGCCGCGAGAATGGCAGTCTTGATGTCTTTGATGAACTGGACGTTAGACAACATCACAACGGTGGGCTTGCTCGATCGAATTTGTTCGACGGGCTTGAAAGCGTTCATGTTGCTGACGCCGTTGACGATGGGGTCGATCTTGCGGGTGAAGAGGCTTTTGTGTCCGAGGCGATTACTGTCAGTACCGAGCTCTGCTTCCCAAATTCTGCATCATCGTTAGTAGTATCGCCACTCTTTGACCGTAGAGGCTTACGGGTTGAACACGGAAGTGCAGGGCAACACCACATCTGCGTGAAAATAGGCTAGTCGCATCGCCAGTCCAATCCCTGAGAGAACCATGGACTGGACGGGAATAGTGAGCGTTGATTGTGCTGGGCTCAAGTTCAAGCAGCATTCTCTCCAGAGGATGGCGTGGTCCCAGATGCCAAACGTACAGCCGCGCTTGTGCTTCAAGAACATACCAAACAGACTGCTGATGCCGTGATGGGTGCTCTGAAACACCTGCGGGCAGTCCTCGGGTGTTTGAACGGAAAAGATGAAGAAGTATGAGCTGTATATGGCGAGTGCGGTCCGGAAATCCGACAGACTTGGTTTCTCAATCTCAAAATAGCCCGAAGGATTGATAATGTTAGGGTCGTCGTAGTGTGTCAGCCATGCTTCAACCCAGCCATTGCTGACCTCCTTGGAGTTCCAAGTGAGATTATAGTCCTTCTGCTCAAAGTAAGTGAACATTTCAAGAACTGCGTTGCTATAGGTGATCATGTCCTGCTTCGAAATGCTCCGAGACCTCGCACCCTTGACAAAGAGCTTGAGTAACGGAACGAAGACCCCCTCAACATCTCTTTTCAAGTCTGTGTTACCAATCTTTTCTTCGACCTCTGACTCTAGAAGATTGTCAATGAGCCCATGGTTGGCGGTTCTCCCGTCAAGTCCCCAAAGCGGGAGTGTTTTGAGCGATTGGACGTTCCGCTCAATCTGAAAGCGAGGGATTCCGTAGTCGTTGGCAGATTCAGCCAAAACGTGGTTGCGAATCGTGCTATGGCCGTCTACAAGATCTCGCCGGCAGTTAGACACACCTCCAGGGGAGTCAGGCCAACACCCAAGATCATTGAAGATGACAGAGATCCGGGTGTCCGTGTCATGGTAGCAGTCCTGTGGCCTCAACGTCATCTGGTTTGCATCCCTGCTCAGGCCCATGGCGTACAGATCGGAGGACTTGATTGGCAGCATACAGACCTCGGAGACCTCCTTGTCCATGTCGATAGCTGCTGAGATCTGCTCCACGCTGGAGTCGAGGATGGCGGCCGCCAGGTCGAGTTTGCCAAGCTCACGAGCTTTCCAGTATGGCCTCAGCAGTGGTTCTTCACGCAGTATCATCTCGTCCATCCAACATGCTGCGAGAGCATCAAGGGTGCCACTTGTCCGCCAATGGTTCCAGAGCTCAGTTCTCAGCCACCACGTTGGTATCCTCCGGTACACCACTTTGGCCCGCCGATATTGCCAAGTCCCAAGTCTGAATATGGACGCCCAAGAGTGTGGCGTGCTGAGTTGTTTGCTAACGACTTTGAGACGGTGGCGGGGGTGACAGGCGAGCAGGTCGTCATTTTCGAATATGCAACCCTCTGGTCGCTGCAGAAAGGAGTCTTCATGCTGAAAGAGGCGTGGCGACGATAGCAAAGCCGTATTGGCGGTTTCGTCCTTCCGAATCGTTGTCATGACTGGGTCCCGGCGGTGCCGATAATCGTAGTTGGTAATGTAGACATCACCACCAATTCTTTTTACAACTCGCGCGACCCTGTGCGTTGGTATCCAGTCAAGTCGCTGAAGGC
The DNA here is from genome assembly GCA_036250225.1 of Cercophora sp. LCS_1. NCBI lineage: Eukaryota > Fungi > Ascomycota > Sordariomycetes > Sordariales > Lasiosphaeriaceae > Cercophora > Cercophora sp. LCS_1. The sequence goes on from JAPZLL010000004.1 coordinate 1,657,945, forward strand.
GATTATCAGACGGTAAAACCCCCCAAAACACTTGCAGCGTGTCTTGCGAACCACTAGCATGGAGCCGGAAGTCGGCCCTTAAGATCTCGCGATTTTTCGTGGAATCCCGCCTGTAAAAGTACCGGAATGCGTATTGCGTCTCGTCGAGGGTTATGGCGCCATGAGTCACTCTGCCTTTCCCATCATAGTGGCAGAGAGAGCTCATGTGGTCGTTGGTGACTGCTTTTCTTTGGGGATACCTGAGCCTTCCTTCCGGCGTATAAAAGTACTGACTAAGACTCTGGCCCTCCTTACTCTTGTCGCATCGAGTGACAAGACGAAAGTTTTCGTCGTAGACAGCATGAGATGTCGGCTTGGTCGAAGTCGGGATCTTATCGAGTAACCCCTCAAAGATGTCCATCACCATACTGCCGTCGTCGTCAACCTTGCGCAAGAAACCCGTCACGAACCGCCTCCGTAGCTGCACCACAACCCGGTTCTTCTGTAGACTACAAACTGCACCCTTTCTGGAAAGCTGCGCGATGTTCACGAGGGCGTGATGGCGGTAAATGAGGGAGGCATAGATGCAGAAGTTGCGTACTCGTCGACAAGCGGCCCAGGCGGACAGCAATGCAGGAAGAGCGACCGCTCGGACGAACCGGCGATTTCGAACCTCGAACCAGAGTTCTCTTTCGACGTTGGAGCTGCCGCCCGAGATGATAGCAACCCATTTCGCAAAGGTGATTGGGAACCGGGAAACGAAGGCTCCGAGATAGGCCAAGTCCCAATGATGGGTGACGTGCGACGATGAAAGACTCACCTTGGAATCGGTTTGTGATGTCGAGTCATGTAGGGGGGCGAGTGGGCCACTCTGGTTGACGAGCTTAGAAATCCTCTCGTAGATCATGAGTGTGAGTTGAAGGTGAAAGTCGCTCACTCGAACGTCATATCCTTGCTTGTCCATCCAGTCTTTGGACTCTGTCTCTACTGTTGCAACTCTTCGCTGGACTCGAGACAGAATCAGCTGACGAATGCCTGAGGGAAGCTCATGCCACCGACTGTCAACATTTACACCCAAGCTGAGGTGTTTTAATAGTCGACTGTTGGCGAGACGCTCGACTAAGGGCAGCGAGGGCATATCCACTTGTGACAACTCAAGGTCGAGGCGCTCAGGAAGCCCGCTTGGGCTGATTAAAGCCTCTATATATGTCGCTTGGTCGTCGCTCAGGGAGAACATTGACCGTGAAATGTGATACAGCACGGCTTGCGCGATTCTGGAAAATGTTAGACGAGCGAGGACCTCTACTGACCCGGGAGACTTACAAGTAAGTGACAGCCGAGTTTTGGGACAACACCCCGAATTCAACGCGATAAGTGTCATTAGTTGCCAGGATAAGCTCAAGGACACCCTCTTCGACCCTGCTGATTGAGTCGAAATCTTGGAATCCTGTATCGACCAGCGCAGCTCGGTTGCAGAGATTCACCCTCATGCGGCCCGATTGCCACATAGTTCGGGCTAATTCGAAGACTCCGGTTGACCAATGAGGCTCTGGAATGTCAAGGGTACCGTTGAGGAGGTGTGTTACTCTCGTAACTTGGGCCAACGTAGGGGGTGCTCCATCAACCTTGGCCCAAACAGGTGGTGATGTAATACCCGGCAGGCTGGTGATCCGAGGCCGTCCTAAGACGATCTTTGGGTCGTCTTCATCCACTCTTGGCCGGAACAAAGGCGTTGCGGGCGTTGCTCCCCCAAACACCCAGATTGTTGTCAGGATAGCCGCCACCACAGCGCTGACACACAACGCGATGGCATCCATGTACACCATTGGCGTTCTTTCGATTGAGGATATATGCAGTACACAGCCGGTGAGATATCCGATGGCGGCCGCAACAATTATCGAGGTGACGTGAGCCTTGAGGTCGAGTGTGAAGCAACGATTGAACTGAGTCTAGGTGAGCAAAGAGACGAAAAGACACTCTGAGGGGCGGTTTTACCTGGAATATGATGATTCCCGAGTACGAGACCGTGTACAGATAGTATAACCGCAACATGGTGACATTGTCAACCAAGATCCACACAAACATCGACGAGACTCCGAAGGCGAAACCCATGCGGCTACAGAGTACGAACAACGCCTTGCGATAAGTGCGGCGTCTGGACCTGCGGGCGTGCTGTTAGCAGACGCAAAGATTGGTTGCCTTGACGGACCGAACTTGCATTTCCCAGCTCTTCGTGACAGCAAGAGCTTCGGCGCAACCGGACAGCCTCTCAGTCGACATTTCGTAAGACGAGTGCCAGTAATCTTGAAGGGTAACATCCAAGACCATGATAACGGTGCAAAAGTACAGAATGGCGAAACATATAGAGTATCGAGACGTGTAGTGTGAAAATATGTCGATTTGGGATGCAACGGCGGCCATGGTGATGCTGACCCACCGGTCCATGAGACAAATCAAAAAGAGCCCGACGTTTTGGGTAACCTGCATGTGTTAGAATAGTTGTTCATACACAAGATTTCGCGAGTGTACATCATGCCCTGAATAGCGGAAGAGCACGAAAGTGCTGTGCTCCTTCAGACCCTGAGTTGTCTGCTGTTGTGTTTTTGTGGCTTGACTCAACTGAGCAAACCACGACGCTGAAAATAGTGCTGAGTATTCCTTCGTGCCGTCCCCCTTGCGGAGGAGCCAGTCTATGTATGGAAGCCCTCTTACCACTCGCCGTACAAGAGGATCCGGCGATAGTACAGGTGCCGTGACGCCAAAAACATTTTGCTGATACGAAGAGACATTTTGTCGGAACGCTTCGATGGCAAGTTCTTTCGGGCTCCCTGGACACTCTGTACGGTCGATCATGATTGATGACTCGCTAGTATCATCCGGGCGCCGTTTTTCTTCCGTCCTCGATGCATACCAGTCAAGAACGTCTCGTTCAGAAAACTTCGGGATGTTCTCGGTCCAGCTCATCCATTCGTGGCAAAGCCGTCGGTATTGAAACAGCAGGAGACCAAGGAACATGTATCCCGTAGACAGATAGATCGCTAGGTCGTATCCGTTGATGAGGCTTGATATGGCCGGGGAGACGAACAAGAGTGGGATCGATCTCCAAAGAACCGTTCGTCCAGAGGTCAGAGGGCTTCCTCGTTGGTGCATTGTCGCTAGCACACCTTGGCACGTCAGCTTCCGTACGCCTTTGGACTGAGGCCCTTACCAAGGAGATTTAAGTAGGTGGATATAAGCATGAGATATGCAAGAAATGTGAGAGCACAGAGTAGGGTTGTTTTGAGGAAGAAGACGAGGGTCCCGGTAAAACCAGCAAGAAGAGTAAGAATGAATCCGCCAGAGAGTCTCTGGACATGGAAGTGGGTCATATTCCCGTATGCGTACTGATTCGTCAGCTGTGTATCAGGAGTCCGGAAACTGACGCACCTACGTGTGCCAAATAGTAGTTCCCAACGCTTCCAACCCAGCCGGTAATACCTGCCGAAAGCAGGAGCGAAATCAACAAAGCGTAGCAAGCTGCAACGAGATATCCGTCGCCCATGTAAGCAGTCATAAACAGGCCTCGGCCGACAAAGGTCAGGAGAACAATGTCCAGCATCGCCGGGAGACAGAATACGGAAAGTGAGCCGAACTCGCTCGCCTTCTGTCCAAAACCCGAAGCTTTTGAAGAATGCTCCCCCCCTGGGTTACTGGGATCCGACTTCGCGAACATGGACATGATCTTCCCTTCTTTGTCACTCCGCACCGGTGTGGGGGGATGCTTCGTCAGGAAGTCATTGTGCCTTTGGAAAAGAATGTCCCCCAAAGTCCTCGGAACAATCCCAAAGTACAACTCGCACTGGGAACCGAGGACCCATAGCTCTGCAAAAACAGCCGCTTGATCGGGTTGTGAAAACACGGGGCAGTGATCCGTAGCTTCTAAGTAAACATCTTCCAGGGCAGCCTTCCGAAGAGCGCAGAAGAAAATGGTAGCAACAAGATCGGCGTTGATGTCTACCACTCCGCATTCATGCCAAGTTCCCAGGGGGTCGTATGCGTGAAGAATGGCATTGCTGAGCGTGTTGAGGGCTTCATCTTCACCCTGGAAGAGCGCGTTGCCTACCAGCATATCGATGCGCTCGTGTAGACGTATCATATTCTGGAGTGACGGCAGAGATCTTGCGCCCCTCTTTGCAAAGTATTGGAGGCGAGCGTCGAGCAGTTGGCACATGGAGATGGTCCCATCAAGATATCCGTGACTATGCGCCTCGTCCCATGATTGGGAGGAGACGTCGTCGATGAGAACCTTGGTGCAATATTCCTCAATTGGGGCCCTGAAAAAATGACAGAGGCCTGCAACTTGGATCTGCTGCAAAAGGGAGAGGGCTTCCGAGGGCGTTGCACGGTCAATGGCGGCTTGAATGCTGTTCGGCAGCGACGCAGCCGTGGAGTTGGAAGACTTGTTGACCAGCCGCAGCTCTTCTTCATATCGGTGAGCCCGAGAGACCCCATGGTGTGCGAGCCACACGTGCAGAAGTGTAGCCGCGTCACATGGGCTACGGCGGGAGAGAAATATGTTGACGACGTTCAGATCTGCGTCATCCGAACTCGCTGAAACCCCCCAAAACTCTGTAGAGCTATCAGGAACGACAAAACCGGAAGCCAATCCCTTGTATACAACAATACTCCGCGCAGCCAGCCCTTCGACGAGGAGGCGGATGAGATAGAACTGGGCGGATACTTGCTGCAAGTCCCTGAAGTGACCGATCAACTCGTCGATCTCCACAACATCGAGAGGCTGCAGCATTTTGAGATCGCGGAGATGCACCTGGATTGCCAAAACCTTGTGATAATGCGCTGCGGAAGCCGTTACAGTAAGCGGCATACATCCAAGAGGCGATATCGGCACGCCGCTGGGCGACATCTCCCAAAAGTCGACACGCGGGGGAGCAAGGGCGACATAATCGAGAGCAGGGGTTGTTGACAACGTGAAGGTCGAGACAGGACGGGACCAAAGCTCTGAGCAGGAGTTGGCCAATAAATCGCCGATTTCAGGGATGATTGGTTGGAGCTCATCGATTGCCAGCCGAGCAATTTGATAACCGGTGTCTTCTTCGCTGTTGAGGTGCACCTTCCGTTTTTGTTGCAGCCAGACTGCTTGCAGCTGACAAATCTCCTCCTTCCTCAGGAACGCGAAGGCGCTCAAACTTCTCGCGCTTTCGAGCTCGGGCAAGCCGACAAAACCCGACGTTGGACCATGCTCAAGAATGGCGTCAAAATGCTTTGCGACCTTGAAGCCCCGACAGACGACGGCCGCTGATGGCCGGTCATCCCACAAGTCGTGGAAGCCGACGAAAAACCCAGGCCTTTCTTCCCGCTCGCTGCCGCACCTCGTCATTACCTTACGAAGCTTGTCCGATCGAAAGTAGTCACTTCTCTCGCCGTCCCGCAGGATGCAAGCGTTTCCGATGATGATCCCACAAAGGTCTTGGAAGTCGAGGTCCTCGAGAAAGCTCAAGTCGTCAGATGCACAATATACAGCTGTTGGTATATCTCGCGTTGCGAGCTCGGAAACAAGATCGACAATCAAAGACACCGCCTCCCCCTCGTTGTCCCCTAGACCTCGAACGATCCGAACCACAGCGCCGGCGATAGAGTTGTCTCTTTGAACAAGGTTTGAGATAAGATTCGACCAGACTGGTATCGTTGAGCGGCTGAGCGTCACCGTGTCGATCATCCCAAAAATGGGGCGACTGCCGGATGGTCGGGTGAGAAGAGGCGGATAGCTTGATGCTGGTTCCGCAAATGATGGCAAGGTAACGACCAACGCTGGACCTTCACCATCTGGGAGGCATGCGCCGACAGAGAGCCCACCCAGGACACGGAAAGACTTGATGCCGGACAATGGTGTCAAGGCAGGCCCTCTGCGCCTCGAAGATTTCGATTCTCCCAAACGCTGCAGACGTTCCGATCCTACCGCCCCGGCTAGGGCTCCATCGGAGAATCTTGCCCAGTCTTCAACATTTGTCTGATAGTGGTTCGCATTGGGTGTCTCACCTTTTCCTCAAGAGTGAAACTATCCTGATGCTAACCCACGCGATTGCCGGCGCAAGGATGCAGACTGCGGACAATATCAACGTCAAGCGTTGCAAGGGCGTTTCAAGTCTCTCATCATGCGTCAGGAGGCGGTTACAATACACTTGTCGGCCTGTTCGGTTTGTGTTGCAGGCGGCGATCACAGGATCACCTGACAGAGATAAGGGTTGGAAGAAGGACGCCATGTCTTCTCGCGCAACGGAGCTAGACAACTGCTTCCTGCACTCCAGATTCTGCAAGGGAGGAGAGAAAGATTAGACATTACGCGTTCAGAGTCGCCCTCAAAGAAGATATCAACAAGGTACGACCACCGAAAGTATACAGTTTGGGGTCGACGACACTCGAAAAGCAGAAATGTCCTCGAACTCGACGGCCCGTTCAAATGCTGGGCTCGCTAAGGTGTATCAAAGAATGTGGAAATTCCCCGCCTCCTCGAAACTTACACATCAACGCGCAACAGACCTCCAGTCCAGGAACTGTGGCGCGCAAGGCGTCCAACCCGCAGGGAGCTTCGGCCGGATACGAATCGAAAGGACCAGCAGAATCTTGATGCAGCAGCGCTTTAGCCCGTGATCACCGAAATTGCGCCGTCTGAGACCTCAATATCTCCGATTGGTGTCCGGCCATCTCCTTGAAAGGGCGTTTCAATGTTCTGCACGAGCACGCTGAATAGGACAGTCCCCATCAAACGGGTGGGCGCTCGGCCAACCGATCGCGAACGCTCGTCTATAAGCCTATGAGGATGCATTAGTTCAATATCCTACACTCCATGCCTGAGACATGGGGCTGCGAGGACACGACCACGGTAACATTTCCACGTGGATACCGTCGTGGAAACAGATCACCTGTTGGATATCTTCACCCGCCCTGACACCACGAAAGCCCCGATGGTGACACAGTGCCACGATGCGCGTCATTTTGGGGCGTGAGCTGTGGCACAGACCTTGAGGACTCGAATTACGGAACATCAAAGGTTCTAAGAAGTCGGGAAACACCTTCGTCGTGCTGACTGTCAAGCTAGAAACAGGATCAACCAAGAATCACCAGACACTCCCCCCACACCACAGTTCAGGGCTGAACAGCTTGTGCACGATGTCAGACGTGGAACTTGGGATTTCGTTCTGACCTTGGGGCTCCATCTCCATGTGCCTCGAGCCCCGGCAAGCGGTTACACGGCATTGAGCGCCTCTGCGTGCAGCGCCTGGGACCGTTTTGGCTGGCTTCCAAGCCCTCCCGCATCCGAATCACCCTGCGATTGCCGAGGTCTTTAATTACGGTTCGCGTCTTTCTTTTCGGACCTTCTTCGGTGTTGTCAGAAGATCTCCTGAGGTCGTATGACCGGAGACTGTTGGAGCGTTCCGATGCCCTGCAAAACAATCTACGACCTCATGACTGACGGTATTTTACTTGCCCTGAATGCAAAGCAAAGTTCAAGCACAACAGCTTGCTCAGGTACGTGGGAATATTTTCTAGGTACATCAGGGCGGGGGCTTCGCGTCAAGCCACCATGCAGGGTCGGGAATCACTCCACGTTTTCCCAACGCTGGGCATGGAGCCTGATCTGCAACTCCCGATTTGCAGGCTTTACTCCACTATTCCCAAAGCCATGGTCTCCTCGGAGACCCCTGGTTGCCGTTGGGCAGGGCCTCAGGCAACTACAAACCCCACATCACGCCCTCGTATGGACGCATTCACCACGGCGCTATTCGATGTAGCGACAAGACATCCTGGGCCAGACCCCCTGGATGAGAGACTAGTGGTTCCATTTCGCGGTGTCTTGGCTAATGCTGGTGGGAGAGCGAGCTGTACCCGCCGAGCCCTTTCAATGGTAGTTTTGGCTGTGATGCCATCGGGTATAGCGTCATGTCACGCCTCTGAGACTGTAGCCCGTGTGTTGGTACGATTGAAATGGCGACACGGCGGTGTTGGGTTTTCATCGGTACTGCCGAGTCTACAGACCGCGGAGGCAGGCGATCAGTACAAACGGCCCGACGCGAGCTGAGGCGACACGCCAAAGATAGAAACTTGCGATATGGAATGCCCGCAATCAATCCTCAACCCTTTGCAGAGCTTTGCAAGCTCTTATACGTCCCGGCCCACAGCAGGCAGTGGACGGAGTCTAGAAGGCTACCCCTAGACATCGATACGGACTGCTGTCAGCATGGCTACCGATTACCAGCAAGATGTCTTAGACTTCTATGAGTATGATACCAGCTCACCTATCCCATCATACTCTGCTTCTCCGGTCTCTCTCCCGACAACATCTCCCCCGACAAGCCCTGAGCTCTCCGACGATGGGTTTGACGTCGAGCCTCTACCAGTACCCGTTGGCGAGATCAATCACGCGGTCGATCCCTCCGAGTCTCCGCGATATCCATGTGTGGCAGCTGCCAGCTTCATACTGGTCATCGGTGGGCTTGGATACATTGGATCACACACCGTTTTGGAGCTCCTTCGAGCGGGGTACAATGGTAGGCTGTCTCCATGACCGATCCCAAGAACATGGACTAACGGCACAAGTCATTGTGGTCGACAACCTGGTTAACAGCTTCGAGACGATTCTTTCCAATATCACCGCTCTCGCCGCCCAGCATTGCAAATCGAGGTCGATTCCCGTTCCTCTCATACATTTCCATCGCCTCGACTACCGCAGCCGCGCCATGTCTCATCTCCTTGAGTCCTACTCTGATCTTGTCATGACGATCTCCTCCGACGGTGCCCAGCACATGACGTATCGTAGCCGAATCTCAGGCGTCATCCACTTTGCCGCTTATAAATCCGTCCTCGACAGCATCAAGCGTCCGCTCTCCTATTACCAAAATAACGTTTGTGGCCTCGTTTCTCTACTTCAACGTCTCGACCACCACGGCATCCACAATTTAATTTTCTCCTCCTCCGCGACTGTCTACGGATCCAGAGCCAACGCTGGTGTCCCGCTTCGCGAAGATGACCTCCTCCACTACCCTGTCCCGTCGACATCGGACCCCAAAATCACACTCCAACCGACTGTCCCCGGCCTCACATGTCCCTACGCCCGTACCAAGTACTTTTCCGAGGCCATACTTGCTGACGCAGCCATTTCAAACCCTGCCTGGCGAATCGTCGCTCTACGGTACTTCAATCCTGTCGGATGCGATCCCTCTGGTCTACTGGGCGAGAACCCTCGTGGTGAAGCAGCAAACCTCTTCCCTGTGATCGCGCAGGTTCTCACCGGTGCCCGCTCAAGCTTGGACATTTTCGGCTCGGACTGGGACACCCGCGATGGGACGGCAATCCGAGATTTCATCCACGTTCTTGACGTAGCACGGGGTCATATCGCGGCGCTCGACTGGAATGCAAACAAGGGAGGCGGTTTCAGGGCATTTAACCTGGGCAGCGGAAATGGGACAACGGTGCTTGAGGCCGTCAAGAGCTTGGAAGAGGCCGCGGGCAAGCGGATTCCTGTGCGGTGGACTGAGCGGAGAGATGGGGATGTGGGAGTCTGTGTGGCTAGCACGGATAGGGCAGGGCGGGAGTTGGGATGGGCGCCAAAGGAGACTGTGGAAAGGTGCGCAAGGGATCTGTGGAACTTTGTGAGGAGAGCGGTGAGATAGGATGACAGGGGCGTTTGTTTTGGTGCTATTCAGGGGTAGATGGGTTAGGGTTCTGGTTGGAAAAAAAAAATGAATCTATCTAATAATCAAAACATCTATTAACCTATTAGTCGATTTGTCTGGAACGCTGCAGGTTTTGCAGAGCCTCCCTTCGTTAAGACGTTCGAGCGTTGATCCGGCGTCCAAACCAAGACGACTTGGCCAGGTTTGGGAAACACACGCGACTCGACCTTCGAGTGTCGAGGCAGGCCGTTGCGAGGCGACTGCTAGCAATGCGACCAAGCCAAGGTTGGATTGAGCGCTTGCAAACGTGATCGGCTTCGAGGGATGGCAGTGTCACGCAGCAGCAGGTCCATAAAATGCCCGGCCTGCCTGTATGTACACAGGCACAGCAGATATACGAGGCCAGGCGGGGCCACAGGAACCATTGATGCTGTGCCACTAACCAGCCCCGTGATTTATTTTCGGGGCGGGACCGCAGACACGACTTGAGCAGAGAGGATGCACCGGACGAAGTATACAGTCTGCACTGATGCCTTTGTTTTGCATATGGAGCCTTAACATCTTCCTGCATCGTCTCTTTGGTGATAAACTGGACCCTGTCCAACATTGCTATCGTACAACATCAGGCTCCGAGGGTTTCCTTTCCGGCCTTGTCCGCATACCGCACGTATTCCTGCCAGTTCGGGCAAAACTCTGTGTAGCCTGGCACGGCGGTGGCAAAGTGACCTGCAAGCCCGGCCGTGACTACCTTGTCCACGAATTTCAGCTGCTGTTCCACGCACATGGCGCTATGACCGATTGCCACGGACCGTCGTCGGAGGTCCTCCGGGAGCTTTGCGAGGTTGGCCTCAACGTAGCTCGAGTCCCACTCTCCAACCTCGTTCTCGAACACGACGATGTAGTCGGCTGACTCATAATGGCTTGGGTGAGCAAAGACCCCGGGGTTGTAGATGACAGTTGGGGGACTTCCGGCGCATGAACGTCCCTGCTGGAAGGTCAACCTCGTAAAGTTTGCGATCATCGCCATCAACTCGACATGCTGACTTTTGAAAGGAGCTTCGTCGAAGAAAATCCCATCGATTCGTATTGCGATAGCGGTAGAATGGCAGATGAGAGGCTTCGGTTGCTCCGGAAAGGTCGAAGAGCGGCAATATCGGTCCGTCCAAGTATGGTATTGGCGAATGTCGCCTTCTAGATCAGCGAGCGGCCTGTTTCCATAATCACAGAACACATAGCCCAGGATCTTGACATTAGGGGCCGCAGAGAGTGCCGTCAAAGCAGCAATGTAGTTATTGTCTGGCGTTGGGGTACGGCCAGGCCCGTTGTTAGGGTTGACGACGACGAGAAACCCCGATTTGCTTGTCGCTATCATTGACAAGAGCGGCTCCCAGGCCTTCGGGCTAGGGTAGATGTAGAGTGGGAGGAGGATAAAAGGGGCCTCGCCGTGTGAACTGCCAGGGAACATCTTCTAATGATGGCGTGGATGCGTTGACTGCGACTGTCGACTCTGGAGCTTACGGAAGGGTCGGCTTTTGTTGCATCTAGGGATAGACACTCTGTGAAAATGGCAACCACCTCATCTGTCCTGTAGTCATGGGCTGCTCAAGAAAACACATTGGTTTTCACTGACGAACCATCGCAGTACTGTGCCCAGCCGTCGAGAGTCAACGTCTTCATAATTGTGCTGAAGCTCGAAGATCCCCGTGACGTGCAAGCATCATCCGATTGGGCCTTGGAGACGCTGGGGGCGTCGGGAGGATATTCAATGTGGAAAACCGGCTTGTTGGCTTTAATGAAGGGCCGTGTCGCGCCGCAGACATCGTACTCGGCGCATTGCTCGTTGACGGCAAACTGGACGAGGGATATGACGTCTGGGATGATGTCGGGGGCATTCTTGAGGCCGACAGCAATCTTGCGCTCGCTAGCTCGGTCGACGATAAAGTCAATCAGCTCGACGGAGTCATCTGATGTCAATGACAACCCGTTGTTGTTCTGATAGCCATCAACGTTATCTGGGTCGATGGCGTCACATCCCATCTGGCTTGCGGTTTCGACCCTTGCCGCTATGATCTCCCGGATCGAGGGGCTGCTGATGTTCACCCAACGCTCCCCGGGCCAACCCTTGAGATCAGCCCCCAAATCGGAGGACTGGAACTTGTAAGCATCTGGCCTGTCGGGTTCGTATGAGCCGGCGCTGAAGTAGCAGATGACTTTCTTCCCCAACTTGTGTAGATTCTCGATGACGGTGGAATTCTGATGCAAAAACATGTCGATGTCGAAGACCTCGGCATCTGGTTCCACTCGGGGGTTGTTATCGTCGATGTCGAGGACTTGGCTGAGAACAATTTGCCATGACGCTCCGACTGCTGGCTGCCATACTGCAGTGGGCGTCGGTGGGCGCGGTCGCGGGGTTGTGGCCGGAGCCGCCCCGTGGTGCTTCAAACTAAGGCCCAGCCCTAAGCCAAGCGCCAGGCTGAGAACAAGAAGCGTGCTTGCAATTGCCCAGACGAGCAACCGTGAGGGGCGACGTTTCCGCTGGTTGTCTTGGGGTTTCTGGACAACGGCATCCATGTCTCCATCTTCCATCGAGCGTCTCATTGTAAAGGTGTGCTGAGAGGGCAAACTACCCGCACGACTGAACGCAATCGCTGGCACTGGTCGGGGTGGTCTTCGGGGAGCGCTTCGGGTGGTGGGAAGAACGATCGGCGTGACGTCTCGCTGGGTTGGTGGGGAACTCGGATCAGCGTGGGGCTGTTGTGACGCCGACTGGGAACGACGGGAGGGGCAAGCGGGCGCGTCTGGTCGTTGTTCGGTGAACACGATGGTTGCAACTCCCACCGGGAGTAGCTTGGGGAATTGGATGCTCGAAGGGTGGGAGGTCACCCAGTTTCGACGCGACGCAGGGACGGAGTTGTGCAGCAGACAAACGAGGCATTGGGTGATGGAAAGGAAGGACTTCGGAGGGTCGGTCCTTCTTGCGCGTCGCCAGCGGCTGAAGTGCCACTGCAGCAGCTTGGAGAAACACGTTCTCGTCCGAGCGGTAAAACGGCAACCACGGCTCGTGCTTTGACGCAATTTTTAATTTGCGATACCGGACAATTGCGCACGACGGATTTTGCCGCGATCTCTCACCCTCCCTGTCCTTCTGCTTGGGATCCGGACCTCGTCGCTGCGTCGATCTCTGCACGTCGCCCTGCACAGTCCCGCCTCAAGGACAAGGAATCCATGGCCACGTCGAATCCCGAATCGGACCTTCCCAACCCACCAGGGCACCGGTAGAAGCGTGACCATGTTTGCTCGGCAACCCTCAAGTTTGCATCAAGAATCCAACCAGCTTTCAGCATGTTCGCTAGTTCCATCAAGGTGATGTTGTGTGTCCAACGACGCTTCAATAGTGGCAACTTCTGTGGACCACCAAGCGCGTTTGTTGACGCTGCGGGCGCTCTCCGGCGGCCCCTCAGAACCACCAGCAGCCCGCTCCCACCTTGTCTCAGGATGGGCATCCACCGTCCCAACTGAGCCGGGTGCTATCAGGATGTTGTTCGCTACAAGTGCCAATACGAGATGTCTGCGTCCTCCCTCTCGAATATCGGCTGCCATGTGGACACTGCGGTCGATCTCTCACAGCTGGCGCTGTACGACTGGCATTCTTGATGTCTGCCAGTCAGAGACGCATAGCGTGCTGTCACACTGTTATCTTCTCACCGAGGAGTTGGTGCTGCATCGCGTTGGTCGACAGGGAGACGGGCGCGCCACGGTTTCTAGTCCCTTCGTTGTTTGCGTCTCATCTTTCCATTGAATCCGATCTCTGTTCATCAACATCACCACAACCGAAGTAGCCCGTCAGTATGCTATTACCAAACCTTACAATGGCGCCTTGGCTTCTACTCCTCTGGGCGGGTCAGATTCATGCTGCCGTGTCGATAGCGAACACCATCCTCATCCTCGCTCGTGATGGAGCCTCGGCCGACGCGGCAACATCGGGACTTCAGGGCTACGGCATCCCTTACCAGATTGTTCTTGTGCCCCAAGGCGGTACTACTCTCCCTACGCTAAACTCAGGCGACAGCGGGAACTTTGGAGGCATCGTTGTGCTGAGTGAAGTTGCCTACCTGTATTCAGCAGGCTGGGCAAGTGCTTTGACTGCTGCGCAGTGGGAGAGTCTTTATGAATACCAGACGTTGTTCGGCATCCGGATGGTTCGGCTTGACTCGTTCCCTAGCACCAACTTAGGTACAGCTTGCTACCCCACGACAACTTATCGTTGACCAATACTCACCGTCGACAGGTGTGACGACTGCCAGCGCAAGCGGAGGGTGCTGCAACACGGGAGTCGAACAGCTTGTCAGCATCAGCGACACTTCGGCGTTCCCGACGGCCAACATCAAGACGTAGGCCAATCACATCGATGTTGCCAATATTTGGAAGGCATGACTGATCTTGCTTGGAATCAGAGGTGCTGGTGTCAGTACGCAAGGACTTTGGCACTACCCAGCCGTCATCACCAACTCCACCATCGCTAAAGCGATTGCCTCCTTCGGCCCTGACTCCTTGGGCACGGTAGCGGGAACGACAGTCGCTGCTATTATCAACAACTTCAATGGCAGGCAGCAGATGGTATGGTTCATGGGCTGGGCCACCGATTGGTCCCAGTCGTGCAATTTCTTGCAGCATGCTTACATCCACTGGATGACCCGAGGATTGTGTGAGTACTCTGGGATCCATGGAAAACGTTCTGTGCTGACAGTTATGGCCAAGTTGTGGGCAAGCGTAAGATCCATCTCAGCACACAGGTCGATGACATGCACCTTGAAACGGCCATGTACTTTCCCCAGGGCACATCGTTCCGTGTCCGCACCAGCGACTTGGAAACACACAAGGCCTGGCAATCCGATATCAACGGCAGACTACCTTCTGGGTCTAACTATTTTATCGAAATTGGTCACAACGGAAACGGCGATATCGAGGAGGCTACAGAAACGGCCTCGAGTGCCGCGGTCTGCAATCCTAACTATGGCGTCGAGTACGAGTCTCCTCCAGATACCCCACTGGAGTTCATGAAGCCTCTTGGAACAGGCACGGACCTGTGGCCAGCGGAGTTCACCAACTACACGTGGAGTCTCACATGTGCGAAACGAGATCCGATAGCTACGTGGTTCACAAACAACCCGAACACGTTCGCTGCAGTCTCACACACCTTTACTCATGAGGAGCTCAACAACGCCACATATTATGATGCTGCCCGTGAGATCTACTTCAACATTGCTTGGCTGAAGCAAATTGGCCTGTGGAACAGTTCAAGATTCTCTCCAGGTGGCTTGATCCCTCCGGCCATCACGGGGCTTCACAACGGAGATGCGATCAGGGCTTGGATGGACAACGGCATCAAAATTGTCGTGGGCGACAACACACGGCCAACGCTCAGGAACCAGGTAAGTTGAGCTGCATTTGTCTCGGGTGCCGCCTGTCAGCAATGCCTGACAGTTACCAGGAAAACTCGTTCTGGCCTCTCATCACCACGGCTGAGCAGAATGGCCGCGCAGGCCTCGTCATAGTTCCACGATGGGCAACCACAATCTACTACAACTGTGCCTTCAAGAACTGCACGCTCCTTGAGTGGATCAACACCTCGGCAGGGAGCGGCAACTTTGCGAATCTCCTGGACAATGCCCGCTCCGTTAACACTCGGTATCTGCTTGGACTACGACCTGATCCCTTCATGTTCCATCAAGCAAACATGCGGTACGGGGATGTTGACCAAACTACAGTCGGGTCACAGTCGGGACCGCTGTCCCTGCTACAAATATGGGTGGAGACCATCACGCAGGAGATGACAAGACTGTGGGCTTCTTGTCTTTGTCGGATGATGGTGTGCTGACCTGATTTCGTAGCACGAACTGGCCCATTTCATCCTTGAAACACGACGATATCGGCGCTCTTTTCCTGAACCGGATGGAGCTCGAGTGAGTGGACCTTCCATCACACACCTTTCATTCTTGAAACGAAGACTGATGGCTTTGGGACCAAGTGGTTGCAATCCCAACCTGAGATACAACTATGCGGACGACGGGAGATCTATTGTAAGTGTCACTGTCACTGCAAACGGGAACAGTTGCGGGACCGCCATTCCTGTCACTGTGCCATCTTCGGTAACTTCATCCGGGACGATAAGGCAAGATCGTGTAGGCTTGGAGCCGGCCATCTATTTGGTGACCTTGTCAGGATCAGCAGTGACATTGGTGTTATCGGAAAGCGTCTCAGTTTGAGGGTTGTGGGCAGACAAAAGAACGGACTAGTGCCTCACTATGCGGAGAGAATTGATCAGACCTACGAACTCTGAACAACCTATTTTGATCAATGCTCCACGGCGGCAAATTGAGTTGAAGGGCACATTCGTTGGGAGGTGTGAGCCAGCATTGTCCCGCTATTCGGTGCCGTCAGCCCAAGCCCTAGCATCTGGGTTCTTGACACCGCCCCACCCGCCTTGATGCGGACCAATACAGCCGCTGGTGCAGAACTTCACATCTGGGCTTGCCATGAAACTCGCCCGCCTTGAAGCGCGGCCCACGCAAGGCCGGCCAGTTTTTAGACCGGCCTTCTTGGCATTATTACTCCCTGTACCAAGCAGCTGAAGGAACCATTTGATGGCAGCCGCAACACGCGTCCATGCGGGGAGGGCGCTGTTCAAAGCCTGTCACATTTGGGGTGCAGTGCAGACGCCACATGCAAGTCTCGCCGCAGCGTTGGGGGCTGAAAGCCAGCTCATGTCCTTGCTTCTCGCAAAACCTTGGCTTCTGATCGAATATATCTGGAAATCAACTCGACACACTGTTCTCTTCGTCATTCTTTCTCCTACGGCGCATCGATCACACATTGATCTCGCATCAAATCCTCCTCGCAATCCAAAATGGTCGGCGTGCCACGTTCAGGCGGCTGCCACACCTGCCGCCGCAGGAAGGTCCGGGTAGGTTTGCCACCCAAGAAACAGCCATGGATATCCAGACTGATCACACCACCTACACCAGTGCGGTAAGGAAACTCCCATGTGCCAGCGCTGTCTTCACGACGGAAAGGATTGTGAAGGCTACGAGCGGTGGGCAACCTTTGTCAATCGAACAAGCTCGGGACTGCAGAAGCGGAAGCGACTCGAGGAAGCCATCATCCCTCCCAAGGATGAAGTTGGACCTGCAACCGCCCCCGAACCAGCATCATCATCCGGGACGCTCGTTGGGATTTCATCGCCACAACTCCTGGCGCCGACATGTATGCTGCACCCATCCAATCCAGACTCCGGGCTGCTTGCAAAATATCTCGAGTGGTACCTCCCGAAGCTTTCTGCACGCGGCGCGGAGGGCTATTTCTCCATCATCGTCTGCGAGCTCCCCAAGCCGCTGCCAGTGCTTCGCGCTGCGATGCGTGCCCTAGCGGCTAGTTGCATGGGTCTCTGGGAGGGGGACGAAGCCTTGAAAGCGGTGAGCCTCGAGTCGTATACCGAGGCGGTAAACCTCCTCAGCCAGTCGCTGCGGTCGCCGGAGCCGACAAGCTACGAGCAGCTTATGGCTGTTTCGGGGCTCATGATGAACTATGAGATCTACCGGACGACGGGCAGCTCCGCTGGGGCGTGGGAGAGTCACCTCCGTGGTTTGATGGGCATGGTGATGAAACGGGGGCCAGAGGGGCACACCTCGCTGTTGGAGACGACGCTTCTCATGGATATCAAGTTTAGCAGTGTAAGTGGATTTTCGGCCGGTAGCGAATGCGACTTCCAGTTAACAGGTGCGTAGATGGTTCTCTCCGTGCATTTGACGGAGCCATCGCCCTTTGGCAGCGACGAATGGCGGACCGACTTTGTGGAACCCACCTCCAAGCGCCAGGTTCGAATGCGCAACTTGGATCTGATCTTTTCCCTCGTTGCTCTCTACAACGAAGAGGAAGAGGCCGTCGAAGCAGGTCAGCTGGATGAGGCCAAACTTCGCAGGTTACTGTCGAAGCTTGATGGTATCGTCTCGCAGCTGCATGAGACTCAGCTGATGTTGCCACGGTTCCGGCCGACCGGTGCACCCGGTGGCTCGGCAACGGAGCGTCCGTTCTGGGATACCTTCTCCGCCTCGACCGTGTCCAGCGGTATCACGGCCATGATCGACGCCTCAGCCTGCGCCCAGGACATGCTCGCTCGGCTCAGGGCCATGCTTGCGGATGGCAACGACGAAAGCTTGGCAGAGTCGGTGGCGCCTTTCATCGTCTCCCAGGGACCGGATTGGCACCAAGAGCTCAGTCAGCGCGTTGCTGATGCTGTCGAGTATATGATCAACGATTGTGGAGTTCCTGGTCTAGGAAGTAGTCTGTTTCCTTGCCGGATGATGCTGAACATCTTGCCGCGCAGCGACCCGACGTACCGTCGGATTGGTCGTTTGTATGCGCGAAGCATCATGAAGCGGAAGATGCGACATGCCGGAAATCTCAGTGAGCTGCTCGAAGGGCTGGATATTAATGACGAGACGGAGCAGTCTGGTATTCCTGATTGCAGCTGTGGGGAGGATTGTGCTGTTGTTACCAGACGGATGGGACGGGCGAGGTGGTGTGGGTGTCCTTGGGCTAAGAAGCCGTCCAAGTGACGTCATTTTTTTTCCTCTTGTGTGTGTGTCTGTGTGTTGAAATTTTGATGGTGACAACCGGCAAGGTGTTGGGCTTGTTGCGTGTAGTTGGGTAAAGGTCAGATGATAGGAATTCAACAAAAGTCACAGGCTCGCCAGTGCAACTTTGCTGAGTCCCCAGTGCAACATATCCCAACGGTCTCACCCGGGTCTACTTTCAAGGTTTTAGTTTCGAACTCGGCGGGTCTTGGCTTGGGATAGCGGGCGAGGAAGGCGACATTACTTTCGACAATTCGGGAAAAAAAAGAAAGAAAAAAGCAAATCAAGCCCTCCTATCTATAACTAGCAGGAAAATTAAATGTCAATCCCAGTATGCGTGTCTTCATTTTCATTTCGTCAGCGATGCCCGCAGTGGTGACATGTGAGGGGGATGGGAGGAAGGAGCGGGGACCACTTGGTTGGGAAGGAACCATCAGCATGGAAAAGAGGGCAGGCACACTCGAGGGTTGCCGTGACTTTTTCGTGGGCGCAAATTTCTCACCCCAATCACATCGTCCAAGGTTTCCCTAGGCTGGGCAACCCCGAAATTCATTCGAAGGATGCAAAAGCTATGCGTTTCCCATGCATGCCACATTTATGTGGGTGCTTGGCAGCTAGCCAGATGCAATTCTGCCTACCGCGACCTGCATCGGCACTGCATCCCCTGCACCCCGCCCGCTGCAGTGGAGGGGCATCAGGCACATCGCCCCAACAACGCTCAGGGAACACCCGCAGCGATGAAATCATATATAAACACTATCTCTTGCTGTCAGCCATGCATCTAGGTATGCTCCCTTTATCATTTCCAGTTGACCACAAGTTGAGTACGCTATTCGTCCACCATGCCTTTCCAACCACCGCCCTCGAGGACCAAAGCTGCTCTGGACTCGGAGAAAGAGAGCTCATCCTCAGCCGATAACATCTGCGTCGTCCAGGAACGCCCGCATATGACATGGCGCTCGTACGTATGGGATACACTCGACAAGTCCAAGGCCGAGCGGCACTTCCTGTTCAAGCTGGACATTGTGGTCACTCCGCTCTCTGCTCTCGCTGCCTTCATCACGGCGCTGGACCAAATCAATATCCACAGCGCCTTTGTGTCGGGCATGCGGGAGGATCTTGGGCTGTATGGGAAGGAACTCAACTACATGATGACAGCTTGGACAGTTGGATATATTGTTGGGCAAATTCCCAGGTACGATCACCCATTTTCGTCCCCTCCGTCCGATCTTTTAGGTAACATGTCGCTGGATTCTTTAGCAACGTCGTCTTGACCCGAATTCGGCCGTCGATCTGGCTTCCAGCCTGCCAGGTAAGCTCCAATCTTCTAACCCTTTTCCCAGAAACTGTGCTTACATTGTGCAGCTCATCTGGTCCGTCCTCACGTTTCTGCTGGCCAAAGCACACACCCCTGTCCACTTTTACGTCCTCCGCTTCCTCATCGGGCTCTTTGAGAGCAGCTGCCACCCAGGGATTCTGTACCTCCTGGGATCGTGGTACAGGAGCGATGAGCTTGGAAAGCGCGCGGCTGTGCACCAAGCAGCTGGCTTCATCGGACAGATGTCATCGGGTTACCTCATGGCTGCCGTTCACAGCAGTACCGGCCCTGAGGGGAGAGCCGGTCTCAAGTCTTGGCAGTGGCTCTTCATCGTTGACGGCATCATCTCGCTGCCCGTTGCACTTGCTGGTTTCGCCCTACTGCCCGACACTCCAGACCGCACACGCGTCTTTTACCTTTCCACTGATGAGTTAGCCATGGCCCAGCGGCGCATGGAGCTGGAAGGCCGCACCACCGCCCGCGCGCCTTGGACACTTGCCAAGGCAAAACGCATCGTCAGGTCGTGGCACCTCTGGCTGCCGACGGCAATAATGGTGCTGTTTTACAATGGCGCCGCTGGTGCGATGCAGCCCACCTTTGCACTGTGGCTGAAGTCTGAGGGTTACAGCGTGCGAGACGTCAACTTGTTCCCAACCATCACCGTGGCGGTCGGAGTTATTAGTGCGCTGGTGAGCGCGTGGGTGTCGGACGTGGCCTGCCGCGGGGCCCGATGGCCTGCCATCCTCGTCATGACGGGCATCAGTATCGTGACGTACGCGGTCTTAGCGGTAGGGGACGGCGTCGCCCCCGAGTGGAAGTGGGCATGCTACATCGGCATGGGGTTAGGCGGCGGGATTGGACCGTTGGCGCTGGCGTGGGCAGCTGAAGTAACAGGCGATGACAACGAGGAGAGGGCCATTGTCGTCAGCGCCATGTCGCAGTTCTCGCTCGTTGTGTATTCTTGGCTTCCAATACTGGTTTGGCCTGTCACTGATGCCCCGAGGTATGCCAAGGGTTTCATCACGTCGCTGGTAATGTGGGTATTGTTGATTGGGGTGGTCTTTTGGTTGAGGTTCATGCATAAACGGGAGCTGGCGGGTCGAAAGGCGGTGGACAGGGTGTGATGATTCAGCGTCAATGGCGCATCTTGCATGTCTATACTTGATCCGTACTCGAATACGAAAACCCCATGTCGAACGCCAGAGAAAACCTGTGGCCTGAAGATTTTCTTTTACCACGTTTCCCAAGCGGTAAGATCGGGTTTCAGCTACTCCACATCTGCTTCCACTTCAATCGAGTGCTTTGTGTTTGCGTGCAGTCTCCTTCCGCCAGAGTGTTACACGAAAGTACCTGCATCCCACCCCGTCCCGCCCCCAAACCTCCCCTGTCTGGAGGACCGTCTTGCCGCTTGGTTGGCCCGTAAGGCTTGGTCTAACCGAAAAGGGGGCCCAAGGTGCGAGACCTGCATGCTCGTGGGCCGACGGCATGCGGCACACACCACACACAGCCCGACACTTCGCCCGCAGCGTACATCGCGACCATGCACTCGGGGCTTAATATCCACGTCGCCGAGATCAATATTTCAGTGTGGAACTTTTGTAAGTGGAGATGAGCAAGATTTTTGTGATCCAATAGATGAAAAACATGAAATGCCGCTCAGGCTGCCAAGGTGGGAGCCTGGATGTAGGGTTCTTTCTGTGTGAGACATGGTGAAGAAAGTTGATGCATTCTGTCGGACGTACAGGACGGGTTTCTGCGATAGTAAATGTAGAAGCGCCAGCGGACTTGGGAGTGTTTTGTTCGCACCATTTGTGGATGCAAAAGCCTTATTGGCGTGTGCGAGTCCCCGATTAGGTATGCCTTTCTTGGTACACAAAGCCAGACGCCAGGCAATATCACATGGTGATGCTCTGAAACGACCCAGCTTGCAATACCACCCCCCCAAAGGGTATCTGGTAATGTAATGTTGTGGGGTATGAACGTAGGGTTTCGGTGGTAGAAATACAGTGTGCAATACATGGTTAGTTTGTTGGAATAAATAATGGGTGGCCTAGATAGGTGGTTCTTGTGGACTACTGTCCTCAACTATACCGGGTTGGAGAATACTCCTTCAGGGCCGCGCTACCGATATCGAGACCAGCGAGACTGGCTCAGGTGCATCGTCGACAGGAGCGGCTATCTCTTCAAGGGACTTTGCCTTCACCCTGTTGTGGCCTGGAACTTCCTTGGCGGTGGAGGGAATGGATGAGCGGAACAAGATGATGAACCCTACCGCCGCAACTCCCGCAAGAGCGAGGAGTGAGATGTATGAGCGGGCGATGGACGTCAGGACCGTTGGGGCTAGAGCGCGGACGGCAATGGGTCCGGTCATCGAGAGGGCCGACGCAATTCCCAGTAGTGGCGCTCGGTAACGGGTTGTGAAAATCTCTGCAGCGAACGCAAACTGGAGTGCGGCCGGCGCCAGAGTGGTAGTGAATTGTGTGAGAGCAAACATGACCGCTGTCAACAACCTTGCTGGTGAGGCTGGCGTGTTGCCGAATACCGATGCAGATATGACTCCAATTACGAAGAGGATGACAGCCACGAAAGCGAAGGAATTCAGGAGTATTACCCTCGAAAGTCGGTATCGTACCCAGTAGAACCGTGTAATGACAGCCACAACCCCTGGACCAGAGATAAGCGCAAGCACTGTGGTCCAACGCCGGAACAAGTCAGTTCCGGCACCAGTCGGGAGGTAGAAACTCGTCGTCTCGTACGCAGGCATTGGGATTTCGGAAAAAATTGGTAGTGTGTAGCTCCAAACGCTACCGATTGTCTGAGGATTGTCGAGACCCAGTCCGTAGAACACGATGTTGACCGCACACCAACATGCCGATACCAAGAAGAGAAGGACCAGGACTGTTGGTCTCTTTTTCTGTGGCTGTGACTTCCACGGTCGTTGTCGAAGGTATTGCCAGAAGCTATGGAGCCACTCCTTGAAGCTCGGGGGAGCGCCATCTTCCCAGTCGATGGAAGGACTTGCGTTGCTCGTCGGAGCCATGGAAGAGAGCTTTGAGGGTTGCCACAAAAAGAATCCACGGGGGTTCTCCGAGTAAGGCCAATCCCTGGCAATGTCTGCTAGAGCCACTGCCGTCTTGTATGCACGGCTATACTCCCGTTTCACCTCGAATAGAAACCGTGGCGATTCCAAGGCATTGAGGCGGTGAAGCAGCGTGGCGATCACGGGTGCAGCACCAAAACCGACTACAATCCTCGCCGCAGTCTCGACTATCCTCCTGGTGGGTGCGGCGAGTATGACTTGAATTTCATCGGGATATACCACTGGTTCATAGCCATCCAGCGAGACCACGTCAAGTATGGTGTAATACATGCTAATGGTTTCTGTGAGACACGCCACGCCGATGCCGTAGGCAAAAGCCTGGGCGAGTGGTTGCATCAAAAGAACAAGGGCGAGCGCTTTGAGCCTTGAATGGGTTGGCGAATACTCTGTGACGATAATGGCAGGCATAAGTGACTGTTCAGGTATCGTCAGCCATATTCATATTTGACCAAGAGGAAGGTGTGCATACCGCCGAACCAATGCCCAGCCCCATAACAAACTGCCAAACAAAAACAAGGGCGATGATGAATGTGCTGTCAATGTTCACCGTCGACAGGCCGATTATGCCGATCAGTAAGCATACGAGAAACATCGTCGATGTCCTGATCACTCCGATCCTCCCCGCCACGACGCCACTGGAAAGTGACCCGACAAGAATTCCAACAAGTGCCGGAAGCGCTGAGAGTAACAACGTACGAGTATAACCTCGTGGCTCATACAAGAAGTCAAAGACCGCTGCGGCCAGATTCAGGGAAAAGAGGTTGTAGCATGCCGCGAAGTATTCCAAGCAGGCAGTGAAAAGCACCGTCTTGTGGAGGGACTTTACGCGGTCGAGTACGCCAGTCACAACTTTTAGTGAGGAAGTTGAGCGAGGGATCTCATGAGTTGCACCGAAAGATCGGAGGTACGAGGAATGGGCTTCGCCGGCGGTCGGGGTACGTTCTCCGTCAGACTCTTGGGAGTATGGGTATGAGGTCGGTTCATGGCTGTGTGCTTGCGGGAAACCGCCAAGCCAAGTAGGATGTGTGATGCCCATGCGCTGTAATGCTGAGCCTGTTTGCGACGCAAGAGAGTAGGATAAATCCTCGCGCCAAGTGTAAAATGACATTCCTATGCCTTGTAATATCACGTCGGTTTGTTTGAACAACTTTCGAAAGTCTAGAACAGCAGCTCGTCTCAACATGGAGGGCTGTAGGGTCGGAGGCGGGACATGTGGCGGATGTGATGGCGGCTGGTCCTGTGAAGAGGTTGTTCTTGGTGAAAGGTTGGCTGCCGACGGTATTGGAGGCGCATCGCGAGGCTGAATGGGAGCAACTGGGTCGAGGGAGACATTTGCTGGAAGGTCTACCGTGGGTGCATCCGGGAGTGACTGCTCAATGTCTGCTACAAGCCGGCCAGCCGGTATCATGTGTGCGTATGGCTCGTGGTCGAAGCCGGCAATGATGATGCCGCAGAAAACATTGTCCCGAACAACCCAAGCGCCAGAAGACCCTGGCTGCAGAGGTTGAGGTACCCTGACCAGCTGAGTTGACAGCGGGACGCCGAACACGCATAGCTCACCTGGTTCCGTGAGTAGCGTGCCTTGGATGGCACCATGAGGCCCCAAGCGTATCTCAACAGGACCGGCGTCGACAGGATCTGTAAAGCAGATACTCGAGACGTCAGATTGAAGTTGATGATGCAGATGGACATCCATCAAGGCAAAGTCGGATTTAGTGGTCTCGTCTCTCGACAAGCTCAGACTGGATGGACCGGTGTCGGCGTGCCCGGTTGGTGACGCTTTGAGACCGGCGAAGTTTGCACCACCTCGGAGGTCAACAGCCCTCCATTTGACTGAGGGTGCGGTAGAGGGTGACGCAAGTGTGCTCGGTGCGAGTCCACCATCTCGATTGTGGTTGTCCTCTGACGGTTGGACTGTAGCTTGGTTGTCGGCGGAGGTGCTGTGGCCAAGATCATGTATTTGAGTTGATGAGGACCCCTGAGATAGGCGAAATCGATCAACGGGTCCATCCCTGCCCCACAAACTGCCGAGAATGCCATGAGCTGAAGTAAGCCCGAGTGTGTTGTTCTCGATGGATACTAGGCCCCCAACGATGGACAACTTCTGGCTGACGACTTCGCCACCCTTCATCAATGTGGCACGGCACAGAAAGCCGTTCGTTGATGTCGATCCCTCTGGAAGCTCTTCGATTTCGAGGTGCAAAGTGATGCCTACGAGACCATCCCCATCCAGGACGACCCCGGGCCCGACTGGTTTGGTGTAGCCGCTTGACTTATCCGACGAGACGAACATCGCGTTGCCAACTTCGATACGCCCGAACTGGGTACTTTGTGCGCGCTCCATGCAGGGATCGTGCAGTTCGCGTTTCATCTCCTCGCGCTGCTCCTTGGAGCAGTAAATCCAGATGGTCGGTGAGATTTCGACGCGATTCCCTTCCACCCGGCCTGACATGCGCAACTTGACATTCTCCAACAAGAAGTCATTCACATCGAAGGCGGCTGAGCCACCGGCAAGTCTGCCCTCGACGCGTCGTTTAGCAGACTCTAGATCCTCCCTGAGCCAGCGCTGGATCCTCTCAAACTCTTCCTTCGCTTCGGCTGGTATGGGGAGCAGATCGGGATGGGCGAGATAAATCTTGCCCCCAGCCGGATTGTACACCTTTTCTGCGTGATCTGGGTCCGACAGCGAGATCACTATTCCCCAGCGAGTTTGGGGTTCTGCTTGCTCTTGGGCTCGTCGCAGTTTTTGCTTCCACAGTTCCCACTTGACCCTGAGAACTTCCAGTTCGGCCCAAGATATCAGTTCCTGCACTGCCCAAGTCTTCTCGACAGGACCTCCGTTCACCGTGGCGCCGTGTTGCCTCCGGTCTTGGCGTCGCTGATTTCGGGAAGGAGGCTCGAACCACCGACGTCGCTGCTGGGGCACCTCCATTGTTCCGTGATGATATACAGCATCAATGTGTTAATGGTTAGCTCGCAGCTATTTGTTGTTACATCGTCCTTTCGCTGACGGGTTGAATGCATTTTTGAGAAGTTGTGCGACAATCTGGCGAGGAAAGGTCGGGTCAGTCGAAACGAGAGATGTGGGTGCCTCCTTCCCCCGATGAGGCTCTGCGGCTGAACACCCATGCAACACGGAGGCCACCCGGCGGCAACAGCGCCAAGCGTACAATAAACTCGTTCAGAGAACTCGGGTCATTCCGAGCACCTCCATCAGCATCAACTCGAGCAGCAAATTCTGCGCGTTTCCCCTGGCTCGGAAACAAGTACCAGCTATTTGTATCTTTTTCCCCACCCGTTTACGTTCTGGCAAGTCTCGTGTTGCAACAAAAATAAAGGTTTCATGCCCGGACTCAAATGTCGCGGAACGGTAATCGCTGTACGGTTTCTGCCTTGCTGCGCAATTTCCACCACCTTTCAGGGGTTGTCACACCGGGCGGCCCCGGCAGATGGTTGGCTCCTCCAGCCTTATCTCCTCAGCTCTCTCTTGACTTCTTTGAAGTCCCGCCACGATCACCACGACCGCCACCCGTGAACGCAAGAAAGCGTCCGCAAAGCTATCTACAAACCCATTAATACAGCCTGGGCGACTTTAGAGTTTAACAAACTGGACAGATGCCTCGTCGGATCACTCTCCGGACGGCCTCCCGGCGCCCGGGGCAACGACAAAAAGCCACGGCAACGGAAGGGTTGGAACTGCTCAAGCTGTTTTGGCCTTCCTTGGCGGAAGGTGGTATCAAGCTAATCGATCAAAGTGGATATTTCATCAACTATACAAGCTCGGCTGTGGCCAGCTTAGAACGACAGCTTAAGCTCCCGCAAAATGCTCTCCTTGCGGCTGTCAATGCTATGGTTAGCGGCCTCAAAGAGCCTCGAGTCAACGTCGCAACCACTATCCAGCGTCAGTTTGTCTGCCCCATGACAGGAGACGCTCCTGGGAGGGCGTTTTGTGCCCTTAGCCGTATCTGGACAATGCTCTACATCCAAATGGACAAGCCAAAATACCAACCACCAGGGTCACTCTTCTGGTTTGAGAACGAGCCTATCACGAGTGCCACAAAGCGGTATTTCGACCAGAAGGCAGAGGTTGAGAGGGCCCCAGATCTCCCGCTTAGGCTCGACCCAGACCTGACGGTAGTGCGGTTGGTTCGTGATCACAGGATTCGGATACTGTGGACAGACAACCTCGCCGAGCACTTATCCGTAGGACAAGGCGAGAAGTACCGGGTCTTGAAGATATTCCGACACAAGATCTGGGTCGACAAACACCTCGAGTTCCCAGAGACGTCACCCATCCCCCGAGATGTTCTCGAGGAACTCATGGCCACGTTCAATCTCTTGCTGCCAGGACACAAGGCCAAAACCAAGGCCCTGATGAAGAAGGAAGACATGACAAACACCTTTGTCAAGCTCGGGACTTGCGGAATCACTCCCTCGGAGCAGTGGAGCGACTACAAGTACTGGCACACTGAGCTTCAAGCTCTCACGGTCATTTTGAATGAACCGCCGCGTGGGATCCAGCAACTGTGGAGCGCAGGGACAAGAAAGAAGAATTTGATGAATGTGGTTCTGTTCTGGGTGGCTGGCGTCATGGTCGCGATTCTCACCATTGTCAGCTCCGTTTGTGGGATCTGGTCGCTTCAGTTGGCGGCCGAGTCCAAGGATATTGGCTTCAAACAACTTCAGCTGGCAATTGCTCAGGCGTGTGCAGATGAAGAGCTGGCTAGCAAGTTGCCGCAGTGGTGCCCGCTGCCAGCATGAGCACGGGAGTCGGGAAGCCGTTGATGAACCAACAAGGGGCCATCCGAACTTCAGGGCTGCCGTTCAGATGGTCGCATCGACCGGTCGAGGATATTATACGGGTTGCTCGCGCTGATACGGCCTTGAGGACCTTTCGGAGGGTTGGGCTTGGTGAAGGACTCGACTTGACGGAGACGAGGTATTACGGCAATTTCAAAACAGCTATCAACCTCTTTGAGGGAGCTGTGCATGGAAAAGCTCTGATTGTGTGAAAGTAGACAGATTCTATACGGGTGAGCCGAAATCTACAGTACGGGGATATGTGTTCTCCTAAACAATCTCGGTCAGACATTCCTCGGCGCCCTCAAAGAACGGGCATATCTATGGTTCAGAGCACAGCTCCCAAGCCCCCACGCCGACCCGCTGAAAACATCCAGACACCCTTTCAGATGGCTTCAACACGAGGAACCAAGTCACTGGGCCGACTTTGGCTTCAGGATATAATAGGCACCTGGGATGTGGTCCTCCCTCTGCGTAATGCCACGAGAATACTCGGAGACAGAAAAAGCCATCCAGGCCTTCTGCTTCTAAGTCGTGCTTGCCGACTATGGGTACCTGTTTGGAGAGACCCAGTTCGTCCAGGGAGACCTCGGCGCGATGGTATGGAGGAGCGCGTGGAGGAACAAGGCCCTGGAGTTGTTCCCCGACGGGGCGGACAGCAAGTTTGACGGGTGCTCTTGCCCCCCTCAGAACTGCGCGTCCTCCGCTGGTGATGCTGGCGACGGCAACACAATGAAGCAGCCGCGGCTCGTATTCCGGATCCCTCAGCGGCTCGTCGAAGCGAAATTCAACTTGGCCCTGCACCGATGCCCAGGACCAACTAGGAACGTTGAGTTTGTCTATTCGAGCATTTGGCTGGATGGCTTCCCAGGTGAGATCAAAGAGGAATTCGCCCCTCCAGAGACCGGCCGAAATACTCATTAGGGGGCCCCATTTGGTCTTCTGAGTCCGTGTAGCCCCTCAGTACATCAACCTTTTTTATACCTTGTTGGGTCCTGATGTCTTCCCCAATGAGTTTTGCCAGTCCTGAGAGGGCACTCAACTTGTCGGTTTGTCGCGACAGGGACCTCCCAGTGTATTCCGAAACCAACGCCCTCCACCGATGATGGTTAGATGCTATCCATTTGTGCTGCTTCCTCTTGCCAACCACAATGATCGTCTTGGACAATGCACAGCGAATCGACCCATAAATGGCGGATCTTCAACCCCGGCACACTTTGACAGCATCCTGGATCCCCAGGGGCATGCTCATCAGAGGTATAGACTAGCAATGACTGACCAGGTTATCTCGAGTCGTTGTCAGGACATCGCTGGCGTCTGAGCCCCAGCAGTAACTGAGACAGGCATACTTGTACCGCTCCTGTTTCAGCCTAGGGGGTTTCGTATTGGTCTCAACCAACACGGGGCCCCGTGATCCATCTGGCGGCCCGACATCGATCAACCGGCGGGGCGCGAAGTCGTCATGGTTGGCCAACTCGCAGGCCTCGTCGTTTTCCACACAATAAGAGAGCCACTGAGCCGCGCGATCCATGGCTTCCTGCGAAGAAGAATCTTGCACAACATTAAGGCATTGTGCCCTCGCTCTTCTCACTTTATCCTCGGCTTTAAACTCCTGCCGTGGGGCTTTGCCCTCGTAAGAGTGCGGATCTGCGACTGCTTTAGCAACTGCCAACCAGTGCAATTCCATATTGATGTTGAAACCAGGTAATAACAAGACGCACGCTTACACTTAGACCGATGGAAAAATTGAAACTTCCCCACTGTCTTACTCCAAGGTCGGTCTGACTCACAAGGACGCCGGGCACGGCGTAGGGGGTGTCCCAAATGTATAGCAGGGTGCGGTATTTAGGTAGGTAGTGAGTTTAACGAGGTATGGTGGAGTTTGAGCTAGAGGGTATTGGTTGTTCCAGGGGAATTGTACTTGGTGAGTCGGATTTCATGGGCAGATAAGAGTTTATAAGGTTCGTTCTAGGTCACCCTCCTGCAGCGCGAATACGCAGTCGTCGGCAAGGCCAACATCAACGGGTTTGGCCGGTCGAGATGGCGTAAGGAGGAACTTCAGCTGAGGGTGCGAGTGTCCGTGATGGCATCACCCTGCCGCTTCATTCTCATAGCCATACGCTAGGCTCGCTGCTCGTCCTCCTTGCCCTCCTTGTCGTTACCGTTCTTCTCCCTCTTTCTCATCCTCCCCATCCTCGTCTCCCTCTTCCGTTCCAAACTCCTCTTCCACTTCGCTACGCCGGGTCTCAGCCGCCTCCATGCTAGCAAGTGCCTTGGTGACGTGCTGCTTGGTCTTGGTGTCGGCGTCGGCGGCAAGCTCAGCAAGGCGGTGCTTCCACCAGCGCCAGCGCTTTTGGCTGGACTTGCCGGACACGGCCATGCGACACAGCTCGCCCATCGGCAGCAGCGGCTCCATTTCCTTACGCACGGCTTGATATCGCAGGCATTCCAGGGCTCTGTACGCCGTGTGTGTGAGCCACTCGCAAGCCGTCCAGAGGTCGCACTCGGCCTCGATCGGGTTGGTTGCCGCCGGGGACTCGATAGGTTGGATGGCCTGCATGACATACCAGGGGCGGGTGATAACCCTAGGCATCTGCGCGAATAAGGAAGTCCAGCTCTTCCATTTGGCCACCTCCTCGCGTGCCTGGGGATTTTCGAGCCCTCCGTCTCCTGCCAGATAGTAGCACGGCACTGGTAGGTAAAAAAAAAAAAAAGAAAAGGTTAGCATCTGTCAGAAGGCGGAGAAAGCTCGAAAGGCAAGATAAAAGGCAAGGCGAAGAGAGAGTTGGAAGGCAGAGTTGAAAAGCAAAGAGTCGGAAAGGTCAAGAGATTTCACACACTCGTGTCGTCGACAAAGTCCCAGAAGTTGTATTTCAGGCCGTAGAGGCTGTCCCACCTAAGGTGCGCCAATTCAGGTGACCGAAATATAAGCTTATCGCCGAGCTTATAAAGTATATTCACCGTGCTAACAAAGATGGCGTGCCACGGGTGGTTCGGTGGGATCCCATAAATCAGAGTAATCATGTTTTCCTAGCAAGAACGGAGAAAATCATATCCATCATCCGCATCCGCAGCCGGCCAGGCACCGTCTCTAATAAAGTCGGCCATGGCCGTTGCCGTCGCCGCCACGGTGCTGCTGCTCTCGTCATCTCCAGCCGCCGTGAGCAGGTTCCGAAAATTGATGAAAGTGTCGGCGAATTGAGCTCCAGAAGCTGTTCCCTCACTCCGCTCTGCATCAGCCTCCGCTTCTGCAAAGCTCAGGTTGACGGTACCCATTGCTCGTGCGACCCTTGTGAGCGGAGATGGCCCCTCTTGGAGGGATAATGGGCGGGTCAGGGGCAGAAGTAGCTGATGGTGGTGAGAGCCAGGAGTTGATAATGGGAGCTGGGGGATGGAGGTAATGTGGCGAGCCAGGAGAAACGGTGGCCGATGAAGGGACAAGCCGGGGTTTTAAAGCGGCGGCTTTCTTTGTCCTGGGTGGGCGAATGACCGGGATGGCGGACGGGTGGACCAATACGGTCCCACGGTCACTTACCCTTTCGCTTGCCCCTTCCGGCCAACGTGAGCTTTCACAAAGCGCGGCGGCCTTTGAAGTCTGGCGCACCGGGTGTTCCAGGTGGGAGAGCGCCCAGGCGTCCCAGGTGGCAGCGTGAGGCGGTCGTCGACGCCGTAAAGCCACCATTCTTTGTTGTCAGCCTCCTGCCCACCTATCGTATAAACGCCACGAAACATAGCACCGGCCACCAAGATTCTCCTCTAACCTGGAGGGACAGCCCTCTGGCCTTTGCCTTCACCGAGTTGGTCCTTCGATGGGCCATGCCCTGACGATGGCTGCCTCAGGGGCATGGGCGCGCCGATGGAGTCGGAGGTGGTGCAGACTGTCATGTCTAACATATAAACCGAGCATCGGCATGCTCGAGATTGGAAGCATGACACAGCTCATCAGACCGCAAAACACGCCCATAGAAAAGAACTCCCATCGGAACAACACAGCCCGCATCGCGCCTCGCCTCACTCTCGTCCTGATTTCGCCGCCTCAAACCTCGGAGCTGTCTGCTGTCTTCTCGGCTGTCTGCGCTGTCTTCCTGCTTTCCTGCCTCCGATGCCTTCCAACGGTCGCAAGACCGACTCATCCTATGTATAATGACCAAGCCACCTCTTAGTGCAAGACTGACTCCGCCGCGCAGTACTGCTTCAACGGGGTTCCCTATACCGACAAGACCTCAGGTGCCCAGACTTGGATGTATGCTGATGAGGCAAGACGGCAGCAAGCTAGTGTAGAACTTGAAAAGCTCCTAAAGGGGAAGAAAAAACCCAGATATCCCAGTAACTTCGGGAATCGAGGTAACAAAGTTAACCGGTCAACGCCTGGGTCTGCGGGACGACAAGGTACGACGGCATGGAAACGCCATCCGCTTATCCCTGGCAAAGACAAACCTTGGGTTGGAGGAGACCCGGGTGCTGTGAGGAGCATCTGGACAGACGGAGATCCCGAGAAGTTCGACGTTATCGTCCACGACGAGTCTCAGGGCTTCACTAAAAAAGGGCGGCTGAGTTCGCCAACACCAAATATCACCCCGCTGCCCAGACCCAACCCAACAATCAGCAGCAGCAGCCGTGGGATGTGCTGACGCCTGGCCAAAACGAATACCGCTGTCCGGGTTCCGCCGGACATTAAGCAGTACCAGCAACAACAGGAGCAGCGGCCTCAGCAGTGAATGGGTTGGAACGAGCGCAGAGGGTGGGGGCAGTTGTAGTAAGAATAGAGCGGTTGGTCCGTATTGCTGGTCGTTTGGAGCTCTCGGCCGTGTTAGACCTCTCTCTTTCTCTATCACTTTTATGTGTCTTCTCTCTCCATTTTACTACATCTCTCATTCTGCGGTCATTTCATGTTAAAAAAAGAATAAAAGAGGGATAAATAAAGTAGCAGTAGTTAACATTCAAGGCTTAGTAGGGCCTATGTTTTTGCTGTTCCCAGGCCTAATAAATTATAATTTGCTGACTAAAGTATTCAATTTTATTAGAAAATAGTTACAGTAGTATTTAATCAATTCTGTAGTGTATACTGTAATGCGTATCACGCTTGATATAACCTTCAATATAAAGTAGTTGTAAAATCTAACAAGTCAAAACACGGTGACCGAGCCCCCACAGAATTATCAGTAAGCGAGTCAAGCGTGTCCCAGCCTTCAGCGGGAACCCTTATTGACACATCGAGAAGAAGTTGTGCAGGTTCTTAAGGCCCCGGGACTCGAGCTATTTCATGACAAATGGCTTGCTCTCAGTGGACGGCCTACTGTGCAATGTAGCATCTTGGCCCAGCGGCCGTGACCAGTGACAAGCGGCGGGGTTTT
This sequence comes from Cercophora sp. LCS_1, assembly GCA_036250225.1. NCBI lineage: Eukaryota > Fungi > Ascomycota > Sordariomycetes > Sordariales > Lasiosphaeriaceae > Cercophora > Cercophora sp. LCS_1. The sequence goes on from JAPZLL010000004.1 coordinate 1,690,800, forward strand.
CTTTGTCTTAAGAAAACCCCGCACTCGAAACGACATCGTCCATCACCTCAAGACTCACCATCATGGACCCAGCCACGATCGCTTCAACAGTGGTGCGCTGTACTTATACACTCTGAATAAAGCATGCCGTTGCTGACACGCCAAACAGCTGACTACGATAAAAACATGTCTCTCCTCGACTAAGGCTCTGTACGAGCTCCGCGAGAAATACCGCGATGCCCCAGTCACCCTTGCCTCAATTTGCACCGAAACCGCGATTATATCGGCATCCCTAGCTCAGATACAGAGCATACTGGAGCAGAGAGACGAACTTGCTACTATTTTGGCCTCGCGCGAGGAGCTGCCGGTAGTGCTAGACCAGGCCCTTACGGGATGCATGGTTGTGCTGAGCTGTCTTGATGCTGAGATCGAGCAGGTAGTTTTGGGCGGGGCAGAGTCGGGAACTGGCAAGATGAAGTGGTGGGCTAAAACAAGGTTGATTTGGAGTGAATCGAGGCTCAACGAGCTGCTGGGTGCGCTGCGAGGGCAGCAGACGGCACTGAACTTGATGTTGCAGTTATTGCAGATGTAAGTGCTCGCGATGCAATCCGTTATGCTTCATGATTTTATTGAAAGGTCAACAGTGATAGCCTTGCCGACATCCAAGAGATGTTGAGAAGCAAGAAGGATGTGATCGAGGCAGCTGCCGCATTGTCGACTTCGCTACGCTCGGCAAATCCCAGCATCAGAACCCCTAGATCTCTCTGCGACTCCCAGTACGACGATACAGTTGAAGCAATCTCTGCACTTGCCCCTTCGGAAATCGAATTCGGCTTTGACGATGACGTGGTCACTGCTCACGCGTATCGGCGGGTGCTTGCACAAGCTCAAGCCATGACCATAGCACGGAGTCGAGATATGGAATTTAAAGGAGCGCCGAGCGTTCAGGCGCAATGGGATGCGGTTGGTGACATGGAAGACTTGATTGACCTGACAGACAATATGACGATTCGCCAAAATTCGGCTCAAGAAACACATACGGCGCGATTCATACCCGGCCCTTCAGAGAGCGAGCTCCTCTTTGAAGCACTCGGTCAGACACAGGACGGCGAGACAGGACCAGCACCTGACAGCTCTGCCAGCAATCAGTCTGCTTTTGACGCACCTGGTGCTCTGACCACCACTTGCACCAACGAAGAACCAGCAGACGAGAGTGATTTGGCCCTGAACCGACCGAAGCGTGGAATCGTGACCTACATCCGCCAAAACCGACTTGCAGTTTTTTTGCTACCGATCTCGCTGGCAAACCAGAAACGCTGCGACAAGTGTAACGGGCTGTTATGCGGGATTGCTGTTCGGTTAGAAGATGAAAAGTTCTTTCACAAAGAATGCTTCAAATGCTCTGTACTAGTAAGCAACGAAACCTCCATAAAGTTTAAAATATCTCCAGGGTCTAGATAGTTTCTAACCGTGCATCCACCTCCTTGAAAGGGATGTGGACAGGGCTTGAAAGCGTCAAGGTACTACGAAAACCGTAGCCGTCTATATTGTGCCTCCCACTATGGAAGTCCTAAAGATTGTTCGGCGTGTGGTAAACGCGTTGGACACAACTTTGTGGAATGCTTCTGGAGGCACAAAGAGGGTGGGGTCCGGGTTAACCTGCGCGTCCGGATGCACCCAGATTGCCAGTGCCCATACGGCGGCTCCCGGCATCCTCTTACCCGGTTGCACAAGAAGAAAGACGGCGAGTACTACTGCAATGAGCACTTTTGCCAGTGTCGTTATTGCCATAAATGGCTTCTCCGCGATGGGAAAATAGAGAAATATCCCGGCCTATGTGCGACTTGCGAAAAGCTTACTTTCCCCGGGGAGTGCAAGTCGTGTAAGACGTGGTTCCCTTCGCTGTCGATGGAGGCAAGAATATCACGTGGGCGTACAAGCTTGTGTGAGGGTTGCTACTTTATTACTTATGTTGCATAGCCTACCTCTATCGATCAGGCAGTTAAATGGCAATAATTGGATCTCTTGTAGCACAGCTTCATCGCGTACCAACAATCCCGAAGCATTTAATTGAATAAACGCACCAGTTTTCTCAGCTGTAGATAAGTAGGCTAGGCCCGAGAACTGAGCAGTTTGCATTTGTTGTTGGAATGAGGAAAAATTTACCTAGAAAACTTGCAATCTTCCTAGATATTGTAGTGTCTTATTGCAGTCCATTATCGGGATAGCATATTATAATACAGGGATTTATCTAATCATAGGGGTACTGAATGGTATATTTCTCTCCTTTGTATATGGATAAATTCTATTTTTATTGCGTAAGTTATTGAGTAATATAGTGACTTGGGGTGACGGCTAAGGAGAGCTGGCCTGCGGTTGCCTTTCCGTTTTTGTACATAGTCACGGTGGTGAGCCAGGCTGTCACGTGCTCGGCACGTGACGCCTGGGCATAAGTGTTGCGCCAGCGCCTCAGGTGCGTTGTTGTTTTCCTACGTTGTTTCCCTACGTCGTCTTCCTACGTTGTTATCCTATGTCGTCTTCCTACGTTGTTATCGTCATCGTCCACATGCCTCCCTCCGATCAGAGGAAGGCCTGCCCATAGGTCGGCCTTCCAGGCCGACCACTGGGCTCTGTGTGTGTCGTTCATCACCAGTTCAATAGAATGTATACAAATCTTTCATTTAGGAAGTTCATTGTAAATTATAAAATAAACGTTTATATTTTTCTTCTCAATCCAGAAACTAAGTGACTACAATCCATCTGTTTAACTCCCCCCGCCCCTTCTTTTTTTTTTTGGCTCAACTTTGAGCCGTACCCACTTTGTGATAGCTACTTCCGCTAACCTGTGACACTTCCCCCACTCTCCCCGTTATACGGTCAGGGTTAGGGTATCATGAAATTCAACAGTCATGGATAGCTGAATTTCCAGGGCTTACTAGTGCCTTGGCATGGGGGTCCGTCGCTCCCAGCGGCAAACACCACAGCCAACCAATTGGTGATGGCCCATCGCATTGGTTGCTCTGAGCTACGCCAGTTTGCACACAGACTGAAGAATAAAAGGAGGCCTCTGGCCGCACCAGATTGTATCTTAGCTTTCTCTTCTTCAAGGAGAGGCTATTGAACATTATTGTGAATAGAGTCGCTTAGTGCCCTCAGGGCCAGTGACTGATCCAAGCCTGCGCAGTGTGAAGCCTTCTTGGCCTGCCCCACAGCCCAGACTTGTTACACCCGTATTCAAGTTACCCTCTTAGTAAAGGAGGAGCTTAGTCACTGTGAAAGCGATGCAGATCCAGATACGGCGAATATGACAGGAGCAGGTAGTCATCTGCAGATTCCGGAGACACCAAGATTTTCCCTCCTTGGGCTGAAAACATTATCGAAAATATAGCTACACACATGTGTGCCGGTCGAAATTGGCATGTGACGCAGCCTCAGCTAGGAGAGAGGTCTGTCGCAGAAGAAAAAAAAAATGAGAAACGAATGAAAGTTATACAAGAATACAAGTAACTCTCCGCCAATGTTGGCCCCTCTTGAAAGCCGCACGCTCCCTTTCTTCCTTTAGGGTGTAAAACATCCTCAGAGATGATGACCATACAAGAACTGCCTCCTCTCAGCCGCCACGCGATGAACAATCTCCTCGATCCACGAGACAGTCTTTGCAGCTACGGAATCGCTATGCCCTGCACCCAAGTCAACAAAAGACGCGATCCTTCAATCGAGCCATACTTACAGATACACCAACCATGCGGCGTCTCCTTCTCATCGATGAATGCTCTCATCTTCCCATGCAGTTCGGGGTCTTGTCCATGGTCGTCTACCAGCTTTTCCCGGTCACTGTTTCGAACCCATGGATCCTATTGGAGACATGGAGTCATCAGCCCTTGCTCAGACATATGCAAACTGCTTCAACTCAGCTTCGACTCACCTTCTTCCCAAAATACATGTACAAGGATGGATCACCAGGGAGCCCACAGCCCCAGACGCCCTTTCCCCATTTGTCATCCTGGATTGTCATCATTTCGTCGCGGGCGAGCCATCTATCAGAAGGTCAATATGGGATGAGCGTGAAAGGGGCAAAGGGTCATACAGAGTTTGACGAATATCGCGCTTGCTTTTCAGGAAGCAAGCCACCGTCTCGGCCGCCGGTGGTGGAAGCCGACCCATGTAGAGCGCAAGGAGGTACAGCAGTCTCAGGGGTACCAAAAAGAACAGCAGATAAGCGAGAGTGCTGATGAAGGAAGCGAAGAACGTGAGTTGGAGGAACGGCTGCGATGGAAGTCAGCTAATAATCAAACCACAGCACAACAATATGGGGAGGGAGGACTCACGCTCAAGACCCAGCCAGCCGGCGACTTCCCAATATGCGTAAGCGTCGGGAACAGCATAATCCCCCCAACGATATCAATGCCAGGACTGAACCCCTCCGTGTGTCGTCGCAGGATCTCCATCAGGATATACGACCCAACCGAATGCCCAACCAACACCACACGCGTGGGATGTCGCGACTCGGCAAATGACAACAAATCCGCCTCCACCGCCAGGATCGTTTGCTGCAAATCAGTCGCTTGATCCTTGGCTCCGGTCCCGAATCCAATGAGAGATTCCCCGCAGATTCTCGCCGACACACCGGACAGGGAAGGGCTCTTTTGTATCAACCCGCTGAGGGCCATCGCGAACGGCTCATAGAGGGAGATGAGTCCTGGGTTTCCGGGGATCACGTAGATGAGGATATCCATGTCCGTCCCGGCGTACCCATCGACGGGGACATCGTGCATCATGAAATTGGCGGGGTTCCCTGGCGCCATGGTCGTGCAGTAGAGGGTAGGTCGTCGTCGTTGTTGGTGTTGTTGGTGTTGCTGTTGTTGTCGGTGCCTGTCGGGTGGTTTGCGGGCGATGCCGGGTTTTTCAGGGGGTGTTGCCATGTTTATGTATTGTTTTGGTGTGCGAATGGAAGATTGGGCAATCCCGTCGCAGGGTGGTGCCCAACTCATCAGCCAAGTGGAACAACGGGGCGTGGATTCGTGTAACTGGCTGCAACTGACCAGAATTCCGCCCCATGAACAGCAATGGTAGGAAGCGCAGGAAACCCAAAACTACGTGGCAGCGAAACGATTGGATTGTTCGGCCGCTATGGGTCCATAATGATGTAAAACGTCCACGACCTGCGCCAACTTACGACCTTGGGATCGACCGTGAGTCAGTTGCTTTTGCTTTTGTTGGAGGGCCCAAATTCCCAACTGCGTGCTATCATAACTCAATTGAGGCTCAGCTGCCAGGCAGGGCCGATGTCGCACGAAAACCTAATACTTGCTCCCGTCGCTCGTCCCAACACAGCTATCAAAAGTATAACCCCTGCGTCCCTCCTTGGATGCGACAAACTCATCCTCGAAATCCTTCTTCCACGCCTCAACCCCAAACTTGGGCTCCCATCCCAACTTCCTCAACACAGTCCCCGTCATCGCCTTGTTCCCGCCCCATCCCTGTTCCGCCATATCCAACATGCCACCCGTCGCCTCATCCGCAACCTCCTGCAATGTCTTCAACCGAATCTCCTTTGTCGCCGGTGTGCCTTCCCTGGGCAGTGCCCCATCCGCAAACAAAACGTCCAAGCACCGCTGGAAAATCTCCGTTTGAAGAACCCTACCTACGGCAGGGAAGATAATCCCATCCTTCCCCGACGGAATGTATCCAACCCCGCGATCCTCCCTCTCTAAGATGAGCTTCACCAACAGGACATACGCATCCGCCAAATCAGACACATGCACCCAGTCGAAATTCGCCGTATCGTTCAGTTTGAACCCATACCCCATCGTCAACGTATACCGCAGTAACGTCGAGATGATGATACCCTGCCGATTGAACAGCCCTTCACCCTCGCCGAAAATAATCGGCGTGTTCAGACTAACCGCATTGACGCCCAACTCATCAGCGAGCGTCAGCACGCCCACTTCAGTCGTGCGCTGAGGGTAGGGCGTTTCCGCCTCCTGGGCGACCTCCCAGTCGTACACAGCGCGACTGTTGGCGTCTTTCCAGACGCGATCCGGCTCTGCCTTGCCGGTGATGGGCTTATCGGCCAGGTTGGTACACCCCGAGATGTTGAGAAGCCAGGGTGTCGGGCTGGAAGGGTCTTCCTTGCGTTTGGCGAGGCCGCGGACAAAGGCTTTGGCGCCTTCGGCGATGAAGCCCGAGCCGACGTTGATGATGATGTCGTAGTTGGCTGCCGTGGCGACGATAAAGTCTGTTTCGAGGAGGCCGCCCCACAGGATGGGAGTGATGCGGTCGCCGTACGTTTCGGACAGTTTGGTTGCGGCGTCTTGACTGCGGACGAGGAGGGAGAAGGTTAGGGTTTTGATGGTCGGATCGGAGCTTGCGAGCAGGTGGGCAATGAGTGTGCCGCCGACATAGCCGGTTGCGCCTGTGATGAGAATTTTGGGTGCCATGGTGAGTGCGAGTGATGTGGGAGTCATTGAGGAAGAGGACCTGGGAGGTGCTCATACTTGATGATCTGCCCACATGCTTTGAGGGGTCGTGGGGGCCATCTGCCGAACCTTTCCGTACAGAGGCCCAGTCCCAGAAAAACGAATCCTTCATGACAAGCAGTTGCTGAATGCGAGCAATGATTCGCTCCTCGCTGGCGATTTGAGGGTGCCGTGCTTGAGAGGTTGCATTCGCCAAGCTCAAGTCGATCCTGGCAGGGGTTAGTGTCTCCTCAAAGGAGCATCACAGTCCAGGGGCCATCGAGTTTGCAGGAGAGTCTGCACCCGCGGCCTGGCCCGCGATAAACCTGTAGTTTGCTCTCCAGGTCCAAACTTGTAAGGCTATCCGATGCTCGCCGGTCCGCGGCCGTAGTTATCGCCATTTCTCCTTAGCTCGGTACCGTCGGCGCCGGAGCCGCTGCAGGGAAATGGTGACTGGAGGTAGTGTTGCCCCGTCTTAACGTGCCTTGGCCGAAGTGATGTGTTGTTAGCCCTGAGATGGTGTCGTTATGGCGTTCCACCCCCGGCTTGTTAACCTTGTTTCGGCCCATCAAGGGTGTATTCGTGGGGGGCGGCGGGGCTTGTCGATATAATATGCCATAACTCGGAACGATCGCCGATCCATACCTAACGATAAAGCAAAGGCATGTGTAATTCCGCTAGATGTCCTGGCCTTGGCGCCCTTGGGGCTGACCAGCAAAGAGCAAGCGTGAGGGTATTCCAGCAAGTCCATGAAAGTGCGGGAAGCAATTGCCTATTGGCGAAAAGGGGTCGTCTACCCGGCTCCAATCACGAGGGCAAGGCATGGCCGATGAACATGGAATGAATGCCTTTTCTCCAGTGAGTTCGCTTTATAGTGAAAGCAGTGAGATCCTTTGAGGCGCTGGGGTTTGGGTGTGGAAATGGGCAGTTGGTGGGAAAATAGTGGGGAGTGACATGAATGAAGACGCGATATGTCCTTCTATTGGGAAAGAGCGAAACGGTCCTGCCGAATCTGAAACACGCAGCTGGGCTCATCAGGTGACACCCGGCCAATCGCGCGGGAGCATAACCCCGAAGCCGGACTCAACCACATGCGCTGAGCGATTTCTCCACTTTCAACCTCACCAAACTCAATCCAATGGGCTCAACACTCGGCGCTGAAGACCCCGCCGTGCGGTGCTACAAGTTCCAAGCCATCCCTGAATTCTTCAGGTACTCGGAAGGTCTCACCCAGCCCCACGATGTTGTAAGTTTTCGGGGGCGACCCAGCCCACCAGCGCCCTACTGATTGGTCCAAGACCACACAGCCCGGTCTGGGACTGGTGAAAAAGGTGTACGAGACCGATGCATCATTTGACCCAAACCACGAGAAGCAAGACTGGGAGCGTTTTGAACACTACCTCAAGTACCTCAACGCGACAGCGCGCGACGGCATCTCGTACAAGCTCATCTATGCCGCCCGCCATGGTGAGGGGTACCACAACGTTAAGGAGGCAGAAGTCGGCACCCCGGCGTGGGAGGTAAGTCTGCGAAACCATCTCTAGCCTGCCCCTCTCTGATGTAATCGATAGTCCCACTGGGCAAAACTTGATGGGGACGGCAAAACAGTCTGGTTCGACGCCACTCTCACCCCAAAGGGTCGTCAGCAAGCGCAAGCAATGAAGGCGTTCTGGGAAGAATCCGCCGTCGCGCTGAAGCTCCCTCTTGCCAAACGACACTACTCGAGTCCCATGCAGCGATGCCTGGATACCTGCCAGACCGCCTTCACGGGCTTAACGCTGGCTGACGGGACCGAGGTCCCTCCGTTCAAGCCCACCATCCGGGAGTTGATCCGCGAGAGACTGGGTGTCCACACCTGCGACAAGAGGCATCCCCGCAGTTGGATCCAGGAATATTTCCCGATTTTTGAGACCATAGAAGAGGACTTGCCGGAAGAGGACACGCTCTGGGTACCAGATGTGAGGGAGACACTGGAGCAGCACGCCGTGCGGGTGCACGCATTTCTCAGCGACTTGTTCACAAACGATAATGAGACTATCATTTCGGTGACGTCCCACTCGGGGACTATCCAGGCCCTTAACCGAGCTACCGGACATCCCGCGGTCCATGTGGCACCAGGGGCCATCGTTCCTCTCCTGATCAAAGGCGAGTTAACGGACGATATACCGCCGAGAATATCGGTTAGCCTATGATCCTATTCCTTCATAACGTCATCTATCATAGCTCATCACAACTTGTCACTCATCAAAAGCCTGCAAAGTCTCCCAACTCAATGTTTGGGACGAGATACGGCTTCGGCCCCTTTTTCCTGACCTGCGTCTTTTGCTCAAAGCTATACGCCAGCGCAAGCAGCTTCTCCTCCTCCCACATGCCTCCCAAGAAGCTGATCCCAAAGCTGCGCCAACGTTAGCAACCGTCCTACTTGTGAAGGAGAAAGGAAAAACTCACGGAATATTAGGCCCCTGCTGCACCAAACCCCTCGCATTCCGTGTAACATTCCACGTAGCCGGATAAAAACCCAACGGCACTGTAACCAGCGGTGCGCCCTGGATCGCAGCCCTCGACGCCGCCTGGCTGGTCGGCATAACCACAGCATCCAGCTGATCTCGCTCAATCGCACCCAACAAACCACCCTCACCACCCCAGTACAAGTTCTTCTGATAGTCCTCCCAGAATCTCCCATCGGTATTGTTATACCCCAAGTCCAACGCACCATCCCACCTTGCTGTGTCGCGATTAGGATACATCTCCGCCTCAAACGTCTGGGTGAAATCCCGCAAGTCCGACAACGTGTGCAGATCATGCGGATTGTACGTCAGCCCAGCAAAATACACTGCCAGATCAGAAACAAAATCCGCGCCGAGGACAATCGTCGTGGTATTGGGTGATGCGACGGTGAAATTGGACGTCACGACCGTGGCACCGGCGTCTTGCATCGTCTTGATGGCTGACCAGAAGGCGACGATCTCAGTTGGGTTGGAGGTCTGGTTGATTGCGTTGAGCGGAACACCGATACGCGCACCGGATAGGGATGATGCGTTGAGAGCGGCGACGTAGTCGGGGATTTTGTGCTCCGGGAAGGGGATCGCGGAGGTGTAGTTGTCATACGAGTCAACCCCTGCAATGGCTTGGAGGAGGATGGCGGTGTCTTTGACCGTGCGAGCCATGGGACCGATGCTGTCCTGGTGCGAGGAGATGGGGATCACGAGGTATCGCGATGTTAGGCCGACGGTGGGCTTGATGCCGACTAGGCAGCCTTTTTGGGAGGGGGAGATGATGGACCCGGAGGTCTAGAATGGGGAGTCAGAAGACAGGAGAGGGAAGGGAAGGGGGCAGGGGAAACGAACCTCTGTGCCCAGGGCGGCAAGCGACAGACCGATCGCTGCAGCGACGCCCGATCCGCTGGAACTTCCGCCTGGATCTTCGTTGGGGTAGTATGCGCCGGTGACTTGGCCGCCGTAGGCCGACCAGCCGCTGGACGAGTTGCTGCTCCGGTAGTTGGCCCACTGCGAGAGATTAGCCTTGCCGAGGATGATGGCTCCGGCCTGGCGCAGCTTTGCGGCCATGGTGCTGTCACGGGGGACTTTGGCGCCAACGAGGGCAAAGGAGCCAGCCGTGTTGTTCATCTTGTCGTTGGTGGCAATGTTGTCCTTGATCAAGATGGGGATGCCGTGCAGAGGACCTAGGGTGGTGCCGCTGGCGCGAAGAGCGTCGAGTTCGGCGGCGATGTTTAGGGCATCGGGGTTCACCTCGTTGACGACATGGAGGACGGGGTTGACTTGCTCGATGCGGGCGAGGTAGGCGCTGACGAGGTCAACGCTGGTGAAGAGGCTGCGGGACAGGCCCTCCTCGAGATCATCAATTGTCACGTCGATGAGGTCGGGGAATGAGACGCCCTTGACTGTTGAGCATCTTCCAAGCTGAGCGACGCCCAGCCAGATGGCCGAGGCAGTCGTCAGAAGTCTCTTGAATCCCATGATGCTCGGTGTGTCACTGAGACTGACTTGGTTGAGCAGATTGTCTCATTCAGACGCAGGCTTATATACTTGGAACTTTGGTCGTCGTCGCCGTGTCCGGAGCATATTGGCCGGGCCGATAAGGCCATAGAACCAAGACCCGGGATTTCGGCTCAATCATGGGTGCCGACGATATCGCGTGGGGTAAGTGATGCCAAGAGTGCGGGATCCTGGGACGGCTTGGCTGACGACGCTGCAGTCTGTCATTGGCGGGCATCCAGAACCATCTTGTTGCTATTCCCGCTCGAGACGTTAGTAATTGTCGGCATCCAGAGCTTATGCAAGTGTTATCGGCGGGGTTGACGTTGCTGTCGAGATCCTTCAAAGCAGTCCGCAGCTCGCAACTGATTGTGGTTCTGGCGAAGGGTGAATCTCCCCACTTTGTGCGACTTGGGGTTCCATCACTGTGGGAGATCGTGCTCACGCGTTTTTTATTGATACAACACAAATGGCTTCAACAAGGTTCATTGAGTTCACCTATTTATCTGTGTAGATGACCTGGGTGACATTGCCCTCTTACTGACTGTCCGAATCCGACGAAGACACGGGACCACAACTACATTTGATTGTCAGCATGAGACTCTTTTATGCCCATCCAGAGATCGTTTTGCAAGGTAAGATGCTTTTACCTGGTGAGCACTTTATAGACGTCCGCCATTTCCTTCAAGATGTCTTCGCACGTACGGATTTCGAGAAGGTGATCAAACGGCTCCTTGAACGGCGTATCGATGCCATTGTGCATCACCCACGCCCGACCGCGAGACTCAGCTTGCTCCTTGTCCGTCTTCTCCAGCTCGCCAAAGTCCAGCTTCCACACCAGCCTGTTGCGAGCCCAGTAGATGGCCGTGTCCCAGTTGCTGTTTGAGTAATGTCAGCAGTTAAATCGTTAGCGGCGGTAAGTAGACATACTCGGTTTGGATCTTGTCTACATGCCAAGTGTCGAATGTCTGGACGGCAAGAGCTCGCGCCCTGGCAATGGAGATGTCCCCCACCAGTGAAACACAATAATCGCTGACTGGGTTGCCCCTTTGGTCCGTCCACCAGAACTCAAGGCCAAAGTTGCGAAACTTGCGGACCAAGATGAAAGCCCGCGATCCTGCTTTACGCTCGGGGGGACTCGGCCCGTCCGAGCCCGAAAAGTCCGGCAGGTCGCGGTTGATGACGCCGCAAGCCATGCCGGGGGGTTTGTCAGTAGTCGGGGCCTGATTTTTTGCACCGGGTCAGCTACAGATCTACGGTGAGAAGGGCGAGAGAAATGCAGGCATCTTACATCTCTGTCGGGCTTCCTGACGGCGGTCTGGGTATCCCAGTCGTCAAAGACCCTGCTCCAGAACTCCTCACGCTTGTTGGAAAAGTGATCAAAGATGTCGTCGGTCTTGTTTCTTTTATGGAGGAGTTTGATGATATCGTCAGCCATTTTCATCAGCTCCGGGGGGATTTGGGGGAAGTCGTTGATCATACGGCGAGTAGCATTCGGGTTTCCAAAGGTAGGGGAAAACATCTTGACGGGAAGCACAGTCGATGCCAGCAACCCTCTGATCATTCAAAGGCAATCTCGGATTATTGGGACCAGCTACCTTCCAGCTAAAATGGTTGGATTTTTTCCACGCCAGAACTTGATGGGGGAGATCGCGACATAAATGCCAACGGGGCTGACTTGCTGTGACACGATGGGAAGACTCAACAGGTTGTCACCTTCGCATGTGCCTGTACTGTGGGACGCAAACTTGACCATATTGACGAATGTGACAACGCATTACAGCCCAATCTTGAGAGTGAACAACGGTGATTATTATCTTTTGTCATGGGGTAGCCTTGGGATGATGATTTGGGATGGATTTGACTCTGCTTCTCCTGGAAAACCACTGGCAAGCTACCACAGGAAGCTAAGTGTCTATCATGCCAACAAAATGATAGTCGTCGGGTCACAGTATGAATCAAGACTGTTTCTTCGTCATAGACTTTCCTCCACCTTGCTGGCAACCCCTTGATGCGTATCGTTGGTGGCCTAGCAACTCTCCGAGAATATGAATGGTACACTTTGAAAAGGCCAAGGGGGTGTTCATCTGTTGAAAAGGAGCATATCCAAGGACCCAATGCAAAAAAAAAAAAAAAAACTTTTAAAAAGGCATTTGTCTTTTCGCTTCATGCTCATTTGCGGGCTACTCGAACTGGCATCAGCTGGATTCAATGTGCTTGATCTTTTTGCCACCAGCTTGCCCCGGTCCAGCCCGGAGTTAGGTGGGGCGCCCGCCGGGCTGCTCCGTCTTGGCATTTCATCGGCGTCGGTCCGGGCGGTTCACGAGCCGATGCTGCCGCCGCCCAAAAGTCGCTCAATATGCAGCATCCATCTAAAGCTTCACCGCTGCGAGGTAGTGGCGCGAAATGACTGCCTCTCCGGTCACGATGCAACCCCGCAAAAGGGAACCTGTCAATGTTGGTACATTGTGAAGATGGAAGTGAACAGCCGGGTTGTGCATGCATCATGAAAACACACTGCCGTGATGATCAACGCGTCTGCCAGATCCAATCCCATCGGCTTGCATCAGCGCGGGAATCGGATCCCCGTTCCGACAGGAATGGGCGCGGCGCTGTTAGCGAGGCGCTATGGATTTACAGGGCCGCAAAATAGTCTAGACCACACCCACCGGGCTGAACCGAGCGGGTTGAATGTCAGACCCTCACTCAGCTTGGCCCCCGGCCAGGTCCGGAAAGGGGCGCACATTTTTTGCGACCGTTTTTCTCTTCAACTCGCGTTTTCTCTTCCAGTCATTCTTTTGGACACTCATTGTGCCAAACCCACGGTGGGCTTTTCCGTCATGATGTCAACAAGAGCGCTCAGCTTAGCACTGCTCCAAATCGCGGCGGTTGCTGCCAAGAGGGTATGCCCTATCAGGTTGCAGCACTGAGAATGACGCGCTGTTGGAGCTCATGAGCGCCGAACCCGAGGCCGTTTTCTTTTGCAGCAATTTCCTCGGTGTTGCTACGTCCACTGTCGAGTTCACGTTCACCCCCGCCTTGTGAGTTCCATCCGTTGCGGCCCATGCGAATTCCAGCACAGCCTGATACCATCAATTCCCACTCACAGCGTCGTCTCCGAGACCGTGACCACAACCGAGACGACGGTGACCACCGAGATCGAATCCACAACCACCACCGTTTCGGCACTTCAATCGACCGTTACCGTCTATGAACGGGCCGACAAGAGGCAGGTGGTGTATCCTGACTGGCCGCCCGAAACCTACAAAGAGGGACGCGTGTCGCATGCCTGCAAGTGCCTCCGCCGGTTGATCTCGACGCCGGTCGTGACCAGCACCGAAACAGCCGACCGTGCTACCATTACCGACGCGACCACGACAACCGACACGGTTACCAGCACGTACCGGTCGACAGCGATTGTCACCTCGACCGTCGTCCCGAGGCGTTTCGGAAGTGAGCCATGATCCAGTTGTTCCGAAAATCAAACGGAGCTGCCTTGGGCTGGGTTTATATGAACAATGGACCTTCCATAACCTCCAACTCCGCGCTTGCATTGGTTTTCCAATTCGATATGCCGGAGGGAGCAGCGTCGGCTTCCCAAGTCCGCTTTGAGGCCGAGGGCCTCGCTGCTGATAATAGTCTTGGGTTCAACGTAGCTTCGAGCCAGCCCCTCCGGGATTACTAGTACGTTGCATTTGGCTTTGGTATTCCTCTTAATTGCTGACACGAGGGTACAGTGGTGACGTGGTTTTCAACGCTCCTAGTACGCGATTCTAGTGCACACCTCACTTGACCGATACCTCCGTCTAGGTCTGACACGATGATTCTAGCGCCTCCCGGATCACTTCCTGTGGTCGTGGGCAGTTACAAGCATGCGACCGATATCTGGACTGTCGACACAACGACAAAGATCATCGGGTGCCAGTGGATCGAGTTAGACGGATCCCGTGAGTCATTGCCCTCGTCAAGTTTTGGGATGGCGCGTATAAGCTGACTCTTGATCAAAAAGTCTCGCCAAACGTTGTGATTTACGGTACCACAAATCGCATGTACAGTGTCGGGGATTCCACACTGTTCGGCGTCTTGATGTCCTTCATTCCAATAAAGTATGAGGTAGTCCTCAAATATGTGGAGATTTAAATAGTTGAGTGTTTACCCGTGTGGATGAAACTGTCAATGACTATCTCTTCCGTGGATTCGTTCCTCGAGCCTCAAATCTAGTGGCTCTACGTCTCGCGTCGTTGAGATGCCACTTTGTCTGACTCATCAACCACCATCAGCTGGGTCCGACGTTGGGTTACAAGGCTTCAGGAGGTTTCACGGCGTTCTCTGCAATTTATTTTCCGGCGACGCATCGATGGTGTGTAGACTCAGGGGGTATTGGGTGTGTTTTTCTTCCGCGTTTGATAGGAATCAACGTTGTTGCTCGTCTCCTGCACATCCTTCCACCAGAGCTTTCATGGTGAACAGGGAGTGGACCTGTGAAATACAACCATGCGGCGGAGCCCCTTCCTAATCTCACATTGGATCTTTGTAACTCATACTCAGATGATAGACACGTGAAACGTTCTTTCTCGACGCAGATCGAAACCCATCTCCTCACCACATCCTACGCCGCGGTCTCCTTGCCATTGGCGGTCCCGCAAATGTCATTTGAGGTCCTCCACCGCAATGCACTCCTGTCCTTCCTCCGCCAAACATGCCTCCACCACCGAAGCGAGGACCGTATCCGTGGTGACCATGGCTCTGCACAACGACTGGTCGAGGGCCGCAACCCATGCCGCCGGGGCCATAGGCTCGTGACCTACTTCCGAATCCAAAACACATGTTGGTGATCTCTTAAAATGCGTTGGCGAAACTGTCTTGGCGTCGCTTAGTGAGCTAAGCTAAGCGTAAAGGTTGGTTTCCACTGCCAGAAGAGGGGTGTGATTGTGTCAAGAAGGGCTGTTGAGGAATGGTATAAGTGAAGCCTCAATTGATGTTATTGATGTTGTCGCACAAGATAAAATGTGAGGATGAATAAATGATGGCGATTGATGGCTCCAAATGTCCAGTTTCGAATGGGGACCAGGCATCTATATACCCGGCCTCCCTGCCTCGTCACCGTCCATCGACATCAGGGGCGTCGTTGCCATTGCCGCGTGTTCTTGTCGCGCTGCGGGTACACGACGTCACAGATAGATCATAGTGCTCAGCCCCCGGATTTAGAGTTCTTGGGGGCGGAACGCCTTCATCAGCCAAGCGGCGCGGCGTCGCGGCGAGGATGACGTCGGTCGCCACTCGTGCCGACATCCGATGTCCACGGCGCGACAATCAAGGTTTGCGCCAAAGTTGCGTCAGGTGGTTCACTCGAGCAAATCTAGAATTCCCGATCCCGATTGTCCGTCGTCGGGCCAATGGACGGGGGCCTCAGGGGCACAAACATGTTCTTGGCTGGTGACACCAACAAAGGACTTGAGGAGGTGATACAAAGGTCCAATCAATTTGATTTATCCGTTCAAGGGTGCATGCATCTCGTTGCAAATACTCAACGCGCTTTCAATTTGTTTCGTGGCCACACAAAGCCTGTGTATTGTACAAGCGGCGTAGAAATAAACAGTCTCATCCAGACTTCATCTTTCCATCTGTCATCGACGGGCGCAACGTGAAACCCCCCATTAATCCATGCATTGCTCAACTCTCTAAATCGTATGCCCTCAGCCAAGCAAATTGCCTCATCCCGCCCCGCCAAATGCTCCTAATAAGGCTTCGCAACCAAGTACCCCTCCACCTCCCCCTCCCTCAACGCCCCCTGCCCCGGCCTATCGTCCGGACTGACCAACAACCTCGGCTTCCAGTACAACAGCCCATTGTTCGTGACCTGCGACCACGCCCACCGCGTCACGCCCGCCGCACCAAGATACACCCCCGGCTGCCTCTGCCCGTCCACATACAACGCATACGGCTCGGGAATCAACCCGTAGCTATCAAACACCAAGGTGCCCTGGTGGAACGTGTTCACCCGCAGCGGACGGGACGGGTTACCGGGGATGGCGAGCCCTCCCCTGTCGGAGCATTGGATGCGGTAGCGGGCTACGTCCGTTGCGTTGTGGAGGGCGAGCTGTAGAGAGTCAGGTAATGAGTTTTGATATACAGCGAGAGGGGGGAATTAAGAGATAGAGGGACGTACAGAATACCAAGGCAGACTGAACCGTGCCGACTCGGGAATGCCGCCGAAGCCGTTGCCCGTTAGGTCGTCGATGAAGAGACCGGTGCCGGCGGGGCGGAGGTTCACGTCGCCGACAAAGGCCTCGTTGTTGTTATCCGGGAACGAGCCGGGGAGGTGCTGGCAGACGCCGCTGAGGAGGCGGAACTCGGACGCCGCCGCGGCGAGGTGGGAGAGGGAGAGGCAGGCGAGGCTTGTCGCTATTATAGTAGAGCCGATAGAGGGCATTTTTGGCTGGTGGAAATATATATCGTGATGAGGATTGATGAGAGGTGTGTCGAGAGCCGAGAAGCTGAGATTCGAGCGGGTGCGGCTCATTTTATAGGACTTCTTCTCCGTTCTCCTAGCGAAATACAGCATGACATCGTGATGGGTTCTCGTGAATTGCTGGCGGGCCGCTGCCTGTTCGGTTTCGGTGGTGGTTGACTGCGCCACCCGGCTCGCTTGGCGCATCCCAGGGTAAATTGCAAGCGCATGGCGAGGCGGATTGTTAGAGTGGTGATTTGTGCCTGTTAGTGATTTCCGGTCCATCGCTCATCGGTAGGGCTGGGGGAAAATGCAACCCTTGAGTGGCTCGTTCTGGAAGGATGAGAACCCTGCAGTGAGCAACCCGGGGAACGGCCTCTCACATGCTGCAATCGTCATCTGAACTTGCCTGATGGGTTGGTGCTTGGAAAATGAAGCTGCTGTGCTGACACGCGTATAATCTGTTTGTTTCAGCTCCGTGAGGTGTGTCGCCTGCTGATCCTGTGTTTACCGTGTTCAACTGACAGCTCTGCCTGTGCCGTTGATGTGTTCGCTTATATCGCCAAGCTTAACTGTTTCTCAGAGCCCCACCAAGATGGCGGAGGATTGCTCGTATATATGGCAACTTGTGGGGAATGAGGGCGGAGTGCATTCCCACCTACCGGTTTTCATTTAGCAGCGTGGTATTTAGGTACCCAGGCTTTTGCTTTCCCAACGTCGCCTGTCATGCGGATCACGGCGCGACCCTACACAGGCCGTCAAACTCTGCACGAGCACAACAACGGCTAAGATCTGCAGCAATTTTCACGTTTGGCATGACTGGCCTGATGATCAGTTTCGCTGCAGGTCGAAGTTGAGAATGTTCATGTCCGGGTCGATAACGTATCCAGCTTCCTGTTGACATGACGGTAACACTGAAAACGCTCTTGGTATCATAAATGCACAGGCCAATCCTACAAATCCATCTCTCACCCACCGAGGAGCCTCACTCCCTCCGGCCCCCTGACCAGCGTAACATTAACCTTCTTCGCAGCCTCGCTCATCTGATCCAGATTTCTCGGCTCCTGGGCCCTCAAACACTCCCTAACCCTATCATCCCCGGGGTACACCATGTACGCAATGACTGACTCCTTGACCAGCTCCTCTCCCCTCGTCACAATGATAACCGCCACGAGGATCGCCACTGCCAGGAAAATCTCCACCATGGGCAACACCAACCACGCCCAACGTACCTCAATGAAGGCCTCCTTGAACGTGGCCGTCCCATTGACCGTCAATACCTCTGCATTGTCCCCTGCACCAATATTCCGCATGAGATTTGTCATTGCCATGGCGAGCCTCCCAAACATCCTTTCTAGATCATCCAGGTACAAAAAAATGCCTAGATCCAACTCTTCAGTTGTCTGCGTAGGCCTCAAACTAAATACGTACTCCCTCGTCAAATACTTTGCCAAGGAAAACCACATTTGTTCGTCGAGCGATATCGACATGTTGTACGAAGTGCCTGTCGAGTTCTGGCGGTACATGGAGTAGAACGTTCCGTTCAGGATATCTTCTCGGGGGTCCTCAGCGCTAAAGTTTCTGATAAACTTGTCGACAAATGAAAGCTCCTCAACCGTCCCCGGATCGTCTGGATCTGTCAAGCCATCAAGCGTCGCCGTGATGTTTGTAAATGTGCGCGTGCACCAGAATAGACGGCCCGCAAAGATGTCGGTGGCAGGAGGTATGCTCATGTTCCTCGGCAGCGTGGTGTTGGTCACCCTGACCGCGCCAAATGCTAAATAGCTCTCGGAGGTTACTTTGTTGATTGACAGTCCTGCCGCGGACCTGAAGAGGTCGGTGGGCGATTTAGTTCCGCCGGCATTCTGGGTAACGTGGAACATCTCGATGGGATCCGTTATTTCGCGACCCGGCCAGTCGTATTCGCATGTCATGCCTGTGGCCGTGTTGCCCGTGCAGTTTGTTGAGACTTGAGCAGTGACATTTTGCAACGAATGACACATGCCGAGAGTTGTCAATTCGGGCCATGAGCAAGAGACTGCGGGGGGCGGGCACGAAATATCGGGTTGGAGGATCGAGCCTGAGATCCCGTTGAGGAGGGCGGCTTGCCAGCGGAGGAGGCCAGAGGTTGGCTCCAGTGTATTGGCTAATTACGAGTGTGTAAGTGCATGGTAGTTATCAATAGCCTCTCTGCTGCGACTTACTCCGAGGGCCTTCTATGAAGGCTTTGGAAAGATAATTCCCACTCTGTCCAAGAGCAACTGTCAGGTTGGTGAGTTCCGAGTCTCTGAGCGGAAAGTCGAGAATCTGCTGGGCGCTCGGGTCGATTCCGAGAGCTACAATGGTGACAAATGCCAAGGACCAGGCAAGGATTGCTCGCTTCCGAAGACTCAGGATCATTATGAAGGAGCCCCAAGGGCCGCGACTTGCATCGTCAAATACTTGCAGCTGTTGCAGTTTGTCCGTGTATCGCGAATAATGTCTCCACTTGAGCTGGCTCAGACACGCAGCCACAGGGACCATCATGGTGGTCTTGGCGCCTGTAGTGAGGACGGCGATGAGGGAGTTGGGCTGTATCGGAAGCGGCCATTTTTCGAGTGGTGTGTCGTTTGTGAGCAGAAGCAAGATCAGCAGCAACACCATGCAAACGGTGCTGAGGGATGCCGCTGCGACTTCCCACCACCACCAGCCGTTGAGTTTGTCTCCGAAACTCCTTTTCTTCCTTTGCGCGGGATTGGTGTTCTGTTTCGGCGGGGTAACTGGAATCGATCTCTCCGATGGATCCCTGGTCAGTCCGGGGTGAAACCGCGGGGTTGTGTGCATCGCAATTGCCTCGTCGTCGTCCAGAAGCGGCGAAACAGGTCGGGCCGGCCGGTCCTGGTTGAAGCCCACCGGCGACGATGGCTGCGATACTGGGGAATGAACATGTAAATACTGCTGCTCAGGACTGCTGCCTGAGCGAATGTTTCCATAGCCGCCGTTGTGGAGGTGGTCGTTGTTGTCGAAGCCAAGAGACAGTCGTGTCCAATCATCGCCCGAAGCGCTGCCGTTGAGCTGCGCCCCTTCTTGGGTCGCACTTTCTGGGCTGCCGACTGGCCGGCGGTGAGAAAGCCGCTTGGACCCCAGATCGGTCGCCTCCATGATGGAAAAGACGAGGTGCAAACGAAAGGAAAAAAGGACAAGGCAAACCTCACGGTTCCGCTTCACCCGGGGGCGCATTCGTTAAGTATTGGCCTTTTGTTGATTGCCATGGTGGCGAAGCAAAGACGATCGGTGCCTGGCTCGCACTCGTGTCGCCGGGAATGCAGTCGTGGGTCGCACCTGCGGTCGTGATTGGCAGATTCGCATTATTCTTAGACTGGTGAAACCCGGGGAAGTGGTTCTGGCTTGACGTGCCTGCAAATTTGGGGGCTAGAGCGTGAGTTGAATCGAAGATGCTGTGGTTCAGCTTCCCGACCAACTAAAGTTGTGTTGTGGTGGAAAATTGGAAAATGAGGAGAACTTGTCGAAAACGGCTGCCAAGCCGAAGCCCCTGAAGAAACCGAAGCCTTGCCCAAAAGGGGCAAATGATCATTGCAACATGGGACCCCACTTCAGACTTCGATCGGAGTTATAAACCTCATCTCGACAATCTTGAAGTGTTCACTCGATCGGAATGCATCCTTTGGAAGGAAACATCATGGCGTACCCTTATCAACCTCTAAACCTTCCGTTCGAGTCTCGAATCCTCACTATTCCCCCGCCTGATGATGTGGAGGGACCCCTCATCGGCAGTCTTACCACACTACCTCTCACACAGCCAGAACCCTATGATGCTCTCAGCTACTCGTGGAGCCGAAGTAAAAACATCACAAAGACGACACATCTGGACCAAGTCATGACAATTGGCGTCTCTGACCCGAACCCTGACTCACCCGGGGGCGCCATTCTGTCCGTAAGAGAGATACTCAATCATGAGTACTACGGCCAATTCTGGTTTGAGATGGGCGGCGTTCTCCCGCCTGGAACCATCGCGATCGATGGCGTCACCATCAACATTAACGGCGAGCTCGTCCGAGCACTGATGATGCTACGAAGCCGGCTGTGTCAAGGGGAAGAACCGCTCCGACTTTGGGTTGACGCTCTCTGCATCAACCAGAGCGACATCGCCGAACGGAATGAACACGTCCGGATGATGGGTCAGATCTACCAGAAAGCCGCACACGTCCGAGTCTGGCTCGGCTTCAACGATAGATACCTCTCACCCTTTGTCCAAACCATGCACGACATTGTCGAGATTGCCAACGAAGGCATCCCCATCCCGGAGGATGGCCCTTACCCGTCGTCCTCCGAGATCGAGTCCCTATTTGAGAAGCACCCCAAGTCCAAAACGCTCGACTGGGACAGCGTGGCCGAGTTCTTCAACCGCGCATGGTTCCACCGCACCTGGGTCGTTCAAGAAGCCGCCTTTGCACGCGAACTGACGCTCTACGCCGACAGCTACTCCTTTACATGGAAGTGGTTTCTCGACGTCATCCTCTTCCTGCGCAGAAACCGGCTCGACACGCCGGTGGCAGACCACAAGGGCCTCAAAGCAACCTGCATCATCGATACGCTGCGCACCGTCATCGTCGCTCAGGGCAAACCATACAGCCACTGGGGCCTGCTCACCCTCCTCGAAGAACTCCGGGGGCTAGACAGCACCCTTGCCGCTGACAAGATCTACGGGGTCCTGTCACTAACCGACCCACGCGACAACATCAACCTCGTAGTCGACTACTCCAAGTCCCCCGAGAAAATCTTCACCGACTACGCAGCCTCCCTCCTCAACACAAACTCCCTCGACATCCTATCGCACTGCGTCCTCCCTTCCAAGTCCTCGTCTCTTAGTCTCCCCTCCTGGGTCCCAGACTGGACCCGTCCCGGCTTCACCGAGCCCTTTCGCGTGCGGGACCTGCTCTCCAAAGCCTCGGGTGGTTCTAAACCCTCCTTCCACATCACCAACAATGTTCTCCGCATCAAAGGCCGTCTCCTCGACCGAATCACCGAAATCGACACGGTCAAAATCATCCCTTCGCCCGCCGCAACCTACGACAAAGGCTATGGCTCTTCGAACGACCCCAAAACAACAACCCTCCAAGAACGCAACGAAGCCCGAGAAACGGTCTACTGGGACAACATCAAATCCCACGTCCTCAACATGGAGAAAATCGCCCTCTCCGACGGCGGATGCATCCACGCGCTAGCAAGGGCGACGATGTGTAACAGAACGCGAACAAACGAGAAACCGCACTGGACTTGCGTCGATGGGTTGGGCGTGCTGTTATCAGTGTGGAAGGGCGAGATGAGCAGCAGCCAGGCGGTCGCGGGGAAGGCGAGGTACATGATCCAGGTTATGGGTGAGCCGGAGGAGAGGTACAAGGAGTTCTGTGATGAGGTCGAGGTGGGACTGGATCAGCTGTCGGGATCGTTCTCAAAGTGGACGCATAATCGGAGGTTTTTCAAGGCGGAAAGTGGGAGGTTGGGATGGGGTGTTGATGGGATCCTCGAGGGGGACGTGGTTGTGGTGTTGTATGGTGGGGATTATTTGTTCGTGTTAAGGGAGGTGGAGGCGGGTAGGCATGTGATTGTTGGGGATGCATGGTTGGATGGGTTTGGGGATGGAGAGGGTATGGAGGAGAGGTTTGAGGGGTGTGAGAAAGAGTTCGTTATTGTTTGACAACAATGAGTCTCATTTAATTAGTGCACAACTGACATCTTCCTAGAAGAACGTAAAAGTAAAGTTCTGCGTCGGGAAATTGAACACAAAAACATGGCAAGGGCTCGAAATACGGGTGTTGACGAATTTGAATGTTTGAATTAGCAGATCGGTCGCGGCAGTTATGGGGTAAGCAGCAGCGGCCAGCATAGTCCTGCTCATTATTCAAAAGTCGGTTTTTCCTCACACCATCTCATTCCCCGAACGTGGACTTCCCTGCTGTTCAACCGACGAGGAAGGCGGAGGGGGAACAACATTGCCGTGAGGGGATGTGGTATCAGTCAGAGCTGAAACGACGACAGTGTCTTGTGCCTGCAACTCTGCAGTCTTGGAGACTCCATCCATTAGTGAGTTCTCCACCAACCAGCTCAGCGGGTAGCACTGGCAACTCATTGAGCGAAACAAATTCCTTCTAATTCCCGCCTGGTTCGTTGGCGCTCTGTCTCTTGACCCTTGATTACTTCCGCCAGAGTAATATAGCAAGACCGACGGCGATCAAGAAAGCCATGGCGCCAATGGTGACTCCGGCAACGATGCCAGTGTTGCTCAGAGTCCTTTCGCTTACGGCGTCTAACGACAAGTCGGCTGCCTGGTCTTTGGAAATATTCATGGAGGTCGAAGAGGCGATGGCGGGCCGGAGAAGCCGTTGGTAGTGATTTTGATGTACATTGTAAACTGACGAATGATGAGCATAAACACTAGACATAAGAGCTAAGGTAAAGGTATGTTCAACAGGGTCTGGATAGGCTTATAGGAGTGAAGGGGAAATTTGGAAGCAGGGGAGCGAGCTGCAAACTTATCACGCCGTTGCGCTTGACACGTTGTCGTCGGTGGCGTGTTTACGAACACATTGACGCTTCACCGTGAAGACAATCGAGCCAGTCAAACCCTTGGCACCTATCGTGGGATGTGACAAACAGTGTCCCCGCGGATACCGCTGCGGATTGCATTTGGCTAACGACGTCAGGGCGATTAGTAAACGTACTCGCACTGCAAGAGCATGTCGAAGGCAGTCTTTTTCTATAGACGGTGACGTTAGAGGTCGCACAAATCTGACGCGAGACCCTGGCATCGAGTTCAGACTCCACCAAAACCAAAAGCAGCCATGATCGCATTAGGACCTTGAGCTTCTTCGGATGACGTTTGATCCCCCTTCTCGAGACTCTCGTGGCATCTTTCCTTCCTGGCGGGACATAGAGTACGTGCCAGGACAGCGCATCTTTCCCTTTTTCGACATTCAAGAACCCCTGAAACAAATATCGAGAAGGCTGAAACCTGAGAAAATTCGGAACTCTTCCGCCTAGGTACCTCGAAGCCGGGGACTAGTCCAAGATCGGGCAAGTCAAAACGCAACCCTGGTACAGCCCAGTTCTTTTCCCCACGACCCACAAGGGATGGCAGCCGAATCCCGGGCGCGGACAACAAAGGTCCACAGCCGTCTCAAACCCGTGGGGGTCCTTGCAAAGTTTGGAAACAAAAAGCGGACGGGCTGATTGGAGCGGAAACGACAGGTGCTTTCTCCGAACCGCGTTGGCTTTGCCCTCTTGTCGCCGATAAACGCGCCCATCGGGTCACCCGTGGGTTTCCGCGCTCCAATCAATGACACAAGTGTTGATGACAGAACCGGTGCCTCGTAGCCGCTAATTCCCTTAACCCGTTTCGGCAATCTTTTTATCTGTGGCGTTCCATACGCATTTCTCATTGGTGAATAATCACGCCCCCCAAACTCCGGTGTCCTTAGTAATGCGGCGGGCGCTGTCGGTGTTATTGGCGTGTTCGGCCGGAGCCAAGCCTCCTTCTGCAGAGCAAGAACCTATCATCTTGACAGCATCAGTGACGGAGAGCTCCGGTGACGGAGACACGGAATAATTGCTGTTGGTGTGGATGGTGGCCCTGACGGAATCCCGCTCTCCCGTGGCCGGGTTTCGCACCGTTTACGGGTCCGTTGTGGGACCTGTTGGCCTGCCGAGGACGGCCGAGTCTCCGTTGGCGACATCGGGTGCATCCTTCGCCTCGCCACGGACGAGGGTACGATAGCGTGCTTTGCCCACCAGGTGAATGAGGGTCTCTTCGTTTCGAAATGGGCAAACGTGGCGGGGCAACAGTAAAAAAAACCCTTGCAGGAGGGTGGAAGCACTGGGTTTTCATTGTGGGACGAATGGGTCGTTGATAAGTCTGCCTGCAGACTATGCAGCTCAATGGACCCGACTCCGACGGCTCCGCCGACTGGAATCCTCTGCGCTTGGGGGGCGCGGAGCTTTATATAGCCCTGTGGATTGCCCTGAGAAAAGATGGTGTCTGCTCTACCCTCCCGGTTCTAGTCCTCCTTTTCCTGCGTCTGTTTGCTTGCGTCTGTCTGGAAACTGTCCACTCCCGGTCTGGCACCATGGAGAAAAAGAACAATGACGTCCACTACCGCCCATCCAGGCTGACCTTCGGCGCGGGTAGCCCCTATCAGCCCTCTGGAAATGCACGGGGACCAATTCCCGACCCTCATTGCCCTGAGAAGCTGACACGGAACCAGATCATCACCAACTTCAGCGCCGCCAACCCTCTCCGCCGATACCTCTCTTCTCTCAGCTACCACGCCTACACAGTCTGGCTCTTCACATACAGCAGCCACAAAGACACCGTCTACCCGAGTGCGGCCTTTGCCACCTCAACCGCACTCTCCACCTCCTTTTCCTTTGCTCCACCCACTTCGTTCCTTTCTGTCACGTCATCCATCCTTCTCGCCCTGTTCTGGGCCTGGCTTGCCCTCTTCTTCTTCTCTCTTCACAACCAACACCACCCTGACTCGGTCCTGGAGGACAAGATCAACAAGCCATGGCGGCCCCTCCCCTCAGGACGCATCACCACCTTCCAAACCCGTGTCCTCTTGGCGTGTTACTATCCCGTCTGGTTCGGGATCAGCCACCACCTTGGCGCCATCCGTCAGTGTATCGGCCTGACGGTGTTGACATGGTACTACTGCGAGCTGGGTGGCTGCCAACAGGGCGGCTTCGCGAGGAACATCCTCAACGCGATGGGATACTCGTGTTTCTTTGCCGGCGCGCTCCAAGCCTTTGTCGGGACGGGGTACAACGTGTACGAGGGCAAGCCGTTGGTATGGTTGGTCATGATTTGCTCGTTGATCTTCACGACCATCCACGCCCAGGACTTCCGGGACGAGAAGGGTGATCGTGCGAGGGGACGACAGACGGTGCAAACGACGCTGGGTGATAGGGCCAGTCGGTGGGTGATTGTTGTCATGGCAGTGATGTGGTCGGTGGCTATCCCGAGGGTTTTGGGACTGGGATGGGCGGTTATGGGAGTTTTGCTCAGTCTTGCCGGAGTCTTGTCGTTTTTCACGCTCAGGTGTTTGTGGGAGAGAACGGCGGAAAGGGATTGTTTTGCTTACAAGGTTTGGATTGGATGGTTCGTTGCTTGCATTCTGGCGCCGTGGATGCAAACCGGTGTTGATTGTTTGATTGCAATAGTTTGACGAGGTTTAATACGATGCGTCGGCGGGCAGAGGCTGTAGCCATACACCATCTGTTCTTCCCATTTCCACCTCCTGGGCCGCCCGTCTCGAGCCCTCAGATCATAGCTCTCAGTTCCCGAGTGGCGGTGGTGGATTGAGCTGCTAAATACAGCCAGCCACAAAAAAGACAGTTATTACTTGACAGTTTGGATCCATTGGTCAATGGCGATAATCCGAGGGACCTCACATGCGCCCCCACGTGCACTAGGTGTTGTCGGATAGGGCGTGCTGGGCATCCCGGGCTCCCTCATAAGGCCATGGCGGCCCGCACCTTTCCCCAGGATCGGATCTAGTAAGTTCGGCCCTGGTCACTTGGTGTGTTCTCTTATAAGGAGCTCTATTTTTCGCACACCCCATTTTTGTTTCTGGCACACCGCTTCCATACATAACCCTGGCCTGCCAATATCTCTGTGTGCCTTTGGAATACCACTTCCACCACACTTTGAAATCGTTGATGCGTTGTTTTTTGAACCGGATGCGTATTTGAAATTCCAAACACCGCGGTTTATTAACTGCTGATGCCTTTTCTGAAGGGATAGAGGCCAAAACGTGGCAATACTTAGCTTTAGTGGCGCTACCAAAGGCCAGGGTTGTGTGTGGGCGCAGTGTGCCAAAACAAAGATGGGGTGTGCGAAAAATAGAGCTCCTTATAAGATAGACGCACGGGTACGTTTGCCCAAAAGATCTGTCTTGAACTCTGACACGAGGACCAGCTCGGGAACAATCAGGGGAAGCTTTGGACAGAGCTCACCCCAGCTCAGGGCGACGAACGAAAGGGAAATTTTGTGTGCCAAGATTCGTCGCACGCAACCAGGCTGTTTCCCCCCAGGACCAGACCGAGGAAATTCGCCCTGGTCGCGGGGGCGAGATGCAGCTGATGACTGACTGGGTGCAAAGCTAACACAAATATGTCGCGACTATCCTGGGCCGGGCTGTTCAGCTGCCACTCGGACCCGTGGCTTGCATGTTAGGACAGGGGGACGGACCAAAGGTTTCCTTGGCATTGGGAATCTAGAACAACGTCGACCACGCCCGAGACAGAGAGTCGCCAGCAGCCAGGCCGAGACCGAGTTCAAGACCTACAAATATCAGCTCTGGACCCTCGCTTCAAAGTTCTCTCACCTCAGCATCACCGCTTCCAGACATTATTTTCGCATCGGTCTGCTTGATCTACTTCTTTGCAATGGCTGGAATTGCCGCTACCTGGACTATGCCCAATGTGGGCAAGGTCTCGCCCATGGCCGGAACCGACAACTTCACGCTCGAAGCCACCAACGAGTCGGTCATGTCTCCTGATCTGCGCTCGCGCGTCGACCCGCGTGACTTTGCCGACGGCGGCAAGTACCGCTGTAAGTCTACAAACTCCCGCATCCTCCTTTCCATTTGCTGACCACGGGCAGCCATCGTCAAGCTCATCATCCGCTACGAGGGCCAGACGGACAAGGGCCACGCCATGGGAACCGGCTGGCTCATCCGCCCCGATCTCATGGTCACGGCCGGCCACAATGTCCTTGACTGGTCTGGCGGCGGCCGCGGCTACGGCAAGGCCGTGCAGATCAAGTGCTACATCGGTTACCGGGGCGCCGCCAGTGTCGACACCCCTGGTGTGCAGTTTCGTCTCGCCAAGAACATCGTCACGACGGCCGAGTGGCTCATGAGCCGCGAGAACCGCCACCGCGACGTTGCCTTCATCCAGGTCGACCGCCCTTTCGACGGCGACCTGCGCCTTTTCAGCTACAAGTCGACACCTGCGACCGGCCACGTTACGCTTGGCGTTGTTGGCTACCCCGGCGACAAGGTCTTGGAGACCGACTCTGGCGAGGAGAGAGGCGCCGAGATGTACGAGATGTTCAACGCGCGAAAGTACGATCTGGCCAAGGCGCCTCTGAAGCTCCTGGAGTACGATGTTTCAACCTACGGTGGTCAGTCGGGCGCACCAGTGATCCGCAAGGACTCCAGGACCCAGACCGTCATCGGCACCCACGTCTATGGCGCTGGCGTGCGCAACCAGGCAAGCACCATCGGCCTCAGCAACGGCAACGACTACGACGCTTTGATCAAGGCATTCAGCGCGCAGTTCCCCGTCGTCAGCGAGTCGGTCCAGAACGGGATCAAGGTCAAGATGGTCCGCCACGCCCAAGCATCCGTCTCTACCACCTCCCCCTCCCAGCCTTCGACGGGTTTGACCGGTGGCCACGCTGGCGAAGAGGGGTTCTTTGACGTCTTCAAAAACGTCAGCCAGTTCGTCGGTGGCACACTGCCCACCATCGCGCCTTTCCTCGGCCCCGTCGGCGGCCCACTTGCCGCTGTGGCCGGCACTGCCATGAGCGCTCTGGCCGGCCGCGCCGAGTCTGCTTTTGACGACCCGCAAGGCGACGGCCAGGCCGCGGCGGATCGCGCCGTGCTTGCCGAGGCCGCTTTGCAGACCGTTCTCAAGATGGAGGATGGCCCGGCTCTCAGCAAGGTCGTTGCCCACATGGAGGAGTGCTACCGGACTAATGCGCCCAACACCAAGGCCATCGCTCCCAAGATTGCCCCGGTTCTGCTCGATACCGCGAGCCGCATCAACACCGACAACGGCTACAACAAGGTCAACTCACACCCGCGCGTCACGCTCGCGCCCCACCGCCTTCGTACTGATGGAAGTGAGAGCGCCTTTGGCACCACCGACTTCGTTGCCGGACTCCTTCAGCATAACGCGCGTCCGCTCGTAGGTGAGGAGGGCTTCTTCGATGGCCTTGGATCTTTCATCAACTCGGGTTTCAAGGTCGCCAGGCCTCTTTTACGCGAGGGCTCCAAAGTTAGCCTCGGTCTTCTCAGCAATACGCTAGCTGCTGAGTCGGCTTGGGAAAGCGCTGGCGTTGATAGCGAGACGATCAAGGCCGCCGAGCTTGTGACCCAGCGTGCTCTTCTTGGCGAGGCCGCGCTGCAGGCGTTCGACAAGCTCAACAACCGCGACCTCAGCGCTGTTCGCGTCTCCCAGGACCCGCTTGCCCCTGTCGAGGAAGGCTTCTTTGGGAGCTTCCTTAGCGCCGCACAGAAGATTGGCGGCGTTGTCAAGGAGGCTACCCCGGGCGTTATCAAGACTGTCCTTCCCATCGCTGTCAACCGCCTCGAAGGTGAAGCCGGCCAGCAGGGAGCCGATGCTTTGTTGGCGCCGGCCCCGCATGGACTGAGGAAGAAGAAGCTCTTGTGTGCCGAGCTTCTTGACGGTGGAAGCTTGCACAACTTAAGCCTCTAGGAGGATCCTCCCGTCAACGGCATCCAGGTGAGCACCGCTGTTCCTCGTCCTAACAGACCTCCATCCACACCTCCCCCTGCCTATGCCGCCTTGCTCCACAGCATGGGAGGGCCGCAGTCCAGCTCCCCGGTCCATGCCATCCCCAGCTTGGAGGAGGTGTGAGCCCGCTACCGGATTGACGGCCCCGACCCTAACCAGGACAAGCCCGTTTTTCAAGTGTACGACTGGGAGTAGACACCAGACGCTAACAGCATTCTCCTCGTCAAGACGTCGATTACCTTTGGTTAGTTTCTCCCTTGGCATTAGATGGATGGGCATGGGATATCGTGGGAGGAGAGTGGGAGGAGAGCGGAATCAGGATCACTCCATGAAGTGCCCACAACTGTTTTCCCTCGGTCTTTCGTCTGTGCCTGATTTGAAAAGGATGCTCTATGCAACTCTGCTAGATCGACTGCTCCTTTTTCTGCGACGAGTCCCAGAATTCCACCTGATCAACTCAACACAATGCCCATTGCCAGCATTCCACCCCAACAAGCCCCCCTCCCCCCCCCTTCTCCCAAAGAGCACACAGGTTAGGTAGGTACATATCGTGTTGCTCCGAGCCCAGGCAAAGCAAAGCAAACCAAAGAATCATTGTTGCCCGCTCAGACTCGAGCTCCAGTCCTCTAAACGGCACCTTCCCACGTGTATCGCCTTGGTGGTGGCCAGTCTTGCACATCGGTCTCTTCCCTCGGCTGCGGCAGTCGTGTCAACGGAAGCCGTGGGGATTTGGCAGGATGCTTGGCAGCCACTTACAACCATGCCGTCAATGCCCCTTCCTGATTCCATGTCCAAAGCCAACTGAAACGTCTCCCGCCAAGGCAACGCCAATGATGTGGAGTTTTCTCTTTGACGGAGACCTAGCGAAATCAACAACACCGGGGGTCGTTGGTTGGGAGTGAAAGGCTCGTTGTGCTTGTTGCTGGGTTTTGGTCGTCGACAAAGCCTTGACCGCCAGACGAGAGCAGCCAGAGGGCCACACATGAGCACCAGCCCAACCAAGCCAATGACTGCCTCGTCTGACAATGTCATTGAAGTTAGCGGCCCGCTTGCAACAAAGTTTCAGTTAGATCAGGTTGGTATCTCCGTCGTGCAGACGGGAGCAGTCCCGGGTAAGTATTCGCCGCCATGCTGCACCCAGATATAGAGGCTGGTTGTCCTTGGAACCACGACCAAAATCTGATTTGGTGGCAGATTTTGGTCGTTCAATCGGATTGGTATGTGACAGCCGCCAGTCTGATGGCGCAGCGCCGCTGCAGGCGTTCTCGCTTAGCCCTTGGCTAGATTTGAGTGATTGGCTTTCGGAGTGAGAATGCCACACGTCAGCTTGCGGCTCGCGGGCGGGGTTGTTGCTGCCCAGGTAGGTCTCAAGTCTGTCAGCCCCACCAGATTCTGGTCAGGTTTTGGCTCGACCCACCAGATTCTGGTCAGGTTTTGGCTCGACCCACCAGATTCTGGTCAGGTTTTGGCTCGAGCCACCAGATTCTGTCGGTGTCAGGCTCGAGGGACCAGCGCTGAGAATATCCGAGCGACTTGTAACCCCATCTGTTTTGGTCTTCTTCAAGCGACAATCAAGAGAACTTTGAGCCCGCTCAACGCATCCAATTTGCTCTTTTTCAAAGCATTGAACCTTCCCAAACTTACACTTGAATGTTCGCAGATGGCTTCATCGGGTGTCCCGCAGACCGGTGCGATCCCCGTGTCAGCGCCCGTCGTATCGCACTGGGAAGAACACCGAGAGCTGTTCCATGAGCTGTACAACACTCGCTCTCTCCCATTGGAAAAGGTGAAGGAGATCGCAGAGGAAGTCCACCAGCTACCGAGGGCTCCGTACGTATCCACCTTCTCCAACTCTTGCACTGCAGAATTGCATCTCTCACTCAACTCAAGAAACTGACATTCTCAAGGTTGTCGTCGTACGAGACGAAGCTGAGAGACGAGCTGGGGCTGCGAAAGAACTTGAAAGGCGAAGATTGGGCTGTCATCGGGCGTTTGGTTGCGTCACGGCCCCAGGCCAATGTGTATCACCACGGCAAAATTATCCCGCGCGACAAGTTGAAGAGGACCATCCGGCGATACTCAAAGGTGAAGATCAGAGGTCAGTATACTGCTCCCGCCATCTGCTCTTTCCTGTCAAATGAACGGGCAGTAGAGACATGGCACCCTGATTGAAGGCTAAACTTTTATCAGTATCTTCGCGGTTGCCTCCTAACGTTAGCATTATCGACCCTTCCGATTCTGGAATTGGTAACGAAATAGCGCTTTTCCGACAGGATTTCACTACTGCCAGTGACCAACCCAACATGATCCAGCATGTTGCAAGTCCTGGTCCTCATGCAGCGCCCGAACGCCCGCCGCCAGCGCCCTTGAGCGTCGCCCTTCCGAGTAGTGCCCTGGTGCCGGCCTCCCAGTGTCAAGGTCTAATCAGGGGCACAGTTGCGCTCTTGGCTTCCGAGAACAATGCGGTCGACTTTATTCGGCTCAGTGCACCCATCCTTGACGACCGCTTCGCCAAGCTCTGGGAGCCACTCCTGGATAGGATTCCTACCAGAGTTTTCTTGCGAGTTGTTCGAGAGCGTCGTGAGTCAAATCTCTGCCAACTTCGGCCACTCCGTCTTCTGACAGCAGCCAGTGACGCACTATAATGATCGCATTTCCCATATGCAGCCTTTCGCTCGTGGTTCCCAATGGGGTCTTATGAGCCTTAGAACTCTAGAGGCGGTTGAGCTTACAGACGCTCAGGACCTTGGTCTTCTCTCGCCATCGGGATCCGCCCCAGCCTTCACACCAAGCACCGAACCCAGATCGTCTCATCACTTTGCCTCGCACCTCTCGACTTTCAAGGACCCGTTTCACGCCCTTGGCATTATTTTGCACCGGCTTTCCAACAATGTCGCAGTGGACGATATATCAGAGTTGATGGACCAATTCGCCCAGCAAATTCCGGAACCCTTGTTCATGGCAGTTTTGCAGCTTGACTGCCCAACCGTGCGTGCATCCTGGACAGGATTGCTTCGCTGGATGACGAGGATCGATAATTCAAGGCTGTTTGTGTCTCTCGCAGAGACTATGCTACATCACCACTCGCCTTGTAGCCGAGAGGATTACGGAATGGTCTTGGTTTTAGCGGCGATTCATAATTGCCCTGGAATTTGCGAGCGTGCGATTGAGTGCGGGGGCGACCCAGATCAGCACGTCAACCTGCGGGGCCGACAGGGTGAACTCTCTGGGACGTCGCCGCTTATCTACGCAGCGATTAACGGGAATACGGACACCGTGAAGATGCTTCTTGAATGTGGAGCCGATGTCAATTTTCGTGTTGACGGCTTCACTGCCGCCGGACACCTACTTGTGGTACTCAAGAAGGACACTCAGCATCGAGAGCACCGCACTGAGGTGCTGAGGTTGCTCCTCGACCGAGGATCGGATATCAACGCCCTATTCCGTAGGGACAATCTTTACTATTCATCCGAGGCGACCCTCCTCGACGAGGCCATTTTGGGCGATGATGCTGACGTCACCGAAATATTCCGCGAGTTCTCATCGGCTAGTACAACGGGCCGACCGACGGTGAGCTTGTCAGGCATTATCACCTGCGCAAAGGAAAGCACCGAGAAACTACGGAATTATATCCTCAAATTGCCCCCGGGGAAGAAGTGGGAGCGCATGCAAGTTGCCGCCTTGACTTGGTGTCTTGACAGAACCAACGTACAGGCTACTTTGGCCATGACTGAAGTCGGGTTCACCCTCACAAGGCTGTTTACGAAGGAGCCGGGATTTTTCTGGCAGGGGTGGCAACCTGGACCCATTCTTGACTTCTTCACGAGTGTATATCGTGATAGTCCCTTGACAACGCTCTCCGAAAGATTGGCGCGGGTCATTCTAGAGGAACCCCAGGACACTGACGTACGGAATGCTCTGATCAAGTCCTGCTTGGGCAGTAGTCACCCGGAGGTGCTTCGGCTGCTGTTTCGTGTCCTTGCCCAGCTTAGAGGAAATGGCGCCGAGATGATGGCGATCGCCGCTCGATTTGGTAGTTTCCAAGCTGTTTCATTATTGCATCAGGAATACCAGGTCGAGTATGGAGGGTTCGCGGAGTTCCGGGGGGCACATTTCTCAGTCCTTTTGCTCTCAGCCGCATCGTTCTACGGTCATTTTGGACAGTCACCCCTCCTCGCCGAATCTCAACCGGCGAGTGTTGAGATGCTTGACTTCCTTGTCCGGCAGGGGGCAGATGTCAACACATGCCATCCCTCTTTGTGGTCTCGACAACACCGAATCGCTGGCGAGCAACTAAAATGGGCCTTTGACAGAGGACTTGAACACGGTGGAATTTCGGTCTACCGCGTGATGTTTCAATGCATGCAGGTGTGGAATTCTGGAGGCCCTCAAAGCGACTCCGAACAGCCCAGTGAGCGGGAGTTACTGCGATCTCTTGCGGATATGCAAATACCAATCTTCTCGGCCCACGAGGCTGAGTCTTTCCGGCATAGCCAGAACTTCGAAACCGACATCCATCCGCTCTCTTTCTTTATCTCCCGTAGTCCTGGCCCAGACTTCATCGATCAGGTACTAGCAAGTGGAATCGACATCAACGGTACAGGAAAACGGCTGGAAACGGACACCCCACTTCGAGCAGCAATTAGAGTAAGAGATCAACGATCTGCGGAGAAACTAGTCTCCCTTGGTGCCCAAGTCAAAGGGCCGGAGCATGACTGTGGACTTTCAACAATCCAACTGGCCTGCGGAGCGAGAATGGATCCTACTGAGAGGTCTATAACCTCAGGGCCTGCTGATCTCAAGCTTGTGGAGCTCCTCCTCAATAATGGGGCTGATGTAAACGCCACTGGAAGATATTGTTGTTTTCCAGCGCTTCAACTGGTCAGAGATGTCCAAGCAGTCGAGCTTCTTCTAGACCATGAAGCAGATCCTAATGAGCTCGTGGCTCGATGCGAAGACTGCAACGCCCTTGACCCACATGGGCTTGACAATGGGGACAATGTCACTATGATACAATACACGATTCGGCGGATAGAAATGTTCGGGGCTCCCAGAGAAGCCAAGGGAATGGACTTATTTTTGGGCATTATTGACTTGCTGTTGCAGGGGGGCGCGAGAATCAACGAGAGGGCCACCCTGCCGAGCTGTGGGAAGAGGAAACTCGGATACAGCGCCCTTGAGATGGCGGCAGGACTGCCCGACGAAACGCTTGCCTTTGAACTCGTCGGTTGGCTTCTAGAACGTGGAGCCGAGCTCGAGCCGCCTGCCGGTTACAGGGGAAGCTGCGCCCTGAGCATTGCTTGTGGCAGTGGCAATCTAGATCTCGTCAAACTGCTGCTGGACCGGGGAATGGATCCAAACCGAAAAGACAAAGACGGCGCAGTTCCATTGACTGATGCTGCAGCCAGGGGCGACATGGCGATCGTTTTGTTGTTGCTCGGGGCAGGGGCGAATGTATGTGCCGACACTGCCCTGGATCGGAGCCCTTTGGTCATGGCCGCCCAAAACGGGCGACTGGATGTAGTTGCGTTGCTTCTGGAGTATGAGACGCGCGACCACATCTTTGAGGAAGCCATCTGGGATTCCAAACATTGGAATCACACTGAGGTTGCGTCATTCATTCAACAGCGCCTGGAACAGTTGCGCGCTGGTCGCATGGGTGATAATGGGGACACTGGTTACGTTCAGTTCCGTCATGAACGGCCCGGAGAGGCGCGTCGGGGCTGGCGGTCTCGGAGCTGGAACTTGGAGGATTCCCAACACCAGCTTCGACCTTTCTAATTTCCCACCGTGTTTCATACTACGTTCACAATGAATGAAGCCTATCTCTTCTCCTGTACCTTTTTTTGTTTCTGTCACTAGGGGAAATTAGGGTAAGCTCAGAATAAATCAGCCATACCTCAAACTCACCCCGACTCAGGATTACAAACGAAAAAGGAAATTTCAGAGTGCTCAGATTTGCTGCACATAACCGGGCTGTTGCCTCGCCATGGTCATCTCACCTCTGGTCACTCGTTCACTTTGGCGCTTTTTTTCCCTTCAGTCTCATGGGGGTTTTACCTTCCCACTTTCTTCCTCTTGGTCATTCTTCTTCCGCCCGCCTGTGGGCAACAATAGTTGGGTTTTAGATCGCGGATGCACAAAAGCAATACTTCCCTTCGTTTTTTTACATATGCATAACAGCCTGGTTACCTGAGACGAACCTGGGCACACCAAATTTCCTTTTTCGTTCGTCGTCCTGAGCTGCGGTGAGCTATGGCTGTAGCTGATTTGTCCTGAGTTTCCCCTGATTATTCCCTGAGCCATAGCCCCGATGGCTTAGCAAGAACGGCGCTGCAAACGCTAGCACCTCACCGCCGAGATCGGGGTCCTCTTGTTTCCGGGGTCGTCCATATAACAACGGAAGACGATGGAGGGGGGTGCAACGGGCTTGAAGGCGGAAACGGTGGACAGGGACCCTGTTGACCATGACAATGGCGCTGGGGGAAGTCGAAGTTGTAATTGCTGGACATCACTCATTGCTCAACCTTTCCACCCTCAGATCTTCCCTCACTAAACCCCCAATCACCCGCACCATCCGGGCCTGGCGACCTTCGAAAGACACCACCACCCCCTGTTCGTAGCAAGACCCACATCCCATAGACTCTCCGCAAGTTAGGAACAAAATTCAGGCATGGACTCGTTTGCTCCCGGACTCAAGCATGCCTGCAGCAAGGACAGTTGATACTGCAACAAAGCCAGCTCATACTGTTTGAAAGAGAAGTAAGAAGCTATTCCTCCAAATACAACTGTAAGAATGGCCAACAGGCCAACGGTGACCCAAAAGGTCAGCAATTGCATGAGGTTTTCGGTCCCCTCGTGGGGAAGCAGCTGCCGCCAACCGTAGGGGGGTGCCTTTAGCTCCGTGCGAAGATGGGCCAGGTTGGTGTACCAGAACTTGTAGTGGCTTAGATCCCGGATCTCTTGGCGGCCGCCGAGGCCCAGCGCGCCAAAGTGACGGCCCTGGCTGCCGAGGAATTTCTTCGTTTCTCTGCTGTACGGCGGAAACAGCAAGTTCAAGGTATCGATGGCCTCTGCTAGCGCCTCTGCCGGGATCGGACAGTCGGAGATGTGCTGCCGATGGTTGAGCAGCCAGACTTTGTGCTCGTAGATGTGGATGATTTTGTTGGCCCAATCAATTTTCAGATGCTCGGTGAGACTGTGAGTCCACCGAATTCTCCACCTGTAGTTTTTGACGAGATATGCTGCTGTGAAGTGTCGGGGGATTATTTCTTCCCCGGAAAGCGGGCCTGCTTTGGCATTGTCCACTTTGAGGCCGCTAAAATAAGACTCTATCAAGCCCCTAAGCGTCAACCCATCGTCCCAGCTTATGAACTCATCGTCCGAGGGCCTCCTAGGTTGCGAGCTATCGATTCTGATGGGAAAATGAAGCCAAACCCGGGCGAGATATTCAGCTAGGCGTGATTTAGCGTCGGGGACGGATGCCAACGATGCCGGTAGGCAACCATTCTCCAGGCGTTGTTGCAGAGAGTCGAGTGCGGCGGCACGGGGCCGGTCGATGTCGCTCCGGAAATATTGCAGGCAGGTCAAGACCTTGGTCTCCAATGCAGGATTCGCCTCCACGCCATGTGGCCGGAGCTCGGTTTTTTCGAGTTCGCATCGCAAATAGCGGATCGCCGCTGTGTACAGTTTTGGCAGCAATGATACGTCTTGCAGCTTTGGCCATATTTGCGCAATGAGTCGGGGTTCGAGACCTAGCTCATCATTTTCCCGATCCATAGCATCAACGGTCGGGAAACTGAATGTTGGGGTTGATGCACTGGAAACTGGGAGGAGCGATACACTCTGCAATATCAAGTGGAGGTGACTGGATGCTGACTGGGAGAAAAAGCGGGGGGTTGGAGCTGAGCACTTGGAATTGAGGCACCTGCAGTTACCTCGTGCATACAGACCGCGTCAGGCAGCAATACTTTCGCTCCCACTCCACTTAGGCTCAGGCTCAGCGCTTCGCAAGAGGTTGGTTGGTATTGGGCTCGCGCAGAGGCCTGACGAACACTTCCGCCCCCACGCAAGCGGCACGGGCCAAACGCCAAGCTTTCCAAGACGCGTCAGAGACGCCTGCTGATAGCCCCCACACTAACAACACATCACGAACAACTCCAACGCCCAGAAGAGGATGTTGTGATGGAACCTCAACCGGCTACCCTAAGCCACCCGACCACTCAAATCAGGACCCCACCTGCTACTTTTCTGCCTCCATCGCACGGGGCTGGCCCCGGGACGCGTTTGGGAAGAGATGCACCGATCACAAACGGTGGCGCTGGAGGCGGCGACCTTGTCCCGTCGGTCGTGTCTATCTTGGTGGCTCTAGTAGGCTTCGCGCTTGAATCCGCACGATCACGCGCACAGGCGAAGAAGGACTCAAAACTTCAGAATGCAAAAAAAGCCACTTCGGCTGCCACCAGCCCCGCCTCAAGCACAAGACCGCGCGCCTCGACAACCGCTGGCAGAAACGTTGGCTGGGAGAGCGCTTCGGATGTTGGCTCATCAACAAGCTACTTCAGCGACAGCTCATCGACTACAAGAGATGCGATCACAATCGACTTTCCATCGCGGCACGGTGAGCTGCGCCCGCTCCAAGCGACCAGGCAAGCATACTACTATGCCCCAGCGAACAACAACCGCCCCGGGCTCCGGCACCCGGCATTTACTGATCGTACTTATCGTGAAAATGTCAACAACCATATCAGTCGCCTGGCAAACGACCTCAGGGCATACTTGGACCGCCGCCGCGTCACAAACGCTGACTTCAGCGTGGAATTCCGCTTGGCCGGCCGCGTCAAGCCGCCCAACCTGACACAGATCGAGTTGCGACCTATCATTTACGTCAGCTGCACCGCAGAACGAGTCAAGAAGTTGATCGAGAAGGCCCTACGCGACAGCGATCTCGAGTGGGCCACCACCTTCGAGACCTGGGTTCGCGTGGGGGGGCTTGTTCTGAACTCGGCCCGCACCGCCATTCAGGTGACCGGCCTCGACCTTGCAAGCGGTGGCGGCTTCCGTTTCCGAGATTTAGTCAGGGTTTACCTACATCTGCAGGTGCCCGACGACGGCGTGTCTGCCTGCGGTCTGCTGCTTTGCGCAACTATCACTTACAAGGGGGCGGTCGTCGATCAGCGGCTGTCGCGCCTAGGAGGCCTTTTGAAGGTGGATGGCACGGCCACTTGGGCAACTTCGACTGCCCATGGAATTGTGGATGCATTGTACCGCTGCAGCCGGATGGAACCTGAACCTAGTATTCGCAATCGGCCAGGCGAGCCCGGGGCTGAACACCCAACCGACAGCAGGGACGGCGAGGAGGAGGACGAAATCAACGAGAGCCATAGTGACGACCGGTTTAGTTCCCATCACCAAACACTCCTCGGACATGTGAATCCCCGCAAAATATCCCGTTGGAGACAAATCACCGATATCCGTGCGCTTGAATTTATACAGCCCGCCATCACCGCGGCACCGGGAGCAAGCAGAAAACGGGCCCATGACTTTGCTCTCTTCGGCGTTTGGGACCGGCTCCAGAATTCCTACGTGGAAGACGGGTCGCGACACCTCATCCACGGCTACCTAAAGGACAAGGATCTACCAACAGCAGATGAGGATGTGAAAATCTTGCTTGGTGGTGGGGTCAATCCATCGGGGCGCATCCAACCGCTGGCGAGCTCCATCTACCTGTCTGGCGCCGAGTTCAAGACCAAGAAGATATCACTACCAAGCCCTCTAGGTATGAGAAGTTTCTGACAGTGTTTGGTTGGTATTGTGCTGATTAGCCGTTGAACGCATAGCTCCTGGGACCTCGGGGTCATGGGTCGTGTACAAGGGGCTGTTCTGTGGCGCCATTACGGCGAGCTGTTATCCCGAGCCAATGGCGCACATGACGACTGCTGAGACGCTGATCAACAACATCAAATCCTCTCTCGGTCCACGGAATGGCTCAGGGGATATACGGCCCCGTCTTTGAGGGCTACAAAAGACTCACACCATCGGCGAACGCTGGAAAGAAACGAGTTGACACTCGAGGCTACCGATAGTAGGTTTGTATGGTAAACAAACAACCACCTATCCAACGTCTGTTCAACCTTCTTTCAGGCACTCGGTTCCCTCCCTCACTCCGCTTACTCCGTGTCTCGCCCTCAACTCACTCCGGCTTCCTAGCCGTATAAACATAATAAGGAAAATGGACGCGTCACCCCAGGTTTCATCCCGCTCGCGACTGCTATCAGCGACCATTAGCGCTTTCGGCAGTCTCTCGGCGACCATGGTGCTGTTTGTCACCACTCTGGACCCAGCACTGCAGAAATTCTTTACGTCAACGCCGACATTTCGATATCTCGGAAGCATTTCTTTTTCGCTGTACCTTGCTCGTGGACCTGTGCTCCACTTGTTCGGCTACTCACTCGTGCCGTGGATGCTGCGAACGACGGGGCGAGAAACAGAGTTGCGCTTCCAAGGTGGGGTGCTGCTCGCGCTGGTGGTTCTGACCCCAATTGTCCTGTGGGTTAAATTTAGAATATCAGACAATAGAAGTAGAAATACCTCGAAAAAAAAAAAGGTATTGTTTAAAAGTTGAAGGGTAAAGGCTAAACCCCCAAGAGTTAGGTAAATAATATAATAAATATAAAGTACAGGTAAAATTATGTATTTTTAGAATAAGGACTAAGTTAGCCCCCCTGGTAACGGTCACCCCTGGCTTCGGTCAGCTTGCCAAGCCTCGGCGCCAGCCACCCCCCTCCTCGAACATCACCAATTCAAGCACATTCTATTTCCTCTTCCGCTACAGAATCTTCTGATTCTGATTCTTCAGAGGCTTCTTCTTCCTCCGAACTATCCACAGCTCGCCCTGCAGCCCTCTGAGCCCTCCGAATTGCCCCAATCCCCACAAACCTCTTATTTGGATCCGGCTCAACCTTCTTCCTCTTGTTGCCGGCCAGCATTGCCTCCTTCGCTTCTAGAGCCTCCTCCTTGCGTTTGAGGATAGTTTTCTCAAAAATATTCTCTTGGAGAGCCTTTTGCATCTTCTTGAACATTAGTCTTTCGCTTAGTGTAACGTCAAAACGCTTGAGTAGATGGTCCACCTGGGCCCTTATGGTCTGGGGCTTTTTGGGGGTCATTAACAAAGGGTCCTGATCTTTTCCTATATGCCTAGGAATTGCTGGAGCCGATATAACTGGCTCTGGCTCCTCGGAGGCATTCCGATTCGAATTTTTAAGGAGGAGCTTGCTTATTAGGGGCTTAGCCATATTAACCGGCCACAACCCTATTGCCGACCATCCAGACCGAATAACTTGCGCTGTAAAGGCCTCTAGGCGGGCCTTACGGTAGTACTTGAGAAAGGCCCTCTTGCCGACTGATATTGTATTACAGATACCCTCTGTGAGATAGTAGGCGAGGTATTTGCGATAGGCCCTCTTTAGGACTGAAAAATAGGAAAGATCTAGTGGTTGGAGGACGTGTGAGTAGTGTGCAGGCAGGTAAAGAAGCTAGATCTTGTTGGAAAATGCCAGCCATATGAATTTGTCGGTTGTATGATTGCTGTGGCCGTTAAAAATAAGAAGGTGGCGCTCAGAGGGCCTCTCAGGCCTAGTTAGAGGGATAAAGATCCTCTTTAACCATTTGGTAGCGATATTATTATCTATCCACCCCTTCTTTTGTGTGTCAAACTTCCAGGCCTTAAAGGGAGTAAGGTCCAAAGGATACTATTGTTGTTGAACCGATTTACCCTTGAAAATAATGAGTGGGGGTAGAATTGTGACGACCTGCGGGCCGCCCGAATGGGCGCCGCCGCGTCAATGGTCGGCACGGGCCGACATACCCCCGCAGTCGCCACGGTGCGGACAACAGTGCAG